>JARYZH020000240.1:0-520384 GCA_030021035.2 Notholithocarpus densiflorus | reverse complement strand
TGGTGGATTAGGTAAGAAATAAGAATTGGAGTTTGTCCATCTGATGAGTCATGACCCATGAAAGAGTTTTGTGCTGCCAGGAACAATAGAACTGAAAATACAGAACTCTTCTAGAGAGAGAGAGAGAGAGATAACGTGCCCCTTTCATTCTTATCTCCGGTGAGTTTCAATGACATCCTATTTTATTATTATTTTTGATTTTATGATTTAGAAATGAATATATTGTTCCTCCTTTCATTGTTGGGTTCAGATCTTCCTTTCACATCCATTGCTGGTAATCTACCGATCGAGGACTACTTCTTTTTCTCTTTCTCTTATTCTTCCCAACGTTGATTTGCATCTACCTATCTGCAAAGCTATTTTAGTAAGTTCCCTTTGCCTCTTTGACATGTCTCTATGCTATTGATTTTTTTTTTTTTTGAGAAAAAAATAGTTTATTAACACAACCAAAGCAGATAGAATGGAATATTATTGCATTTATGAGGTTCAAAGTTCAAACCACAGCCAAAACAGAGAATTAAAAAGTGAAATTAACAACACAAATTTTACAAGTTTTAAAATAAGTACAACACAAATGAACACTCATTTGAAGGAATCTTTTCTCAGTCCCACAACCCTATCTTTAGATTGGTAGGGAGAGCCAAGAGAGGAGTGAAGTATTTATGGGTGGGTTTGGAAAAATTCTTCCATTTGAAAGATTCGAATTCCTCTGAGAGTATCACAAGTTCATTACTTGTTTGCCAACAATTATCAAGTTCCAGAAGAGGTGGGGTGGGACAAAAATCGTTACTATTTCTTTCCAATAATTATCAATTTCAAACGATATTATTTTTTTTCTTTTGTTTATTTTAAATCTAGTAAATAGATTATACTATATGGAAATCAAATCTAATCATTCAAATTATAGACAAATATCAACCAAATTAATTATAGTTGGAACTCTTCTAAAATTTTCAACATAAGAAGGAATATAACCTATAGAATCCAAAAATGATAAGCATGTAACATGCTAGCCTCAATGACCATGACATTTACTAAGTTCTGATGTCCAGTTGTCCACGTTCAAGACTGGAACCCTATATGTTTAGGTTGTATTTGCAATGCAAACACTCAAAAAGTAATAAATGTACATTTGCAAAAAGTGTACAATATTTACCATATTTTGTAAATGTGTATAACATTTACTACTTTTTGTGTGTTTACAATATAAATTTACATTATACTATACTACTGTATAATGTATAAAAAAAAAAAAAAAAAAAATCAATGAAGTTTCACACTCGTTAGCCATTAGAGAGAGAGAGAGAGAGATAGAGAGAGAGTGAAGGAAATTAAAAGACATGCATCAACCATTGGAAACTTCCGTTTTCATATGAATAATTCTATGGAAAACACTAGTTAAGTCAAATTCATATATATAATGTAATTTACCGCTGTTATTTAATTAATTTAAAGAGTCAAACCAATCAAGCCATCAAATTTGAATGCAACTTATATAAATATATATATATATATATATATTTATATAAATTACTGTGTGAACTGGGTTTACAAATTAACATTGGTCGAGCATTTGATTTGGTCACTGCTTCAGTCTTGATGCTGTATGGTACTACAGAAAATAACAAGATTGTACTTTTCTTATTCTTGAATACATAAACTCCTTCTGGTATACCAACGGTTGGGGTCGCACTTGTAAGGTGGAAACCTGAAATTTTTTTAAAAATGTACAATGTTATATTGCTAATGTTGAAATTATTTTCATGTAAATTGAATAATTGTAGATATTATTAGGAGTCTAGGACACTAATAAATTTTGATCTTGCAACGTACATTGCCTTCCATTGCATCTTTAGAGATGTGATATTGTTGTTGGGTTAGCAGAGAATGATCGAATGGCCTAGACTCCATTTCAAATATATCCTACATTAAATGCTACAACGAGTTAAACCATGCAACATCTATCTGAAGGTGTATTTTTTACAAACCATCTATATAAAAAATTACAAACTAAGAAAATAATTTCTAATTAAATTAGGGGGCCAAGAAACTTACTACAATTGCGATACGAAGTGAAGGAATGTAGGAATTATAGAGTGATACTTGCAAGAAAAGAAAGAAAGAACAAAAAAAAAAAACACAATCAGATAATCATAAATATCTTCTAAAAAATATAATCCTAAATAAAAACAAAAGAAAAATAATAAAAAATAATAAAATTAATATATAGTGACTACTACGTATTTTTATGCTAAATATTAAATATAACTTACAA
The DNA here is from genome assembly GCA_030021035.2 of Notholithocarpus densiflorus. Lineage (NCBI taxonomy): Eukaryota > Viridiplantae > Streptophyta > Magnoliopsida > Fagales > Fagaceae > Notholithocarpus > Notholithocarpus densiflorus. Next base: position 518,109 of record JARYZH020000240.1, on the reverse strand, counting down.
TGCTTGTAGTTCATAATAAAATTGAAAGAAACTCAAATAAAGGATTTATGAAGCAAAATTTTTAATAATAATAATGATAGTTTTAGCAAAAATAATCATACACGCAATAATTAGTATTAACTATAATATAACTATATATAATATTTACAATATATTAGCGTATAATATTTATGAAGCATATAATTAATTTTCATTTCCACACCTATAACCACCTTAAAAAGTAAAGATTCAAGAAACTTAATAAATTTTTATACCAACTAAACTTTAAAGAAAAAGAAACACAAATGTACGATTTATTGTACTAAATAAAAATAATAATAATAATACACATACATATCTTTATTATAAACCAACAAACATATTATGCAATATATTTTTTCCAAGTAATTGATGTAATAATTGATAATAACAAAGTAAAATTGATTATAAAAAGATCACAATAATACAATTTATTACAATTTTTGTGGTCATATACTAATAATAACAATAAATAATATTAAATAATTTCAAAATTAACAAAACACATACATAAATTTAATTAGAGAGTTGAGATGCTTACCACAATTGTGATACGAACTGAAAGAGTGAGAATTATAGAGTGATACCTGCAAAAAAAAAAAAAAACACAATCAAATTATAATAAATAAACACAAAATAACAACAATACTGAAAATGCTTGTAGTCCTAACCATAAAAAATTCATTAATCTAAAATTTGAATAATAACAATAACATCAACAATAATCATAATCATAGGCATACAAACAATATTAACTACAACAATACATAATATTTTACAGTGTATTAGCTTCTAATATTTACAAAGCATATATTTATACCATAATAATAAATTTGTTAATTTCTAGAGCTGTAAGTTGCAAAGCAAAAAAACTTACATTAACCCAAAACTTACAATTCTTAGTTGTGCACAGTGAAGCAAAGCAGAAGAGTAACTGAACAATCGAAGGATGTAACTTTGTGAGGAGATGCAATCCTTCAGTGAGGGTACTTGCCTTTTATTATGAAGAGGAGAAATAAAAAGACAAAAAAGAATCTATGAGATAGATTTTAGGCATGATATCAATAAGTGGTTTTATTGGGAATGATCAATGAATATATTCCAAGCAGAGAATAAGAATCAGAGGAAGAGGTGAGGTGAGAGGTTGATTGACTTCTCACAGGGTACTTTTACAATACGAAATGAAAGAACACACAAATCAGGTAAAAAAAAAACTACTGAAGAATAAGAATATGTGTACTATATATTTTTTTTTATTCAGACAAAACTCTCTCTCCTCCAATTTTCGGCAAAGCAATTGCAACAATTTTTTTTTCCCTTCTGTTTCGGCAATGCCATTGCCACAAATCCATTCCCACAATTTTTTTTTTTTTTTTTTCGGTTTCGGCAACGCCATTGCCACAAATCAATTGCCACATTTCCCCCCCCCCCTCTATTTCGACAATGCCATTGCCACAAAAAAAATTTTCCCTCCTATTTCGGCAATGTCATTGCCACAATTGGTTTTCCCTTTCGGGCACTCCCCCTAGCATGCATTTTGGGCACTTCATGGGCGAGCTTGCACTTCACGGGTAGGATAAGAATTTCGGTAATCTCATTACCGAAATTCAATTTTTTCTCCCTCCCCATCACATCACTTACCTTTCTCCTCTCTCATACTTTTTCTTACAATTTTGGCAACGGTGTTGCCGAAGTTCAGTCTCTTTCCTCATTTTACCAAATAACTTTGAACAGTACCTATATACCAATAAACTCCGTTTATTACAATATTTAGCCAAAAGACTCCCATTCAAACCTTTTTAAACTAAAAATCAATATTTCTTACTGGGATGTATGAGAAGTATATTTTTTCACCATGGAATGTGCATGCTTGCTTGACCATGAAATCAATGCTTAAATCCATGTCAAATGCGAGCATATACAATAAATCTCTTAAAAGCTTTTTTTTTTTTTTTTTTTTAAATAATTTTTAGCAACTCATTCCACAAAAACATACTGCAACAATAGTGCTATTCTTAAAAATTTTGGCAAATGAGCTACAGTAAACTACTATAGAATTTTGGCAGTCTACTATAGCTCAAAACTTATAAAAAATAATATTTTTATATTTGTTACTTTTTTTTTTCAATTAAAATAACTTTTCTCTCTCTCCCTCACTATATTGATCTCTCTCTTTTCTTCTTTCTTTCACCAGTTCTCTCTCTTTCTTCTCACTGGTTCTTTCTTCCTCTCCCCAGCACTATCTTTCTTCCAGAGTAATGTGATTGGTTAAATAGTGAAATCTCACATTGGATATTAATAAGAAGAATAAGTGGTTAATATATTATAGTTAAGCTCATACTCATAGAGTTTAAGCCTTTTGAGTTAAGTGATGTCTCTACATGTTATTTAACTATTTAAAGAGTCTCCTCAAGATGTTTCTCTCTGCGACAAGTGGTATTAAAACTAATGGTTTAAGGGTAAGTGTTCGTTAGTGAGTTCCACTAATTGAAGTGTCACAAGTGATTTGTTGGAATAAAGTTACTATAACACAGTTTGTTGCCATGTGCTAAATTTGCTATGGGGCTAGCTATTATGTTCAGTCTCTTGATGGATGGCGGCCAAGCCTACTTCAATGCCACCAAACTTTGTCAATCAAGGTCAAGAAGTTTATAACCCTTGAGGATGAAGACTCTTTTCATTATAACTGTTTCTCAAAAGCAAAAGAAATTTTGTTAGTGTTATATTAACTTTGCAAAAAAGTTGATACATATGGACAAGCATCCCTTATTGGAACAACCCAAAGAATTTTGAATCCTGAAAATTTTCTTGCCATGGCAGGCAAATTTGACTTTCACCAGAGTAACAAGGAGAAGCACTGTGCAGTGTACTAGTATTACACAAAGAACTCTTAAAACCTCTTGAAACAACGCTTCTGGATACAGCTCTAATGAATAGAACAAAACTTCTCAAATATGATTCCGACCTCTCCTTTTATCCTCACTACCCCGACTAGTTATTCTTAAATGCATTTACTCTTGACTTTGCTTTTTTGGTTTTCTTCTTTAGCGTGTCACATGGGATGAACTTAATTAGTACTATATGCAAGTAATTTACTCCAATAAGAAAATACTTAGAAGAGAAGTAAGTGCAATTTCGTGGTAACCAGTATAAAGTTTTGTTTACACTTTATTTAGCTTTTTTTTAGAACTTTTTTACTTGTTTTAGAGGAAACTTTTTTATTTTTTTTGGGATAAGTACGTTAGTGGAATTTTTTTTATGTTGCTTTTGACAAACTTTAAAGTTCTATTCATAATGCTTTTTTTCTTACTATTCAAAATTAATATGCCATCGTGATGAGTCACACGCATAAACGCTTCAGTGGAATCTATAAATTTTATGACTAATAATACACACACTAATTAATTTAATATAAGTACTGTGTAAAGTAGCTGAAAAAAGGGTGCAAGTAAAGCTAATTATGCAATTTTAGTTCCTACATTTTGAGTTTATTCTCATTTTGGTCTTTAAATTGATTTTGCGCCTACTTCGGTCTCTAAAAATGAAAAATCAGGTCTATTTTGGTCTCTGTCATCAACTCAGTAACAGAAAATACATACATGGCAAATGAAGCACATTGTTGGCATGTTAGACACTAAGAGCAACCACATCAGTCCGTGCAAATTTTCTGTCTATTTTGCAAGAAAAACTTTTTATTTTATTTTATATACCCATTTTTACAAAACACCCAGTTCAGTTTGTGTATTCTACCATCTATTTTATTTAAATAATCACTTTTCTCATTTTTTTTATTATTATTTCCCACCAGTCCCACCATCTTACCAAACTATCCACAATATCTCTGACACTCTCTATCTCTTTATTTTCCACCTTCTTCTTCTTTCTTTTTTTTTTTTCTTTTTTTTTTTCCTTCTTACACCTTCGACATCTTCATCTTCTTCTTCTCATTCTCATTCTCATTCTTCTTCTTTATCTTTTTCTATTTGAGTTTAATTATGGCCAGTGATTTTGGGCAAATTTTTCCACTACATGGATGGTGACTTTTGGGCTCTCCATTGATTGCTGCTACTTTTTCTTCTTCAACACCTTGTTCTTCTACTATTTTTGCATTTTCTTCTTCTTCTTTTGCAATTTAGGTTTGATTATTTATATGGGTTTGATATAAATATATATATATTTTTTTTTTGAGGAGAGGGCTTGATAAATTTGGGATCTAGATTGATTTACATTTGAAGAATTTGATGATTTGTTGTTGGATTTAAGAGAAGATAAAATGAAAAAGAGGGTAGAGGAAGAGAGAGATCAGATGAGAGATGAGAGAGAATAAATAATAAAAAAGTATAATAGAAAGCTATTGTAGCAACTTTGGATATTTAAATAACTTTAGCTGGACTATGCGGAAGATTTTAGGAGCAAAATGTATTAAATTTGTTACTTTTTGTATTTTGCATAGTTTTACATTCACGTATGTAAATGCTCTAACGGGACTAATTATAGAGCTGACATGGTTATTTAAAAATGTCACATCAGCATATAAATTAACTAAAAATAAAAGTAAAAAAATTAATTTTAATTGAAAATAAAATAAAATACAATTTAATTAAAAATAGTATTTAAATTATTTTCTTTTCATTATTTTCGGAAGAACAAATAACATGTTCTTCATGTTCTTGGGGAAGAACGTGTATGGTTGCTCAGAAAATTAAAATAATCAATACTTTCTTTTATTTTCTTGTATTTTCTTAGCAACTAAACATGCAAAAATATATACAAAATCTCTATCTACCACCGAAACCTCGAACAAATCAAACCCATTAACCTAGAAAAATCATCAACTCCACGGGAAAAAAACCAAACTAGAAATTTAAAACAAACCAACAAACAGCCATTCAACAGCAAATTCTCCAGCAAATCACTAATCCACATAATTTTTTTCACAAAGCCCATAACTGAATAACCAATATCGAACAAATCCATAAACCTATAAATTTTCTTGGGAAACAAACAAAAAAAAAAAAAACCAAAAAAATTTAGCTCAAATACAAATTCATAAATCCCAAAGCCCCATTTTCTCAAACCCAACAAAATCATCAAAGACCCATAACAGGTCACACCCAAAAAATCTCCATTCCTTTTCTTGTTCTTCTTCCCTAAGACCCATGGCCAAAATCTCCATAGTTTTCTTGTTCTTCTTCCCTAAGACTCATGACAGAAAACTCATCTTCCACCACAGAACCATGGCCGGAAACCATTCTCCTCCACAGACCATGGCCGAAAATTGATGATGTGAACTCTCTCTATCTCATGGTCGATTCCCTTGGCCGAGACTCATGGCCACATCTATCAGTTGCTGATATTTGAACATAAACACATGATCACAAATTCAAATTCTGAAAAGAATCAAGCTCCGAGAGAGAGAAAGAAAGAGTCATGGATCTGAAAAGAAAGAAGAAAAAAAAGATACAAACACAAAGAGTGCAAGTCATGGATCTGGAAAGAATGAAGAAAAAGAAGTATACAAACAAAACGCACAAACCAAGATAGAGAGAGAAAGAAAAGAGAATCAATGATCTGAAAAGAAAGAAGAAAAAGAAAGATACTACAAACACACACACGAACCAAGAGAGATTGAGATAAGATTGTATTAAAAATTTAAAAAGTTTTTTTTTTTTAAATTTTATTCAGTTAAATTTTTTTTTTTAAATTTTATTCAGTTAAATTTTTTCTTTAAAATAATTTACTGATGGTAGAATTTTTTAAATGTTAAAAAAAAATTTATTATTATTTTATTAGTCACATCAATATCTAATATGCTAATAATATACTTGAATGTATTTTCTGTTATTAGCTTAATGGTAGGGACTAAAATAAACATGATTTTTCATTTTTAGGTATTGAAGTAAGCGCAAAATCAATTAAAACACCAAAATAATAGACCCAAAATAGAAAGACTAAAGTGTTTTTTTTTTGGATAAGTAAGTGGAATTTTTTTTTTTTTATTATGTTGCCTTTTGATAAAAAATAAAGTTCTATTCATATTGCTTTTTTTTCTGTCTATTCATAATTATATGCCATCATTATGTGTCACACATGAACGCTTTAGAGGAATTTGTAAACTTTATGACTAATAATACACCCACTAATTAATTTATGCTTTAGAGGAATTTGTAAACTTAATGACTAATAATACACCCACTAATTAATTTAGTGTAAGCAATGCGTATAGTAGCTGAAGAAAGGGTACAAGCAAAGCTAATAATTATGCACTTCAGATCCATGAAAGAGTAAGTGGAATTTTTTATTTTTTTTATGTTGCTTTTTGACAAAAAATAAAGTTCTATTCATATTGCTTTTTTCTGTCTATTCATAATCAATATGTCATCGTTATGTGTCACGCATAAACACTTTAGAGGAATCTGTAAACTTTATGACTAATAATACACCCACTAATTAATTTAGTATAAGCAATGTGTAAAGTAGCTGAAGAAAAGGTACAAGCACAGCTAATTATGCATTTCAGATCCATGAAAGAGTTTTGTGCTGCCAGGAACAACAGAACTGAAAATACAGAACTCTTCTAGCGAGAGAGAGAGAGAGAGAGAGAAAGAGATAACGTGCCCCTTTCATTCTCATCTTCGGTGAGTTTCAATGACATCCTGTAACTATTAACTGGTTGCTTCTTTGTTCTTCCTTTTTTTTTTTTTTAATTTATGATTTAGATATGAATATATTGTTCCTCTTTTCATTGTTGGTTTCAGATCTTCGTTTCACATCCATTGCTGGTAATCTACCGATTGAGGTCTAGTTCTTTTTCTTTCTCTTATTCTTCTCAACGTTCACTGCATCTACCTATCTGCAAGCTATTTTAGTAAGTTCTCTTTTTCTTTTCTTTTCTTTTTTGATTGAGGAAAAAAATAGTTTATTAACACAGCCAAAGGAGATAGCGTGGAATATCGAGAAGATGGACAGAATATGGAGCTATAACGTTTAAAGCATGATCATCTAGGATTAATCCATTAGATCCAATTCTCTAGCTAGACTGTGAAACAACCAAAAGAGCAACCTTTTATTTATTATTTATTATACATGCTCAAATCTAGTCATTACAACATGAAGGAATGAAGAGTAGTAACAATTGTTGAGCTTCTTGAGAACTGATGCGGTGACTAGGCAATTATAATAAATTCGGTGAATATAATATTTGATAAATTTTTTTAATTTATCAAATATAATATTATACATGCACTATCATATCATCCTATGGAGTTCAATATAACAATTGTTTTTATTTTATTATACATGCACTATCATATCATCCGGTGAATATAATATTTGATAAATTGTTTTAATTTTTTGAGTTAGTTTTATTATCCAAAATTGAATCCCATGGAGCTTACACTCAATTTACTGTAATTTGCCCTTGTTTAATTAATCATTAATCATTTCAATCCATATTTTAAATAGGAAAAAAAATCAAGTCTACTTTATTTTAGTTATTTAAACAAGAAGTTTGAACTCTGAAATCCAAATCTTTATTTTTTGGGTAAATTGCAAATATCATCATATATATGTGGTATACCTTTAAAATATGGAACTGTTTTTTTTTTTTTTTAATGAAAATATGGAACAATTTTGTGGTTTTCTTTTTTGTATTTTTTTTTTGGTTAACTTTTTTTTTTTTTTGGTTGACTTGGTTTATTTACTTACAGACTTACTTATCTCTTTTGCGACTTGTTTCATGACGTGTAGATGTAGTCATATAGTAATATATATACAGACCTTTTTAGAGCTTTATCCAAGTCATGTTTTTTTCTTATAACTGAAATTAGAAAACCTGGAATCTAAACTTGCTCTTGATTCTTGAATATATCAACCTTGTTCAATCTAAACTATGATGTCGCTTTTTTTTTTCCTTGGCTAAATAAATATTTTAATTAATCATCAATAATTTCAAATCCATATATTAAACATTAAAAAAAAAATCAAGTCTACTTTATTCAAGTAATTTAAATTGGAAGTTGAACTCCAAATCTTTATTCAAGGATCATATATTGAACAAATCCAAACCATAAGGTAGAAATTTTTAAATTTAAGAAATCATTTGAACCCCAAATTTTTTAAATTTAAGTTGAACTCCAATTTTTTTAAAAAAAACTGAAACAAAATAAAAAATTATTTGCGATGTTGTTTAACATTTACACCTCGACATAAAATATTTTCTAGCTAATATATAATAATGAAAACAAATTTAAATTGTGAGTCAATAAGAAATTTAAAAATAGAAGCACAAAACTAAGGACTTGTTCAAGCCTGGACCCCCCTATCTTGAATTATTTACGGAGACGTTGAATCCACAACCCATCATTTTAGCACATTAATTTACATGCTCTCAGCTTTTTAGCCTAAATATTTGACCTTTTAAAAGACTTGGATCACCTTCTCAAAAAAATAATTAAAAAATAAAAGATTTGGATCGGCACTCGAAACGACCCCCACTAAAGGCATTTACTCTTGACTTTGCTCTTTTGGTTTTCTTCTTTAACGTGTCACATGGGATGAACTTAATTAGTGCTATATGCTAGTAATTTACTCCTCCGATATGAAAATAGAAGAGAAGAAAGTGTAAATTTGTGGTAACCAGTATAAAGTTTTGTTTACACTTTATTTAGCTTTTTTTTAGAACTTCTTTACTTGTTTTAGAGGAAACTTTTTTTTTTGGGGGGATAATTACGTTAGTGGAATTTTTTTTATGTTGCTTTTTAAAAAATTATAAAGTTCTATTTATAATGCTTTTTTTTTTCTTTTTCTTTTTTTTCTCTCTATTCAAAATTAGTATGTCCTGGTGATGTGTCACGCATAAACACTTTAGTACTGAAATCTATAGACTTTATGACTAATAATACACCCACTAATTAATTTAATATAAGCGATGTGTAAAGTAGCTGAAGAAAGGGTACAAGCACAGCTAATTATGCACTTCAGATCCATGAAAGAGTTTTGTGCTGCCAGGAACAACAGAACTGAAAATACAGAAGTCTTCTAGAGAGAGAGAGAGAGAGATATCGTGCCCCTTTCATTCTCGTCTCCGGTGAGTTTCAATGACATCCTGTAACTGATTGCTTCTTTGTTCTTCCTATTTTATTATTTATGATCTAGATATGAATATATTGTTCCTCTTTTCATTGTTGGGTTCAGATCTTCCTTTCACATCCATTGCTGGTAATCTAGCGATTGAGGTCTGGTTCTTTTTCTTTCTCTTATTCTTCCTAACGTTCACTGCATCTACCTATCTGCAAGCTATTTAAGTTCTCTTTGCCTCTTTGACATTTCTCTATGCTATTTGCTTCTTTTCTTCTTCTTTTTTTGGTTGAGGAAAAAATAATTTATTAACACAACCAAAGGAGATGGCATGGAATATTATTGCATTTATCAGGTTCAAAGTTTAAATCACAGCCAAAACAGGAAATTAAAATTTGAAATTAACAACACAAATTTTACAAGTTTTAAAACAAGTACAATACAAATGAACACTTATTTGAAGGAATTTTTTCTCAGTTGCACAACCCAATCTTTAGATTTGTAGTGAGAGTCAAGAGAGGAGTGAAGTATTTATGGATGGGTTTGGAAAAATTCTTCCATTTGAAAGATATAAATTCCTCCGAGAGTATCACAAGTTCATTACTTGTTTGCCAACAATTATCAAGTTCCAGAAGAGGTGGGGTGGGACAAAAATCGTTACTATTTTTTCCAATAATTATCAATTTCAAATGATGTTATTTTTTTCTTTTGTTTATTTTAAATCTAGTAAATAGATTATACTATATGGAAATCAAATCTAATAATTCAAATTATAAATAAATATCTACCAAATTAATTATAGTTGGAACTCTTCTAAAATTTTCAACAAAGGAACGAATATAACCTATAAAATCTAAAAATGATAGGCGTGTAACATGCTAGCCACAACGACTATGGCATTCACTAAGTTCTAATGTCCAGTTGTCCACGTTCAAGCCAGGAACCCTATATGTTTAGGTTGTATTTGCAATGTAAACACTCAAAAAGTAACAAATGTATATTTGCAAAAAGTGTATAATATTTACCATATTTTGTAAATGTGTATAACATTTACCACTTTTTGTGTGTTTACAATATAAATTTACATTATACTGTACTACCATACAATATAAAAAAGAAAATTTAGATGAAGTTTCACACTTGTTAGCCATTATAGAGAGAGAGAATGAAGGAAATTAAAAGACATGGATTGACCATTGGAAACTTCCGTTCTCATATGAATAATTCTACGGAAAACACTTGTTAAGTCAAATTCATATATATAATGTAATTTACCGCTGTTATTTAATTAATTTATAGAGTCAAACCAGTCAAGCCATCAAATTTGAATGCAACTTTTATATATATATATATATATATATATATATATATAGAAATTACTATGTGAACTGGGTTTACAAATTAACAATGGTCGAGCATCTGATTTGGTCATTGCCCCAGTCTTGATGCTGTATGGTACTACAAAAAATAACAAGATTGTACTTTTCTTTTTCTTGAATAAATAAACTCCTTCTGTTGTACCAACTATTGAAATCCAATAAATATTTTCTAGGAAAGTGGAAATGATCCAAAACTGCAAAAAGATAATAATGCTGTACCAAGATGAAAGGAGGCTGTCTTTAGGTGGTTTTGATATACCATTGATGAGGTTTTAGGTGAAAATTTTGTGTTTTAGCCATTTATGTTATTTGCATTATTATGATAAACATGAAAAATATATTGTATTACATTTATTTTGCGTCTTTTAAATTATTTAATAGGATCATTTCTATGTATTTGTTACGTGCAAATATACACAATCAAAAACATACGTATGCGGAAGCATAGATGCAGACAGACACATGTATGGGGTAGCTATCAACCTAGGCTTTTTTTGGTTGTGTTTGTCAATGTGTAGCCATTTTGATGTATTTTTTTTTATATGTTCACTCTTTTCAACTCATCTACAATTTTCACCCGCCCTTGAAATTCAATTTTTATTTTAAATGAGGCACATAACATTCCCTCCTTTTTTTTCTTTTTTTTTTACCACCTTCAAACTTGTCATGATGCTAATTTTTGGATCCTCGTCTAGCTACCACCTTCCTTCTTCTTGAATAACTAGTACCATAAGAACCTTCCTACTCCAAAATGATAACTGGTAAAGTGAATTTCTTCTTTATCTAAATTTGAGCATTTGTGTCCAACGAAATAAACCACTTGGGTGTTGACTAGTTTGGCCTTTGAGGCATCCTGATTTGTTTAGATTATACAAATCTTCAACTTTTGATCACAATCTTGACCACCCGCAAGTTGATTAATATCAATTTCACAATTTGGCTAGTTAGACATCACAATTCATTTTGATTGTGGAAATCTTCAATATCAGATCACAATTTACATTAACCATGACTTGATCAAGGCAAGTATTGAATAGAACTGAGAATAGCATTAAAATCTCTAATACAAACCCAAGGACCATACACAAAGGACTTAATATGGTTTAACAACGCCCAAGAATTTGGCTTCTGAAGCGCTTCAGGTCAACCATAAAAACTTGTTAATAACCATTCAAATCCATTCTCTTCAACAACCTTTGCCAAAATATAGTTATCCGAACCATTAATGACCCTAACATCAACACCCTCCTTCCAAAGAAGAGCCAATCCACCACCCAAACCTGGCTTTTTCACAATGAATCAGTGAGGTAGATTTGTATCCTTACAAAGCTTTTTAAAATCCTCCCTAAACATTCGAGTATCCATAAGAAAACACATCGCAGGATCTTGTTCCCTCACTATCTTGTGAAGGCCACGAATTGTCCAAGAGTTCCCAAGCTCTTGACAGTTCCAACTTAAAAGCCTCATTAGTCCCGGTAAGGGTTGTCCACCACCCCCACTGATCCATTATTCAAAGAAGTGTCATTCACTAATTGCTTGCTATGCTTTGGTGAGATAGTCTACAAAGTTTCCTATCCTAATTGGGATATAGATCGTTTCCCCTTTCTTTTTTAATTAGCTGAATAAATAGTTTAATTAATCATTTCAATCCATATATTAAATAGAAAAAAAAAATCAAGCCTACTTTATTAAAGTTATTTATACAAGAAGTTTGAACTCCAAAATCCAAATCTTTATTTTTTGGGTAAATTGCAAATATCACCCTATGTGGTAAACCCTTAAAATATGAAACAATTTTGTGGTTTATTTATTATTATTATTATTTTTGTTAACTTGGTTTATTTACTTAACAGACTTATCTCTTTTGCAACTTGTTTCATTACATGTAGTCACATAGTGATATACAGACCTTTTTAGAGCTTTATCCAAGTCATGTTTTTTCTTATAATTGAAATTAGAAAACCTCGAATCTAAACTTGCTCTTGATTCTTGAATACATCAACCTTGTTCAATCTAAATTATGCTGTCGCTTTTTTTTTTCCTTGACTGAATAAATATTTTAATTAATCATTAATAATTTCAAATCAGTGGCAGCTCTAGGAATTTTGTTTAGGGCGGTCATTAAAAAATTTAAATGAAAAAAAAAATAGAAAGAGAACTTGAATATATCGAGTTATTGACAAAAATTTTTTTTGAAGTTTTACAATTTCCTTCTACAAGTTTTCAAATTTTGAATTGTTATATAATAGTTCATTATGAGTATTTATTGCCATTGTGGGTAGCTATGACCATTTTATTTTGTTAAGTTTGTCTAACATTTTTATTTTTATGCAGTTGTTATTATCTATTTGTCTTTATTTTTATAAAAATATTTTAAACTAAATGAATAAACTCAACTCATTGGTTTTATATTAATTATTGACGAACATAATCACACTCATTCATACATAAATAATACACTACATATCTACTTAACCAATCAAATACTTGAACAATCACTAACTTTACAAATTTTTTTTTAAAATTTTTTTCTAATTTTATAACAAAAAGTTATTATAACATGATAACAATACACACACATGCAACAAACTGTCTCTATTTCCTAATTACTAAATTATATAAAGTTATATTATATTTATAGTCATGTTAACGAATACCTTTAGGCCAATTGTTATATTTCTCATGAAAGTGGTGTCAAAATATTTCCCTTATATTTATACTGTACACACAAACTTCCACACACATCATTATTTACACAAATAACATTATAACAAAAAGTAATGCACACAATCAATATTAGATACACTCATACACATATAATATAAAAAATAATGCTAGAGATACAAACTATTTTACAAAAAAATTTACAAACTACTGATGTGGTGAGTGATTATTGGTAAATGAAAAAGTGATATTAATGGTGGGCCTAGATGAAACCAATAAGAGGTTGGCCACATCAATATTTTGTAAAAATGTTGTGAAATAGTTTGTGGTTGTAACATTAATCTAATATAAATTTATGATAAAGAGTGATATTTACAATCCACAAAAACTTATTCTAACTCTTAGAGTTGGAAATATTTGTAATAAGGGTGTATAAAATTTAAGTCAGGGTGTGCAAAAGTAATATTTTTAAGAATAAATTAAAGTATTAAACTAAAAAAATATTATATATAAATTTTTTTTTAATAAAAAATTGAAGTCAGGGGGTTCATTTGAACCCTTGAACAAAGTGTAACGCCGCCCCTGTTTCAAATCCATATATTAAACATAAAAAAAAAAAAAAAAAAAAAACCAAGTCTACTTTATTCAAGTAATTTAAACTGGAAGTTGATCTCCAAAACTTTATTCAAGGATCATATATTGAAAAAATCCAAATCATATGGTAGAAATTTTTAAATTTAAGAAATCATTTGAACTCCAACTTAAAAAAAGAAAAAAAAAAAAAAAAAAGGAAAACTGGAGCAAAATAAAAAAGACTAAAGTTTAGTTACAAAATTGATAATAGCCTAAGGATTCAACCTTACTCAATATCTTTTTATTGAAGTTGAATTTTGACAAATCTACCATTAGATTTCATTTTCTTCTTATATCCCCATGCTTGCAAAATTTTTAGAAAATTAAAGATTAATAGTCATGTCATCAATAAATTATTTAAATTGCAAGTTTTTGTAATTTAAAATTATGCATAAAATATAAGTTTTATAGATCACATCGTAAATAATATTTGATTGGCACAAAAATTGACACATGTATTGAAAGCGTAAAGAACATGCAATCCAATGGTTAGACATAGTACAGTCTAATAAAAAATTATTTGTGATGTTGTTTAACATTTGCCTTGATGTAAAATATTTTCTGTTAAATATTTAAAAATGATAACAAATTAAATTGTGAGTCAATAAGAAGTAAAAAATAGAAGCACAAAACTAAGGAATTTTGTTTTCTCATGTTTTGGAATGCAATTTCTAAACAAAGTAATGCTACAAATACAAACTATTTTACAATATTTTTACAAACTGTTGATACAACTTTAGCACTTTCCAAATACTCCTCCATCTCAATTTGTTTGTCCTGTTTGAAAAGTCAAACTTTTTAAGGGAACATCATTTATTGTCTTGTCTGCCTTATAAAAATGTATAAGTTTACAAAATTATCCTTAAATAAGTTTATCAGCTTTTTTTTAAAATGAGTTATTCTTAATAAGGCAACTAAAAAGGTGCCCCAATTAGATTGATTTTTTAAATATTTGTTAGTTTTCTTTTTAAATAGTTTTGAAAATAAAGTAGGGGTATAATAGGAACATTAGTAAATTAATTAATTTTATTTTTAGAAACAGGACAATATTTTGGGACATCCCAAAATGGAATAGAGGACAAACAAACTGGGACGAAGGGAGTAATTATTAAGTAAAAATGTGATATCAGATAATATCAGCTGTAGGCTTTAATTAGAATTAGTAATTTTTTTTTTGGTTTAAAGGAAATAAATATTAAACTAGGCAGCCAAAATGGCTAAGTTAACAGCAACCTGCCTACAAAAGCTTTCCCCTATCTCATCTGCATACACTAAGGCAGAAACATCATCAGATGGGGGAACATTAAAAATTACATATTTCTCTTGAGAGTTACATCCTTTCCTAGCTAATGCATCTGCACATTTATTTGCTTCTCCAAACACATGCTTCACCTTGGTATGAGGAATCTTGTCTAGCAATAATTTGCAATCAAACAATAAGGATGAGTACACTGCATTAGAAGAATTCTTGGAATTAATTAAGTCCACAATGACTTTCGCATCAAGTTCAACTTCCAAATTTTGCACACCAAGCTGAATGGCTAATTGCAAACCATCCCTGAGTGCCCAAAATTCTGCTATGATGCTTGTTGTTGAGCCAATATATCTAGCAAAATCCCTTATCCAATTTCCTGCACTACCCCTTATGACACCCCCGCCTCCTGCTCTCTCGAGATTTCCACACGACGCCCCATCAGTATTTAGTTTATACCAATTTAGAGGTGGTTTTTCCCAGCTAACAGCAACGACAGCCATGCATCTCTGCTCTCTGATCTTCCCCACACAAAAATAATACTCCATGGCTTGATTGATACTCGTTCTGCACAGATTGGGGTTTAGAGGAGTATTCTCAAAGGTCACTTTGTTTCTATGTTTCCACATCTCCCATATAGCAAATGGAAAGACAAATCTCCATGGAACCAAAGAATGATGCATTGCCTTACTAAGGCAATTTTCCTACAGCCAAGTATCCACATCCGAGGCCTGGAATGACTGAACAGCATCAGTTGGAACATTAATTTTGTGCCAAAAGTTTCGGGCATAATCACACTCTCTTAATATATGCTCAATTGTTTCAGGCTAACTCTTGCATAGAGGGCAGAACTTATCCTCAATGATACCCCTCGAAGCTAGAATGTTTTTCACTGGTACACTATTATGCATGCACAGCCACAGAAAATTCACAATTTTTGGCAAGACATCTAACTTCCAAATCCAAGCACCTTAGAAGGGAGGGGCTGGATCATGAGGGATATTAGCTAAATAAGCTGATTTTGCAGAAAATTCTCCATCTTTTGAGTGTTTCCATAGCACTAAATCCTCACTTCTACCAGCTTGACTTAGAGGAATAGCTCTAATTCTGTCTTTAACTTCCTGAGGCAGCTCAAAGGAAAGCCTTTCCCATCTCCACCCCTGGCCTTGCCCGAGAAGAGGCTCATAGAGCATCAGATCAGTGTCATGCTGATTTAAGAGCATCAGAATTAGTAAAATTTTGCCATGTAAAATATTATTCTTTCTAAAAATATCGTATTCTATGACTGTTGGTCTTGCTTGTACAAGCCTGGACCCATCTTCAACTATTTACGGACACGTTGAATCAGTGGCGGTTTGTACAAGCCTGGACCCATCTTCAACTATTTACAGACACGTTGAATCAGTGGCGGAGCCAGGAATTTAGGTCAGGAGGGGCAAGATTAAAAGACAATATTGGAAGTAAAAAATTAATCTAAAAAAATTAATCAATATTAATAACAAAATAAGTAAACAACTATATGATAATGTAATTGTCATACAGAATCTAACATAAAATGTAAACTTTAATTTATTTTTTCACACCTAGCTTTTTTTACTCAATTGCCCTCGACGATTTTTCATATTTTGAAACCGCTGCATGATTTTTTCACACTCAATAGTCTTGAATATATCTTTCTCAATATATGTGACTAAGCAATCATTCATCCATTGATCTCCTATTCGATTGCGTAATCGATTTTTAATTATGTTCATTGCTGAAAAAACTCTTTCAACAGTAGCTGTTGCAACTGGTAAGATCAATGCCAAAGTCACTAATGAGTAAACCAATGGATATGAAACATTCTTTTTCATTTCTACCATCTTTTCAGCAAGCTGTCCAATTCCTTTAAGTGCTGAAAACTCTTCAGTGGACCTCATGTCATGGATGTATGTCTCAAGTTGGTTATCCAAGAAAGAAACTTGAACTGTTGAAAAATCACTTGGATAAAACTGAGCAAGCCGAATCAATTTCTCCTTGTTGAATGCTGAAAATAAGTTATCTGGGTTCAAACACGCAACACAAAGTAATAATTCATAATTTTTAAAACGACTATTAAGTTCCTGAAGTTTCATATCTATAATATTATAAAAAAGTTCCACTTGATAATGATGTGAATTTTTCATGTTTTGAGCTTTTCGTTGTGGCCGAGGTTGATATAAATCATCCATATCAGGAACATCAATATTATTTTTTGCACAAAATGCAGAAACCTCCTCTAGCAAAGTGTTCCACCCATCATCTCTCATAACCTGTAAACGTTGCTTTGAAATGTCAACCAACTTCATAGCATTCACAATATCTTGATCTTTTCGTTGTAATGCCTGTGACAACTCATTACTTATGCCAAGCACACCTTTCATCAAATGTAAATCAAACACGAATTCAAATGTTTGGAGTAAACCAATTAAGATATTTGCTTCTGCTCTTTGATCAGAATCTAAACCATCTTCTATAATAGTTTCAATCACATCAATTACAGAAGAAAACATGTGAATAAGATTAACAAGTGCACCATAATGAGAACTCCAACGTGTATCTCCAGGTCTTTTTAGACTCATTTCTTGATTCAAGCCACGACCAGTTGAAATTTCATTATTTTTTAGTGCTTCTATAACTTCAGCATTACGTTTTTCATGAAGAATATCACGACGTTTGCATGATGCTCCAACAGTATTAAATACGTTTGCAACCAAGTTAAAAAAGGTTGTAATCTAGATGTGATTTTTTGCTACTGCAACTAATGTTAGTTGAAGTTGATGTGCAAAGCAATGGACATAATAGGCAGAAAGATTATCTTTCAAAATAAGAGTTTTTAGTCCATTTAACTCACCTCGCATGTTGCTTGCCCCGTCGTAGCCTTGTCCCTGCAATCTACTAATGCTTAAGCTATGTTTATTAAATACTTCCTCAATTGCACTCGTTAGTGTCATTGTTGATGTATTATTAACATGTGTAATGCCTAAAAAGCGCTCATTCACATGTCCCAATTTGTCCACATAGCGTAAAGCAATTGCCAATTGTTCTTTAGTAGACATATCACGTGATTCATCAACTATAATAGCAAATAATGAGTCTCCAATATCTTTAATAATAGC
This sequence comes from Notholithocarpus densiflorus, assembly GCA_030021035.2. Lineage (NCBI taxonomy): Eukaryota > Viridiplantae > Streptophyta > Magnoliopsida > Fagales > Fagaceae > Notholithocarpus > Notholithocarpus densiflorus. Next base: position 499,948 of record JARYZH020000240.1, on the reverse strand, counting down.
ATTTATTGTCTCAACGGCTGTAGCATTTGCTATTTCTTTTTGGATATCAGGAGAGGTCATTTGATGATTTTCATGAGCATTTTCGAGGACTGCCTTATCAATTTCTTCATTGTGATTTGCAAGAAACCGTAATAATTCAAGAAAATTTCCTTGATTATTGGAGTCTTTAGATTCATCATGGCCACGAAATGCTAATCGTTGCCGTTGTAGAAAAAAAATACAATCCACTGATGCATTCAAACGAGTCTGATATTCCCTTTTCTCAACATCTGATTGCTTGTTTATAACTGTTTGAATACTTTGTCTCTGGTTTAACAAAGCTTCACATTTTCTTTGAGCTATATTATGTGCACTGTTGTGATCCCCAACGTGATTCTGTAATTTCTCCTTTCTTTTCCAATTTCTGAATCCTTCAGTAACAAATGAGTCTCCCCCTCCTTGATCACCAGTATCAGGTCGAAATAGATAACAATATAGACAATATGCAGCATCTTTCGTAATGCTATATTCCAACCAACTAGGATATTCTTTGAACCACACTGGATTAAATCGACGCTTTGTTTTGCCAAATTGACTTTGTGGAAAATCATGGTTAATTGGTTGACAAACTTTTATTTTGTAGTTAATGCCTTCTAATTTGATCTCTTTCATTAGGATGATAATTAGAAATTTTTATTCTTAAACCAGGATCCGTGGGAAGATTTGCAACATCCACTTCAATACGAGTTCATTTAGGACTTGATCCGGACTCATTATTATGATCAGGATTCTCCATAATCTCAATTAACTACAAATATATATGTCATATCATTAAAATAAAGAAAAAAAATTACAATTTATGATTAAGAATAATCAAATTAAGAGATCATTATAATTACAAATAGTTTAAACATATAATTTGAATTATAAATTTATGGTTAAAAATAGTCAAATCAAGAGATCCATCTAAATATAAATAGTTTAAACATATAATTTGATTCTTTAAAAAATTAAATAAACAAATAAATTAAAGCAAAAGTATTAAGAGTATGCATACCTATGAATATTTGAACGTGTGACTTAAAAACCCAACTTGAATGCTTTTAAAAACTGCACAGAAACTCTAAGATCCAAAGAAAGAGACTGGCTTGAAAAGAATTTTTTCTTTCTTTCTGATGGGAGGCCGTGCTTTGTTTGCATTATATATAATTTTTTTTTTTTTTTTTTTTAGAGTTCTATGCTAGTACTGATTTTTATTCCGTGTAGGTGTAGCAAAGTTGTTATTTTTTTTATTTTTTTAATCATTACCAAGTGGGACCTACAATTTTATTGAATAATGTGAATTCATTGAATAGTAGACTTCTACAGGCGGCTTGGTATAGAGCATAAAAAAAATTCTACAGGCGGCTTTGTCTAGTCCATCAAGTTTACTAAGCGGGACCCATTGATTTTATATATAGAATTGTACTACTACTGGGAGTAGAAGTCTACTACTGCTAGGAAAGCTGGAAAGGTAACGTGAATTCAAACCAAAAAGTTATACAAGCTCAATGGTAACTATAACATGAAGGAAGGAAACAATGGTTGAGAACTGATGCTGATATAGATCTGAGTTGTTTATCGTATCACTAAGTGAATATTATATTGATAAATTGGTTTTAACATTTTATATGATGTGAACTCTCTTTCTTTCTTTCTTTCTTTCTTTTTTTCTTTTTTTTTTTTAATATTTTTATACAAATAGAATAAAATTATTGATTAAATTATTTTTATCTTTTATAAATATATTTTAATTATATTAATTTAAAAATTATGGGTTTTTTCTTAATCCAAATATGTGTTAACAAGAAATAAAAGTAATTACAAGTTGGGAAACAAAGAATAAAATCAAGGACTTAATTTTATTAAGTTCGCAATAAAAAAAAAATTAAAAACTTGGAATAAAAAGAAAATTAACAAAATGAGATTTCTTTAATGTTTTATTTTTTCTTAAACCGGAGCAAAATAAAAAATAAATAAAAAATTCTGACGTTGAGTACCACACTTGCTCTGAGTTTGAGATTGATTTATTTAGGCTTTAAACATTTGCAATGTTGTTTAACATATAATAGTGACAGTGTCAGTACTAAGTACTAACGACCAAATTGAACTAACTCTTAAACAAGAAGATCGAAATTTGGCTAAATTTAAACTATAAAGATCAAATTGATAACAAATATAAATTTGGAGGAAACAATTGTGAATTAATAAAAAATATAAATTACAACTTAATGAGAGAGGAAGCACAAAACTAAGGACTTTTCAGAAAATAGTTTCTAGAAACCTGTATTGTTATTTATTTTTTCTTTTCTTTTTCTGATGCAGCCACCCTCTATCGATCCTTAGGACTGACAACCAGCCAGCCAACCTTTCTGACCTCTTAGGACTGCCAGAAACTTAGCTACAAACCCCTTATAGTCCTCATTGTCGTTGGTAAAGAACTTCATTGCCCAAACACCATTAGCCACAAAATCAACACAATGCTGGTCACAAAAAGTCTTCAACTGACCCTGACTCTAATCTTGGACCCAACTTTCAAAACCCACCAAGAATCTTCACCTTCTTGTTCTTCTTCATCATCACCATTGCCTTGTTCTTCAATCTGAAATCTGAGAGGACTTGATGAAAGAGTAAGACTTGATATGGAGGAAGAGCTTGACTGGGTTTTTGAGATTTGGGGTTTAGGTTGAAGATGGGTATTTGAGCTTTAAAAGGTTTGAGTTAATTTTTAAATCTCACGTGTACCTGTTGGATTTTTAACACCAAACTAGCAGAGATATTGATTTGTCCGATATGTATAGTTTAGGGAGTAAATTGGCCAATAAAAAAGTTTAGGGGGGTGTTTTGGCCAATAGTTGAAAGTTTAGGAAGTGTATGAGCATTTTTCCCTATATAATAGTGACCTCTTCTCCTCCTCTTATATTCACAGGCTATCACCTCTTTCTCTCTCTCTCTCTCTCTCTCTCTCTCTTCACAGTAAGTGCACTCTGACATGTCTTTCACGCTGTTGTTATTCATTTTTTCTTTTCTTTTTCGATTTTCTATTTTATTTATTGGCCAAATTATTAGTTTGATTAACACAACGAAAGGATTAATATATTAGGTCCAATTCTGTAGCCTGTAATACAGCCACCTTTGTTTATCGATTGTACATGCTCACTTCATGAAGGAACGGATAGTAACAATTGTTGAGAACTAATACTGATACTTTTTTTTTTTTTTTTTGAGAAAGAAATGAGTTATTTTATTTGCAAATCTGCCTGATAAACAGCAAGTGTGTGAGATGGGACATCTTCCATCCACACTGAAAAACCAGTGACATGACATGCATGCCTAGCTAGGTTGTGTGCTACAATATTACCCTCCCTACGAACATGAGAAAAACTAATATATTGAAAAAATTCAGCATAAGCCTTAATATCTTGGATCAAAAGGCCAAAAGAGGCTAACGATAGCGAATTATCCATCAATGCATTTATAAGAATCTCTGAATCACCTTCAAGAATCACGGAAAACAACCCCAAATCTGCAGCAAACTCAAGTCCTTTTAATGCCGCCAAAGCTTCAAGTTCCACAATAGTTTGAGGGAGAGGAACAACTTGAGACATCGAACCCATTACCAAACCTCGGCTATCTCGAATAATTACTCCAATCCCTGCCCTGTCCTGGTCTTTAAAGACAGCCCCATCAAAATTTATTTTGAAACTCTCATTTGGAGGCGCTGTCCACTTAGCTCTCGGCCTGGCTGCCCTTGGCTCAGCTGGTGTTTGCGCTTTCCGATACTCCAGGAATGAGTTAACTGCTGTCTGCATAACCTGGTCCAAAGGAAGCCCCGGTGGTGAAAATCTGAGTTTGTTTCTTCTAAACCAGGTTGTCCACGTGATTGTAGCGAATAGTTCCACATTGCATGCTAAGTCCAATACCGTGAAGAGCAGGTGTGTGAAATCGGTATGCCTTGACGTTTGTGTGAATCTCCATTGTGGATCTTCTTCCCACACTTGTGACAGAGTCGGACAGGACCACAGTGCGTGTAAAGCATCCTCACAGAGTCTTGAGCATATGGAGCAGATTGGATCATTGATGATGCATCTTCGGACCAACTCTGAACTTGTAGGCAGTGCATTACGGGCTGCTCTCCATAAGAAGTTTTTTATTTTGTTTGGCAGATTAAGCTTCCAAATTCGATTCCATGGTGGCTTAGGATGATCAGGCAGAGCTTGAGCTTGTGTGGCTGTGGGGCGAGCTTCAGACTTGAGGAAATAGTAACCCGACTTAACTGAATAAATACTTGACTGCACGAATGGCCAAAACAGAACATCCCTTGATTGTCCACGACTAAGAGTGATTTTTTGAACCAAGTCAGCTTCAAATGGAGTGATAGCAGTGGATAATACCTCTAAATCCCAGGTGCGAGTTTGATGGTTTATAAGAGAGCTTACCGAGGCATTTTGAAAATCTGATGGTAGAGGGCCGTGTACACCAGAGAGGGTAGCAGTAGGCAGCCAGTTATCTCCATAAATTTTGATTGATTCTCCATCTCCCACCCTCCATTTCGCCCCCCTTTGAATAACACCCCTACCTTTCAAGATGCTCTTCCATGCATAAGACCCACCATGACCTTCTTTGGCTTCCATAATTGTACAATTTGGAAAGAACCTTGATTTAAAAACTCTATAGAACAAAGAATCTTTATTATGCAGTAGCCTCCATACTTGCTTGCCTAGTAGAGCTTCATTGAAGAGCGATAATTCCTTAAAACCCATCCCTCCTTCCGCCTTTGGGTCACACATGTCACCCCATTTAACCCAATGAATTTTCCTTCGGTCTCCCCTTTGTCCCCACCAAAACTTACGGATTAGGACTTCAATTTCATGGCAAAGACTCCGAGGAAGCATAAAACAACTCATCGTGTATGTTGGGATTACTTGCACCACAGCTTTTATGAGGATTTCTCTACCGGCTTGTGACAACAACTTCTCTTCCCACCCTTGTAATTTCCTCCAAATCCTTTCCTTTATGTAATCGAAGCTTGCTTTTTTGTGCTTCCCAATAAGAGATGGCAGCCCCAAGTACTTATCAAAGTGTAAAATTTCGGGAACCCCAAATGCTTCCTTAATCTCTCTTTTTTTCTCCTCGGATGTTGACTTACTAAAAAATAAAGAGGTTTTGCTTTGGTTGATTTTCTACCCTGAAATACTTTCATAAGTTGCTAAAATTTCCAGCACCTTTAGGGAATCATTTTTGTTAGCCCTGCAAAACAACAAACTATCATCTGCAAAAAGCAAATGGGTTAGTCTTGGGCTCCTCCTAAAAAGGGAGAATCCCCTTATAGCATCTTCATTGGCAGTTTTGGTAATAAGGCTATGTAGTCCTTCCGTGCACAATAGGAACAAACATGGAGATAGGGGATCGCCTTGACGAATCCCCCTAGAAGGACGGATTAGGCCTTTTGGTTCCCCATTCACTAGTATCGAGTATGATACTGATTTCACACAAACCATCATCAAATTTATCCACCTCAGCCCATTCTACCCTATCATAGGCTTTACTTATATCCAATTTGACCGCCATATAGCCAATTTTGCCCGTTTTATGTTTTTTCATGCTATGGAGAGTTTCAAAGGCTACAAGAATATTATCAGATATCAACCGGTTTTTTGTAAAGGCACTTTGATGTTCCGAAATGATATTAGGCAATATTTTTTTCAATCTATTGGCTAATACCTTTGAAAAAATTTTGTAAAGGACATTACATAGGCTAATGGGAAGAAAATCATTAACAGACAAGGGGTTTTTTTTATTTTTGGGATAAGAGTGATGAAAGTATGGTTAAGGGGATGGGGAAGGGTGGTTGTATTTAAGTAGGACAAAATTGTTTTTGTGACATCACTACCCACCAAACTCAAATAATTTTGATAGAATAGAGGGGGCATACCGTCGGGACCTGGCGCTTTCAATGGGGCCATCTGCTTCAAGGCTGTTTGGACTTCCCAATCCATAAATTCTTGAGACAACAATACATTCATCTCCTCAGTGATAAGTTTAGGAATCGGGTTCAAAGCAGCCTCCTTCATACCCGGGTTTGAAGATGTAAACAACCCCTGATAGTAATCTATGAAGCTGTTTGCAATTGAATCAGGTTGAGTAACCCACACCCCATTCAAGTTAAAGATGCCTGAAATTTTGTTCCGCCTACACCGCTGAGTTACCCTACTATGAAAGTACTTTGTATTTTTATCCCCTCCAATCAACCAAAAATTTTTAGCCCGCTGCCTCCACATTTTATTCTCCTTATCCATCAAATCGTGTACCTCTTTTGTTAACTCCCTAACCCGAAAATTATTGCCTGATTGCATAGACACCTGTTCGGCCTTCTCTAATTGTTTTTTCTTCTCTTTCAATTCTCGCCTAACACTCCCAAAGTGTTGCCGACTCCACTGAGTTAAATCCTTCCCACACTTCTCAATTTTTCTCATCACTTGAACCTCGGCATCACAATTAAATTCATCTCTCCAAATAGCTTCCACCGTACGGCCACATCCGTTATCCGATAACCACATCTCCTCAAACCTAAATGGTCTAGACAAGGGTGGAGGGTTTAGACCATTTGGAACAATCCAAATAGGAATATGATCAGAGGTAGAGCTATTTAAATGAAATACCTTAGTTGCTCCGAACTGCTGCAGCCAATCATTTGAACACAAAGCCCTATCCAACCTTTCCCATATTGATTGACCATTAGCAAAATGTTTTCTCCATGTGAACTTCGTACCTGAGTACCCTAAATCAATGAAACCACATTCATCCAATGCATCTCGGAAAAGCTGCATTTGGTTATGACTTCTTCTATTACCCCCCAATTTCTCATCGGTCCTTGTCAGTTCATTAAAGTCACCCGCACAAAGCCAAGGGAGTTGGAATTTTCGGTCCAAACTTCTAAGTTGTTCCCAAGATTCTAATCTCTTGTGGGTCTCCGGTTCGCCATAAAACCCGGTAAATCGCCATTCATCCTCCTTATTTCTGTTGATATCGCATCAATAAAATTCTTACTTGAACCCACCACGGATACATCAATTGATGATCTCCAAAACAACACCAATCCACCACCCCTATTCGGTCTAGAAGCAATGAAAATATTTTCAAACTGTATCTTCCGTAACACTTGTTTTAGCCTTGCTTCATCTGCCCATGTTTCGGCTAAAAACACGACAGAGAGATCTTTTGCCTGCACCATCTCTGCAAGCTCGTTCTCTGTACATGGGTTCCCAAGCCCACGACAGTTCCACACTAAGCAACTCATTGCGATTGGCGGGGCTGCTGTACAGCCTCCACCATTGAAATTGTATCAGCTCCATCATCTTTTGAAACCAATCTACGCTTCGAAGGTAACTCCAGATGATTAACCCCCCTCCTCTTCCTGCCTCTCAGCCCACTCTCTTCTTTGTTCACCTGTGTTTTCTATGCAGGTTTGCGGACTAGCTTTGTCCACGTTTTTTATTTTTTTTTACACTTAGGATTAGGGTTTGCCGAGTTGTGAGAGTGATTAGAAGTTTCTGCCATATCTGAATTAATTCCTCCATCGGTTTCCATACTCGCTTGAGCCCCCCCCCGGTTGCTTCTCCGCTTCACTGTTCGCCCTCACCTCCTCCCTTTCCTTTGCTTCCTGAAATTCTTTTCTCATGAATGGATGTCTCCTTTCATAGAAACCAGGTACCACTATGACATCTCTTCCACTAGACGTGTATGGTGCGGCCTTCAGGTTGGAATTGTACTGCTGTTGATCTACTGTTAATGTACCTTTGCCTTGCAGCCACAGCTCACAATTCTTATCAGCATGGTTCAGGCGCCCACACCAAAAACAGAGGTTTGGCAGACGCTTGTACCTGAATTGGACCCAATATTTTGACCCATTCTTTAGTGTAATAACCCTACCTTAACATAAAGGTAGAGTAATATCAATCATCACTCGCACCCGAATGAAATGTCCACCTTCATCGGTTACTGCGTCTGCTGATTTCTGCACTTCCCCAATGATATCACAGATGTTTTCTGCCACTTCCTTTGTCATATACCGAATTGGGATATCATGGACCTAAACGGACTGACAACCAGCCAGCCAACCTTTCTGACCTCTTAGGACTGCCAACAGCCCCTTATTTTGACTCTCATATCTGCCATGTATCCTTTTTAATTACAGCTTTGACTAATGTAACTATTAGCTACTTTATTTCCTAATAGTTAAAGATTATAAATAGGCTAGCTATGTAAGAGTACAATCAGTTTTTGATGTGAATATAATTCAGTTTCAGACCTGGACAGAAACTTGTTTCTCCAGTGTCTCTGTAATTCTAGCTTTAATTCTTAATTTTAATGCAATTCTAGTTCAAGTTCTCAATCAATTGATCTTGATTCCCATCATTTTCGCTTTTCTATTTTATTTCTTGGCTGAATTAATATTTTGATTAACACAACGAAAGGCAACAGAACCCCTTCCATCTAATTCTATCTCCTCAACTAACAAAGACTGAGGAGGGCTATACTAGTTGTTAACATGATCGAACATGAGACAGGCTTAAAAAATATAAGGATAAATTTAGTTTGATATCAAGAGGATAGACCATTTTGGAGAAGCTGCTGAATAGAAGGAACTCGCTCTTCTAGGATTAATATATTAGGTCCAATTCTATAGCCTGTGATACAGAATTGTTGAGAACTGATACTTGATACAGAGTTTGCAAATAGGATTACTATATTATATCACTAATTTTTATCTGAATTAATTTATATCTGATTTTGATATTGTGTTATTTATTTATTGCAAGGAAAAAGAAATATGGGTAGACAGAGAGATCAATTTTGGGATCATGCTAAGAATGTAAATGGCCGTTTCATATGTAATTATTGTGAACAAGATTTTCCTGGAGGTGCATCAAGGATTAAAGCACACTTGGCCGGAATTCCAGGTCATGACATTAAGGCATGTAATGCCGTGCCTCAAGATGTTCAAGAAAAAGCTCAAGCAACTCAAAAAAAAAGAGAAGCTCAAGTAACTCAAGGGACCAACAAAAAACTTAAAAGTGTATCAACCTCAGCTTCAAAATCAAAAACTAAGGCGATTAAAATTGTCACACAGGTGATTCTCTAGTCCCAACTCTATACATAGTTGTTTATTTCTAACAGTTCCAATACTTTTTAGGATAAATATTAGTACACACTGGTGGTTGCACACAACCCTGCACACACACTTTTTGCACTGAAATTGTGACTTCAGATTTCAGTGCCAAAAATGTGTGTGCACGGTTGTGTACAACAACAGGTGTGAAATAAATATTGCTCTACTTTTTAACCCTTTGCAAATATTTTCATACTATTTTCTCTTTGTAGGGTGAGGAAGAATATAGGGCTGAAATTTTCCTCAATGATGTTGTGGACAGACTAATAGCACTTGCCATTGAGCATATCAATTTTGAGTTGAGATTCAAGGAGGATCTTCTTGAAACATTATTCAAGATTAAATTCGTGTTAGGTGATGCTCAAAAGAGGCAATCAAGTGATGGGTCTATGAGTATATGGTTAACAAATCTTAGAAATGTAGCCTATGATGCCGATAATGTGCTAGACAAGTTTAGCTATGAGAGTTTTTGGCAAAAGGTACGGATTCAAAATCAAATGATGGATCAGGTATGTAACTTTTCATTATGCAATTTTGATAAAGTTAAGACCATCAAACAATTGTTGGATAAAATTGTGAATGATGTAGCTGACTCTGGTCTTAGAATGGAGTTGGTGAATTCAATCCCCAAAATTAGCTTGGACATGAATATAGCCTCCCTCCTCGATGATTTAGAAGTTGTAGGAAGAAAACACGATATCAAAAAAATAGTAAACTTACTTATCAATTCAAACAATCAACAGGTTATCTCGGTTCTCCCTATAGTGGGTATGGCAGGTCTTGGAAAGACAACTTTAGCAAAACTTGTGTATAACCATGAACTGATAAAAAAACATTTTGATGTACTAGCATGGGTAAATGTCGGCAAAAATTTTGATGTTGAAGAGATATTAAGAAAGATTCTTAAATCTCTTAGAGAAGACTTGAGTTATCATTTAGCATATAATGAAGTACGTCGAATATGTGCAGAAATTTTGGGGGAGCAAAAATATCTTCTCATACTTGATGATGTGCATAATAAAGATCCTAAGAAATGGGATACTTTAAAAGGTTACTTATTAGAGTTTAATTCTAATACAGGAAATAATATTGTTGTTACAACCCGTAGTGATAATGTGGGGCAAATCATGAAGATACATCCCCCACATCACTTAGAGAAGTTATCAAAAGATGATTGTTGGTCTATAATGAATAAAAGAACATTCATAGATGGAAGAACTCCATTAACTTTAGATTTGGAGGTTATTGGTAGGGAAATTGCTAAAAGATGTGGAGGGGTTCCATGGGCTGCAAGAGTTTTAGGGGGAACAATGTGCTTTCAATTTGATAAAAACAAATGGCTGGAGATTCAAAATAATAAAATTTGGGATTTGTTGGATGAAGATAATAGTGATATGTTTCCTATGCTTAAGTTATGCTTTGATCAACTTCCAACACCATCTTTAAAACGATGTTTTGCATATTGTGCAATATTCCCTAAAGATTATGACATGAAAAAGGATGAAGTAATTCAGTATTGGATGGCTGAAGGGTTCCTACTAACTAAAGAAGCTAATATGGAGATGGAAGATATTGGTAACATGTATTTCAATATTTTGTTGGCCACTTCCTTTTTCCAAAATGCTAGAAAGGATGCCTACGGTAATATTATTAGCTGCAAAATGCATGATTTGGTGCATGACTTTGCACTCTCAATTTCAAAATTTGAAACTCTAATCTTGGAGGGAGATTCAGTGGATGATGGTAGTAGCATACAACATTTATTTGCCCGACTTGATGGCAAAACAACACTAGGAAATTCATTTAGTGGAGTTGATTTTACAAAATTGCGCACGTTAATTTCACAAAATTTCAACTTTGACATCATGTTATCAAATTTTAAATGCTTACGCGTTTTAAAATTATCCGGGGATAGTATAAAGGAGTTGCCAGATTCAATTGAGCAATTAATACATTTGAGGCTTCTTGACATCTTAGACTCCTTAATTGAAGAATTACCAAAATCCATCACCAAACTATACAATTTGCAAACTTTAAGAATTGAAGGCTGTGTGCTTCCGGAAGACCTAAGCAATTTGATTAACTTAAGACATATCCAGAATGATATTATAGGAACACCTAAAAATATGGGGCGGTTGACTTGCCTTCAAACATTGAATATTTTTAGTGTGGGTCGAGATGAAGGTTATAGGATTAAAGAAATGGGACCCTTAAAGAATCTCAGAGGAGAAATAAACATATACAATTTAGAGAATGTGAAAGATGAGGAAGAAGCCAAAAGTGCAAAATTAAAAGAAAAGGAAATATTCAACTTGGGATTATGCTGGGATCGTCATTTTGTTCCTTTTGTTAGTAGACAATTGTATGATAAAGATGAAAAGGTGTTGGAAGGCCTCCAGCCTCACCCAAATTTGAAAAGCTTAACAATCATACGGTATCTTGGAAAGAAATTCCCATCATGGGTTGGTTTGTCTTCGCTATATCACAATTTGATTGAGATCAATTTGAGATATAGTAGGGAATGTGAAGAAGTTCCCACTCTGGGGCAATTACCCTGTCTTAGGGTTATTGAAATAATAGGAATGGGGAAGGTAAGATGTATAGGAAGTGAGTTTTACTTTTACAGTGATGGGAGTTACAGAAATACTACTACATTATTTCCGGCATTGAGAATACTCAAATTGGGTTGGATGGAAACCCTAGAAGAGTGGAAGGATGCAAAGGAGTTGACAACCGCAGATAAGGTGTTGTTTGTGTTTCCTTGCCTTGAGGAGTTGATTATTAGATGCTGTAATAAACTGAGATATTTGCCAGACTCACTGCACACCTGTGTTTCCCTTCAGAAGTTGGTAGTACAGGATTGTCCTAAGTTGAGGTCATTGCCAGGTGTCCGGTCCATAATAAGGTGTGGTATTGAAGACCCACCCAGTGGGTTACAGTGTGTTAAATATTTGGAGAATGGGGATTGTCGTCTGCCTTCTTCTTCTACTTCCTCCATTCACCCCTCCCTCCTGAAGTTAAAGCTAATAGGGTGTGAGTCTTTGCTGGACCAAATTCAATACTTCATTGCCCTTAAAATTCTGCGGATAGAGAGATTTCATGAGATGGTAGCTTTGCCGGAGGGGTTGGGCAATCTTTCCTCTCTTCAAAAGCTGTATATCGTGGATTGCAATCGCTTGGTGCATTTGCCCACGGAGGAAGCCATGCGACGCCTCACCCAATTGAAAACGCTGATCATTTATAATTGCTACAAATTTGAAGACAATGAGCAGATCAAGATTAGCCACGTTCCATGGGTTGAAATCAATGCTGAGTAAGTCTACTCATACTACCCTACTATACTATTTCCTCTTCTTTTATTCTCTTATATTCGTAATGGGTGAGAGTATTCCGGTATAAATACTTAATTGGACCCGATTAAGAAAATATATATAAATACTACAATTTGGGTTAATGGTTCTTCAAATAAATAGTACAAATTAATCTCACTAACCCTTCTGCTACTTCCTCCATCATAAGGTGTGATATTGAAGACTCGTCCAGTGGGTTACGTTGTGTTGAATATATGGAGAATGGGGATTGTCTGCCTTCTTCTTCTACTTCCTCCATTCACCCCTCCCTCCAAAAGCTGTGCGACTCTCTGGTCCTGAATGGAAATCAATACAACATTGAAATGGATAGATTGCAAGAGTGTTATACGCCGTCACCGAATTGAAAACACTAATGGAAGTTTTGAATATATGGTGTGGGTGGCTTACACACTCAACACTCCACTCTCTTCTGGTCCTGGACCAAATTCAACACTTCATTGCCCTTAAAATTCTGTAGATTGAGAGATTTTATGCAATGGAAGCTTTGCCAGAGTCGTTGGGCAATTTTTCCTTTCTTCAAAAGCTGTTTCTTTTGAGTTGTAAGAGCTTGGTGCATCTGCTCACCGAGGAAACCATGCGACGCCTTTCCGAATTGAAAACGCTGATGACTTATGAATGCCCCAAATTGAACATTGAGCGGTCCAAGATTGACCACATTCCATTTGTCAACATCAAGGATAGTGGGTAAGTTTATTCAACAATTTATAAGGTTAATCGATCTTGACATAAAATTAATCTCACCAACCACTCTTGTAACACTTGAAAAATCCTACTCTTTTATTTATTTATTTATTTATTTATTTATTTTTTATTTATTTTTTTTTATGAAATCATTTGAGAAAATCGGAGTATAATTCAAATTTTTGTGATGGCTACCAATTGGCTTGCTACTATTCAAATTTTTGTTTCTGCAAATTACCAAAATAATTAAATTTTTGCTAAAAGCATAGTGTAATTAACTCTTTTCTGATTGTTACCTATTATTGTCTTGCTGTTATCAAATTTTTGTTTGCTAGCCTATTTTCTTTCTGCAAAATTTTCAAAGTTGATTTTTTCTGGGCATTGGTAAATTTGGAAAATTGAATTCATAGAGCCTTCTTTATGTCTACATACTCACTATTTCGCTCAGCATTTTGATACTGTAAGAGGTCATGGATCAGTTCTTTTGCTTAGGGCTGTCTAAAACTTGACAGTAGAATTTATTTTGGAAAATGGAGTTTAGTTGCGTAAAAATGAGAAATTGGGTGGGTGAAGGTTGCTGATTTTTCATTTCACGTTTGGGTTGGGGGTCAGTTTTACTGGGGGACCATGAAATTATGTGATCCTCAATCCTACTAGTACAAGCAAAATTAAATTTTTTTTTAAAATTTTTTGGTAAAATTAAAATTAAAATTTCAGATAGCACTAAAGGTGCTAATGGTTCCTAATATGGATATGGTTTTTACCTTTTGAAGGGGGTGGCCATATTTCTTTGATTTTGAAGACTAACTCAGGAAGTTGGCAAGAAGTTTGCATCTAATTTACTTGATGACAACTGATGCCAAGGTACTTCGGGTTTTCTTTCACTTACCATTTGAATTATGTGTACATAATTTACTTCATAATTGGTCATTTACAAAACCCAATTCAGTTCAATGTTCAGTAAGTCTACTCATACTACCCTATATCCTCTTCTATTCTCTTATATTTGTAATGGGTGAGAGTATTCCTGGTATGAATATTAATTGGACGCCACTAATGAAATATATATAAATACTACAATTTGGTTTAATGGTTTTGAAATAAATAGTAGAAATTAATCTCACAAACCACCGTGGCAACTTTTGAAAAATTCTACTCTTCTTCTTCAATCTTTGAAATTATCTGCAATCATGTGCAAAAAGTCACTAAAAGCATAATTTAATTAAAAAGTCACTAAAAGCAATTCCTCTCACTCTCACGTTTACTGGGTCACAGCTTCAACAACTCGTACACAATGATTCTACTGGTACCAACCAAAAACAAATTTTTTTTTCCTTTTTTTGGGTTTTTAAGATGGTTTTGTCAAATGGATATGCCAATTTTGTTTAAAAGATGTGATTTTTTCCATTGGGTTTTGGTTCTTTCTTCTATTAACTTTGTTCTGTCCTATGTATTTCTATTGTAATGATGACTTGGTTCAGTAATAAGTTTATGTTGGTATCAATGTTATTAATATGTCTAGTAATATGGTAGAAATGTGAAAATTGCACACATTCAAATTGTACTATGGATGGAATGTGATTTGTGTGGTTGTTCAGTACTCATTTTGTTGTATGTTAACTCATATCAGGTGGTTGGGAAAAGAGTTGGGAGCAAGGTGTGTCCCCATGGGATTTGGGACAACCGACACCAATTCTTTTACATCTTCATCAGACAGGAGCTCTTCCCAAGGGTAGGGCTTTAGTCCCTAGTTGTGGCAGTGTAAGTTTTATGGTTCATTCTTACTCACAAGATATTACTTTCTGACATATTAATTCAATTTCTTATATATTTATGCAAGTTTTGAGTCCTCTGCATGTAAACATTTTGTATCTGTTTCCTTTTTCTTTGTTTTCTATGTGTAGGATAGAATGGTAGAGAAGAAGATTAGTCTCTTGAGGATCCATCATCAATAACTAGTTGGATCAATGATCCCGTAGAAAATCTACACATGATCTATGTTAGATGAAATTATAATTTGAAGAGAAAAATAATGACACGTGAAATAATTTCTTGTTTTAAGATTAATTCAATGGTCATTAATTATAACTAGAATTAATCACATTTGAAAATATTGTAGATGATATTGGACATGGTATCTATCTCATCCCAACGAGGGGGGACCCAAAAAAAAAAGGATAAAAAGACTAAACAATAATGATTAAATCTCTCTGTGATCGAGTATGAAGTTGGTGCAAAATTCAGTTGTTAAATGAATTCCTGATGCAATTATTCGACTGTATCAGAAACCAATCACTTGGTATCTTTCATCCTTCCTCCTTTCTCACACATGGAATTTTAAATCAAGCATTACTAAAAAGGGCACAAGGTATAGTGTATATCTTTCCTCCCACTTTACCCTGTCTGAATGTTACGTTATTTATGTGCTGTTCCTATACCTTTATCTGTTCGCTAGCATTTTAATTTGCTATTGTGACCAACAACAAATTGCTCAAATATGATAGGGTTATGATGTAGCAGCAATTGCATGCCTTGAGCGCTACGTTGTTGGATTGGTTATATCAGACATTGCCATTAAGGAAGTAGTGGAGGTAGAGCTGTTTGTCATAAAATTCTGACATCAATAAGGCTTGTGATCTCTTAAAAAGAAAGGACACCCGTAAGTTTTTACTTATACCATTTAATTTTCTGTTTCCTTTGGAGAAACAATCATGCATGTGGGTATGATGATATAATTGAATCATTAAAACTAAATTGCCCAAGTTTATTTGGCCATTACTGTGTAATTTATCAACTTGTTGGAATGCCTCCCTGAACTGGTTGTTATTCAGCATTTCTGAATTGGATTAGGAACTATGGCTGGGTTACCCCAGCTTTTCTCAGTTTTATTAAGGAAAGGGATTAGATGTATCGCACTTGTAATCTCTGATAAATTGGATTAGGAACTATAACAAGGTTGTTCTAATTTCTGAAAACATGCCATTATTCACTTTCAGATATGTTATAGAAGACTTTAGAGCATTGTAAAGTCCAATTCCTATGGGGATCATTTGCAAACGTCTTGCGTTGGGTTACCTAGACCAACAGAGAGTTGAACCTGATAGATTCATTTACTAGTTCATAAGAAGCTGGTGTTTTTGTGATTTTAACTTGTGATAAGTCATGGAATCTAAATTGGTCTACAGTTTGAAGGTGACCTAGTACAGGTTTTCATCACTTTCTTTACTTCTCATTTTAATAGTCTGTTCTAGTGTTAATGCAGTTGTCTTCCTCATTATCGAATGCAAGTTGTTTTAACTTCTTAAAGGCAGACTTTTTCACTTGGAGTCCAAGTGAATTTTTTGATCTCATTCTCAATTATACGTGAGTTGGCATGAATAGTGGTTTAGTTGTCCATGAGAAGAATCTCTTTATGATCACATTTTAATGGAGAATTTACAGGTTCTTTTGTGCCATTGAACCAGACATGAGGTTGGCTTGGGCACAGCGAATTCGTGATATATTGAAACGTGGTGGAGAGCTCATAACACTAATGTTTCCAATAATGATCTTAATTCCTCATTAATTTTTTCAGAAGTTAAAGTTAATATGGTGTGAACAGCGTACACGGCCGAGACTCCACTCTCTCCTGGTCCTATTGTGTGACTAAGATATTTTCCAGATTCACTGCACACTTGCATTTCCCTTCAGAAGTTGGTAGTTCGGTATTGTCCTAACCTGAGGTATTTGCCAGGTGTAACATTGTTTGTTGAAAATTTGGAGAATGGGGATTGTCTGCCTTCTACTTCCTCCATTCAATACTCCCTCCAAAAGCTCCTATTGTGTGAATCTCTCCTGCTAGACCAAATTCAATACTTCATTGCCCTTAAAATTCTCTGGATAGAAAGTTTTGATAGTATTGAAGCTTTGCCAGAGTGGTTGGGCAATCTTTCCTCTCTTCAAAAGCTTTATATTATGGATTGCAACAACTTGGTGCATTTGCCCACTGAGGAAGCCATGCGACGCCTCACCCAATTGAAAATGCTGATGATATTTTGTTGCCCTAAATTGAACATTGAGCGGTCCAAGATTGACCACATTTCATTTGTCAACATCAAGGATGAGGGTAAGTTTACTCATACAAATTATTAGGTTAATTGATCTAGAAATAAATACTAAAAATTAATCTCACCAACCACTATGGTAACACTTGAAAAATCCAACTCTTCTTTTTCTATTTATGAAGTCATTTGAGAAAAGAAGAGTCTAATTAAAATTTTTGTAATGGCTACCAATTGGCTTGCTGCTATTCAAATTTTTTTTTTGCAAATTACCAGGTGTCCCATCCATAATAAGATGTGGTATTGAAGACCCACCCAGTGGGTTACAATGTGTTGAATATATGGAGAATGGGGATTGTGCGACTCTCTGGTCCTGGATGGAATTCAATACAACATTGAAATAGAAGTTTTGCAAGAGTGTTATACGCCATCACCAAATTGAAAACACTGATGGAAGTTTTGAATATTTGGTGTGGGTGGCGTACACAGCCAACACTCCACTCTCTTCTAGTCCTGGACCAAATTCAATACTTCATTGCCCTTAAAATTCTGTGGATTGAGAGATTTTATGGAATGGAAGCTTTGCTAGAGTTGTTGGGCAATTTTTCCTCTCTTCAAAAGCTGTATCTTTTGAGTTGTAAGAACTTGGTGCATCTGCCCACCAAGGAAACCATGCGACGCCTCACCGAATTGAAAACACTGATGATTTATGAATGCCCCAAATTGAACATTGAGTGGTCCAAGATTGACCACATTCCATTTGTCAACATCAAGTTTAGTGGGTAAGTTTATTCATACAATTTATTAGGTTAATCGATCTTGGCATAAAATTAATCTCACCAACCACTCTAGTAACACTTGAAAAATCCAACTCTTTTTTTTCTATTTATGAAATCATTTGAGAAAAGCAGAGTATAATTCAAATTTTTGTGATGGCTACCAATCAGCTTTGTTTTTGCAAATTAGAAGCATAGTCTAATTAAATATTTTTTGATTGTTACCTATTGTCTTGCTACTATCGAATTTCTGTTTGCTAGCCTATTTTCTTTCTGCAAATTTTTCAAAATTGAATTTTTCTAGACATTGGGAAATTTGGAATATTGAATCAATCACTGTTAGAGCTGTCCACATACTCATTATTTCGCTCAGCATTTTGATACTATAAGAGTTCATGGATTAGTTCTTTTGCTTAGGGCTGTCTAAAACTTCACAATAGATTTTATTGATTTACACTGGTTCATAATTGCTCTGTTTATGAGGGTGGATTTATTGTGGAAAATGGAGCTTAGTTGCATAAGAAAGAGAAATTGGGTGGGTGAAGGTCTTGCTGATTTTTCATTTCATGTTTGGGTTAGGGGGTCAATTTTACAGGGGACCATGAAATTATGTGATCCCCAGTCCTAGTGCAAGTAAAATTAAAATTAAAATTTCAGGCAGCACTGAAGGTGTTGATTGTTCTAATATATCTATATATGGTTTTTACCTTTTGAAGGTACCCATATTGCAAAGATTTTGAAGACTAACTTAGAAAGATGGCAAGAAGTTTTCATCTGGAAAAATAATTAACTTGATGACAACTGATGCCCAGGCACTTCAGGTTTTCTCTCTTACCATATGCATTATGTGTACATAATTTACTTCATAATTGGTCATTTACAAAACTTAATTTAGTTCAATGCTGAGTAAGTCTATTCATACTACCCTATATCCTCTTCCATTCTCTTATATTTGTAATGGGTGAGAGTATTACTGGTATGAATACTTAATTGGATGCCATTGTGTATCAAAAAACAAAAATTGGATGCCATTGAAGAAATATATAAATGCTGCAATTTGGTTTAATGGCTTTTGAAATTAATACTAGAAATTAATCTCACCAACCACCATGGCCACACTCGAAAAACTCTACTCTTCTTCAATCTTTGAAATTTTCTGCAATCATTTGCGAAAAGTCACTAAAAGCATAATATAATTAAAATTTTTGTGATTGCTGTCATTTGGCTTTGTTCTACTTAAATTTCTGTCTTTGCAAATTATCACAAACACTTAAAAAGTTGCTAAAAGTATAGTAATTAAATTTTTTCCTGATCGTTAGGAATTGTCTTGCTTCTTTTCAAATTTCTATTTACCAGACTATTTTCTTTCATCAAATTATTACCTATTAATTTTTCAAAATTGAAAATTTCTGGAAATTTGGAAATTTTAAATATTGGATTTTTCACTATTGGAGCCTAAAGTCCACATGCTAATTCTTGGCCTCTGTGTTTCTTGAAACCTTCACTTATTGTTGTCAAATAGCTTCACCTGGTTTCTTGAACTGATACTGTAATAGTTCATGGATCTATTCTTGGCAATAGATTTTGTTGATTTGGGCTGAGTAATAATTGTTATATTTATAAGGGCGAATTTATTGTTGGAATTAGAGTTGAGCTGTATAAGAATGAGAAATTAAGTGGGTGAATGTCTTGCCGATTTTTGTTTTCATGTTTGGATTTGGAGGTCAGTTTTACTGGTCCATGAAGTTATGTGATTCCCTGTTCTGCTAGTGTAAGCAAAGTTAACTCACTTTCTTATAAAGTTTCAGACAACAATGATTCCACTGAAGGTGTTTTATTATTCCAATATATTTCTATTTATATTCTTTTTACCTTTTGAAAGGACCTTCCAAAATTATAATTTAAGGCTAACTCATGAAGCTCAGAAGATGTTTGTGTCTGGGAAAAATAACCAACTTGATCAGAACTGATGCCAAGGTACTTAAATATGTTTTCTCTTTACCATTTGGGATTTGTATATATAATTTAATTCAAACTACTCTCTCTCTCTCTCTCTCTCTCTATATATATATATATATATATATATATTATAGAGTCACTGCGTTTTGTAGCCAATATGCATATCTACAAAAACAAAACTTTTAGTCTATGTAAAGGCATGCAGTGTCAACTCCATATGTGTTCATATGTAACCAAAACAATGTATAGATTGAGTCTAGTCAGATTGATGAATTGTAGTTTGACACCTCTTAATAAAAAAGTCATTGATAGCTCAGCTTGAACAGTGCAGAATGTCCTTTGCTTTGACGCTTTTAGTTGCTAACATGGATATAACAAACTAACTAAAATTTCAAAGAACTAAAAAGCTAGGATGTTAAAAAGCTAATATTAGTACAAAATTAACAACACATGGATCCTCATTATTCAAAGAACTAAAAGATTATTCAATAAGTTAAATATCTTGCCTCAATACGCAGGTACTAGCATATCTATTTTGTTCAGATGGAGGAAATTTTTTTTTTTTCATGGAGCTTTAACCCACTTTCAAGCCAACTGAAGAGTTGAATATCTGTCATTTCCCAAATTACTAGAAAAATGTGCAAAGGGGAGCAGTGCCGAGTGGCCAAGGATTTCCCACATTCCAAATATCTATTTTGATGAATGTATTAAACACAAAGCAGTTTGAAGATCATGTACATTATTAAGATGGATGACTAGTAAGTTTTCTCCGACCTCATCCTTCTTTCTTCTCTTATACTCTCCTTTCCTAAAACTTTGGAGTATTTTCATAATTTCTCCAAATTTCTTCCTTTGTCTCTTCACTTTCCCCAAATATTTTTGTTTTTGGCTATCTTATAAATCAATGAATTTGTTGCCTCAATGTGCAGTCACTAGGGACATGAATATAATGTTCAGCCGAAGGAAAGATTTAATTAATTTAGGGAGTTTTTATCTAGTCCCAAGATAATGGAAGTTTATAAGATTCTTAAGTTTTCTTAAATCCTCTCTTCTCTTCTAATATATGAAGTACTAATTCAATCCAATAAGAATATATCATTCGTGCCAATTATCCACTCTTTCCTCTCACTTTTCCTACGACATTTTCTAACTTTTTACTTAGTATATGTTGTATCTTGATATTCTGATATTTGTAGTTTTCATGTTGATATCATTGTATCAATGTTGTAAGCCACAGGTAGCACTTGGTTCCAATGCGATTGTTTTATTGAAGTGAGTTCTTCCAATCTCATCTTCTTCTCATTTGATTTCTTTCTTTCACAACCCCATTATGAATCCTTTCTTTTCAGTTCTTTTTCTTACTTTCAATTTTGTTTGCTATTTACTAAATTTGTTGTTCATATACTTTACAGATTTTGGTTATCCTTCATTTCCAAAGTAGTGACCATGTACTTCAGGAAAGGGAAATAGTGGTCCAGGATTCACCCTATTCCAAATATCCAGAAAAGCTTTTGGTTCCTATTCTAAGCTAGCTCAAAATAATCTAAAATTGGTATTTTCTCTCAAATGTCCTTTTTCTTAACTTGTCACTTTGGAATAAACTAGTTTTTCTTTTTTTTCACTTACCATATTTCTTATTCACTTATTTTATTGTGATATCACTTTTATTTTTTTTTTCAAACTTTGTATTTTAATGTAGTGCAAGTGTGCAACATATTTTGCTGTATAGTGTATCTAGACCTTCAAATTTTGTTTCATTCAATCCCTTTAGTTTGTTTCTTATTAGTTTTATGTATAAATTCTCTTCTACTTGTTACCATTGCATTGACTTAACTGTAATGTTTTGACTTGTCCATTCTCTAATAAGTAGGCTTTTTTATTTGTACAAATTTTAAAGGTCAGTATCATGTTCACCCATATGAGAGAAAATGTTGAATATATGAGAGAAAATGGTCTCTAATATTGTCTCTAAGTGAACCTGGAATTTTAAACTCCATCATAGTTTGTTAACGTCATGAATTATTTTGATGCTATTGTCAAACTTGAGAAGTAATTGATGACATAAATAATTTTAATGTTTTTTGTTATGGTTTCCTAACATGAAGCTTTCATGCTGGTGACTTCAACAGCTTATTGGATTATAAGTAGACACCTGTAATTAGGCTTTTTACTTGTTGGTTGTCATCAAAAAGTATTTAACTAAAAATCATTTGCACACCTCTCTATTAGAAAATTTAAAAATACTAGCTTCGATTGAGGTTTTCCATCTATTCTGGTTTTTTTTTTCCTTCCATTAGCCTTTACATTATTGTCTTTCTCAACAGGTGATATTCTGGTGGTTTCTCTAGATCAAGAAAATGGTCTTAGTTCTCAATATCTTAAGCATAAGGTGATGGATCTTTCTATATTAACTAACATAGATTGGATATTATTCACTAGTTTTAATACAATATGGTTTTGTGACTGTACGAAGGAGTGATAAATTAAAGTACTCTATGTTTAGCTACTTATGGTGAATACTGATATAAGTAGTTTAAGCTACCAAGGTGTTGATACATTCTGATGACTTCCATTAACGGTTTAGAAAAGGCACCAATATCATTGTTTCTGGTTTCTTTAACACAACAGTTTAGTGAGAAACTTTCCCCTCAAACTGGATAAATGCATGACTACTGGTTTCTTAATATATATTAGATTTTATCAAATAGGTAAGTTGTAAACTCTTGTGAATGAGTTGGATGTCTTGGTTGTTGAGGATACTAACCAAAAAGATGACATAGGTTCTAGTTGGTGTAACGCTTTTGAAACATTAGACAATTAATGGCCAACCATGTCCTTCTATGACCTGAAACTTCAGTTCTGCTAATTACAAATTCAACTTTTTGTCAATTGTAGTTAGTCTTTTGCGTGAGATAAAATGAGATGAAAGAGCCTTGGAGATTAAGGCCTCTATTTGGATCTTCTCAAGCTTGCTTTGAGCATACTTTTTCCCCCTTATAATTATATTGTTGTCATTTGTTGGCTTTTGAGACAATATCTATTGTTTCCAACTGTAGGAACAATTTATTATAATCGCAAGCCAACAAAAGTTTATTAAAGTTGCAATTTCTCTCAAATTTTCCCGTTTTCCTCTTTTATTGAATTCAATCTTTTTCTACCTTTTTTTTAAAAACATAGGATACCTTTCTAAAGAAGAGCACCTAGGACTCGCCTCTAGCCAATAAAACACAGAGGCAACTAAACTCACCTACCAGGTTCAATTGTTGGAAAATCTAGGGGCATTCACCCCTGATGGGCTAAATAGTTTATACTCAGATGCATCTTCAATCTCTTCATTACACTTGAGTTTCTTACCAACAACACCCAATTAAATGTGATGAGTTTCTTACCAACAACACCCAATTAAAATCTCTCACTTGGGAGAAATTTTTTGTAATATAAAAGGAAAAGTAAAAGAAACGGTCTTCTCTCTAGTCAATTACATGTCAATAGTGAAAAATAGGCTATTATATATGTGGATGGCCTAATCTTTTGTCTCCTCTTCATCTACTTGAACACACTACACTAACATATTTGAAAATCACAGAACCAAATAGTTAGAATATCTTCTACAGTAACTAGAGAACCTATCGTTTATACATGAGCTATACATTTGCAAGAAGCCACAATATCTGCTTATGGTGTAACTAGCTCATTGCGTGAACAAATACCAGTGATCTTTCATTGTCCCAATCAGAGGTCATGTAGTTTAGTACAAAGGGTCTAATTTCCATGTTCCTTTGATTAAGATAAACCTTTGATACATCTTGTTCTAAGGTTAAAATCATTTAAAACTGGTATGCTTTCTCAAACCTTTTGTTTGCTGTGTCGCCTTGAAATTGACTAACTATTCATGATTTGTTCTCTACTCTGCTTATTCTTGGGTTAATGATATCCAAAGAGTTTTATGTCAAACCATTAATTCATATTTATTTAACATATTCTGCTGCATAGCTTTTGTGTATCTTCAAATTTTAGCTCTATTTTATTGTGGTTCTTCCATTATGGTTGGATTTCTTTTTACATATCAAATATCTCTCAGAAACTAAGAAAGTTTCTAGGATTTCATTTGAATTATTGCATTTACTTATGTTTTCATATTCTTTGTTAATATTCAACTCTGATCTGTTTGTTACAGTTGCACTGCCTTTATTTAAAATTTTGCAATACGAAAGTTGCTGTGTATGGGAGAGGAGGATTCTAGAAAAATTTTCTACAAAACCAGATACTTTCAAGCCAAAATTGGAAGGTTGTTTCAACTCCAATTTTGATGAAATTTCCTAATGAAGAGAGCTTTATGTTGACTGGTGACTGGTGTTGTTACTTGAAATTCCTCTCCATTTGCTCAACTGCTAAACCCCACTTGGTGGGATCTTTTCTTCTTTTTATTGTCAGTATCTTAGTGTAATGAATATTTGTTGTAATCCAAGAATGACATGTTTTTGTTGTCTTTGTAGCCGATAGTGTTTGTTTTAGAGAAGATTGTTGTAAACTCATATTCTATAGTGGAAGATTTTACTAGACTAGGTTCCGTGGTTTTTTCCTTCTCATTGAAGGGTTTTTCACGTAAAAATTTGGTGTCTTGATTATGGATTGTTGCTGAATTTTTTATTTATATTTGTTATTGTGCTTTGCTAATTTATTTGAAACATCCATTAAATTTTCACAAAGAAGGAAAAAGGAAATAATTCTGTGTTGAATTAATTGGCTATCATTATCCATATGCGGTATAGGAAATATTTTTCAACCAAATGCAAGAGGAAATTTTTTTTTTTTAAATGTCTTACTGCCTTCACTTCAATGTCACCCCTTCATGCCTCCATTTGAATTTTGAGTTACCATTTTGTTTGCATTTGAAAGATAAACTTATAAAAGCCATGATGTAGGCAACTGAACAAGGACTCGTGTTTTCATAATGCATGCTTCTTGGTGAAGTGAACATACTTTGCCCTTGTTTCATTCCTTCTTTCTTTATCAGTGTTGGCTTAAAATGAATTGACCCATTTGCAAATTAATTAATTACCCAAGTTAATTAATTAGATCAATTTAACATGTAAAGCGTGGTAGCACAAACAAATCACCAATTATCTAAATACAGCAGAAAATAAATTTGACACAGGTGATTTGTTTACGAATGGGGAAAACCACCGAGGCAAAACTCCACCGAGTGAATTAAGGTCACCACTCTCGAGAATCCACTATTATCAATTACAAGCAGTTACAAGTATAAGGAATCTTACCAAACCCTTTGGCCTATCCCAAAATACTAACTTACAGTTGAACCTTTACCTCAATACCCAATTGGACATGTATTGTAGTGGCAATCTCTCCATTTAATGCACGAATTTCAGTTCATGACTAACCAATGATGCACGGATCCTAGTACATGACTAACTCCACCAATTAGAAAAAGATATTGGTTGCAAAGTTCTTCAGTTCATCAACAATGAAGATTAGGATGCTCCTTGGTCACAAAACCCTTGGCGCAAAGACGCGGTAGCTTTTACAGAGAGAATGATGAACTAGAGAAATTTCTGCCTCCGATCACACAATGCATTCAAGGATACAATTCCTTGTGCAATGGCCTTTAAAATAATCTTTATATATATCTAGGGTTGTGAAAAAAGAAACTCTACACAAATACATAGGAATATGCGTGTAATCAGATCTGAAAAGTCTAACTTCATAATTCTTGACAAATACAACCTATGTCGAGTTTCAACATTAAATCTCGATAGAAAGGATTCTGTCAAGACTTCTGTTGAGCTTTAATGAACAACACTTCCTTCACTTGTTTCTTGGTCAGACTTGCTTGGATTCAATACTTAAGTTAAACACTTGTTTCTTGAAGTACTAAACCCATCTTAAATCTACTCAATTACAAGTAAAGTGCCTTTTGTCAAAGGATTAGCCAATCTACATCAAATATGTCCCTAACAATCTCCCCCTTTGGCAATCCGTGACAGAACCACAACAAATAAATGAATCATGAGAGAAGTCTTAAATTACTAAACTCATAATCACTTTTTATAGTACAAAATAAATCTAACCCTAACATAAACTCTTGAAAAACTTTGCAAGAAGAAAGTTCATGGCAAGATAGACTTTCACAACCTGTCTTTCTAAAACACTTAAACAAAACTCATCAAGGCATCATGTGTGAAACAGAAATAAAGATTGCATACACAAAGAAACATGTGTATAGAGAAAGAAAAGTGACAACACATGTAGAGATAGGTGAAGAAGAAACATACATCGTCATCATATATATGACAAGTAAAGTACAATGTATGTAAATAAATGGTCACAAGACCGGTGAACAAGAGGCTAATGTAAAAAGAAGGAAAGAAAAGTACATATAAACTTCACTACATCCCTCAAAATCTATATACACTCCCCCTATCAAAAAATGTCCTATACTAACTCTCCCCCTAAGTACAAGACTATTTTCAACCTAAAATTACTCCCTCTTTTTGTCACCAATGATAAAGGGCAAGTCACTGAGAGGTCGACATCTCGTCATCACTAGAAGAGCTAGCATCATCCTCATAATCACCAGCATCATCATCCTCATTAGCCAAGGCCTCTGAAGAAGGAGATGGGAAATGAGCAAAACCGCCAAGGCGAGCCTGTCGACGGGCAATGCAACCGACTCGAGTGTTTAGCTGACACATCTTATCTGTGAGATAGTCAAGACGACCACCAAAGTTAGCCTCCATCGGCTGAAGCTGGGCCATGATGGCCTCTAGGGTCACACCACTACCAGTAGAGGTAGGAGCCATGGAAAAAGGTGGAACAGCAGAAGCTGCAAGATTTGTTGTCTCCACTCGTGGCCACTTAGGTTGAAGCTAGGCCCGGCTCAGCCGAACAGAACTGGCGCTAATGGCACCCATGGTGGTGAAGAAGGGAGAGTCAGGAATGGGGATGAAAAAGTGACGAAGGATCCACGTGATAGCTGAAGGAAAGATGAGCTTACGGGTGGCAGTATCCTGATAGACATCAAGGATAAAAGTGATGAAGTGAGAGGGAAAGTCAATAAAGAGGTCTCCATCAAAGACAAAAGAAAACGAGCACGAGGCTCAGTGATGGAGTTATAGTGACACAAAGGAGTAAGAGTAAATGTCACCACCATGTTAAAGAAGCGTGGGCCTTTTGCAAAGCCCGTGCATGGGGGGTTTAGCTTACCACCCCATATAAAAAGAGTCTCACAAAAGTGAGAGAGAAGCTCGTCTCTAGACATAGTCCGAAGACGCTCACAGCCAGGGTAATCAAAATGCGCTACTCTAGGAACATGAACGCCATGTTTCTAGAAGTTCTTCGAGAAGTCCTTCTAGCCCTTCTCATCACAAAACCGAATGTGGAGGGGGACGGTAAGATCAGAAGAAGAAGAAGAAGAAGAAGAAGATCCAGAACCTTGAAAAGGATTCTGAGCCGGAGTGGATTTATGCGCTTTAGGTGCCATAGCGCAGTTTATCCGAGAGAGAGAGAGAGCGAGAGAAAAAGAACAGAACACATCACAAACCAGAATAGGAAAGAAAAGATATAATGTATGCATGAAGAATGCATGAACATGTGACGTGCAAAAATTAGAAACATCATGGGTAGAACCCAATCCAAACCTACCACCACACTTCTAAAATGCATGAAACATTGTTATAATGCAATGAGAATGCAATACATGAGCATATAACATCAAATCAACACAACCCAACCCATAAATTTTACAAAAACCCCAAAATATTTTCAAAAACCCAAAACCTAGGTCTAAAAATGCATGAAGATGAAGGGATTTAGGATGCTTACCAAGTGATTGAGGCTTGATCTAGGCCGAAAAAGGAGTGGGTAGAGTGATTTGAGTGAGGGAGAGAGGATTTGAGCGAGAGAGAGCGTTTTTTGTCTAGAGAGAAGTGAAAAAGTGAAGTCTGAATTGCGCCCAACCTTTAAACATAAAACATAGCTCGATGGATCGAAGATTCTATCGAGGATTTGTCGAGCACTAAATCTTGACAGAAATGAAACTGTCGAGATGCTATCAAGGATCTATCGACGGCAAAGCTCACCTCGATGGATCGAGAAGTTATCGAGCAGATAGAGAGCAAAAAAATTTGGCTCGATGGATCGAGAATGTGTCGAGTAGAAACCCAGAAATCTCGATGGATCGAAAATCTGTCGAGATGCTATCGAGAAAAGAGTAAGAAGGGATCGATAGAAAAGAATCTATCGAGGATTTGTCGAGAAGCTGTCGAGCTTGAAGAAAGAAGGTTTTTCAAGGAGGGAAAAACGCATAAAGATGAATGCAACAAGCAAGCTATTCAAACAAAGATCCAAGCAACATATTAAGTTTTCAAAACATCTCTCAACATATATGCATAGCATAGATAGATCCAAAAACACACACACACACACACACACACTAAACAAGTCTAACCAATTTTATATTTCAAAAACAAGTTAAGACAGTTTAGTGAGCATATATTAACATATGTATCTCCTGTGATGGCCAAATCACATTGTATCTGCACATGTATCAAAGTAGCAAAGAATTTGCGTGTTGTATGTGAAAACATAGCAAGAGTACATAAATGTCTCATATTATTAAGATTTGAGATATGAGAAAATCAAATACACTCATACACAATCATAACTGCTTGATGGGGACTATCACCTTTGAGGTACATCCTATAACTCTCACATCTCCTCGAAACACGCTTGCAATCATTTTAAAAGCATTTTGATTCTTTTTGTTTTTATTTTCTTTGCATATTTTTCTTTCTTTTAAGCACAGCATGCATGAGCATATAAGAGAGAGAAGAAATACCCAATTATGTAAGTTTTAACATCCCAATTTTGCTATGCCAAAGCATACAGATTTCATACATGATTGGTGGGCTTTAGTGGTGAGATGGTTATTTATGCATTTCTTTTAGGATTTTCTAGTTCTTCCCGTCAAGAAGAGTGATACGAGTATGAGATATAAGAGATAGTCTTAATCTTACTCATCACAAACATGAGCCACAAAGCTCACTTGCTTAGTTGTGCATTGAAATGCTCATCTAAGTTACAAGAGATACAAAGTTTAGAAAACTTTATTTCAATGGTCATCCAGGGCACACAAGTACCAATATACACATACACACACTGTTTTTGTATTTTTCAATTTTTCTTTTTTATTTTTATTTTTATGAAAAACAAAAATAAAACCAAAAACTGAAAACAACTAAATAAAAACATAAAGAAACACACAAAGCATAAACTAGACTGACTAAAAAACAAGAAAGCAAAACAAACAAGTAATGCAACAACAAAGAAAGGGAGAGAGAGAAAAAGTGACTGAATCATTTTAAGCCTTTTTCCTTCCACACTTTAGTTTTGGAGGAAAAACATTTCCTTTGTGCGAACCTTTGATTCGGAGGTGAAGGGGAAGAATTGAAACCGTTCAAGTTCGAAAGGAACATAAGGGCTTTGAGAAGATCTCCAAAAGGACCCAAAGATGATGGAATCTGACCTTGGCCACCAGATGATAACACATTATTGCTCTGTTGAGTGGCTAACCACTTATAGCAATTTGGACAAGTGTGTCTTGAAGCTCCATAGTGATGATAGAAATGCGGCTTCTTTTGTTGAGACTTTTTGTTGTATTCCTTCTTAGTCCTAGGGTTTCTAGTCTCTTTCTTTTCAACCTTAGGGGGTGCTCCTAGAATTGATTTGCCCTTGTCTAAGTTCTCACTAGCTATTTCAATTTTAGCTTCATTATTTTCAGCATTATTATCATTAGCAGGTGAAACAAAAGCAATCTTACTAGAAGAAGCAATATTAGGATAAGAGAGTTCATACCCCAAATCGGTTTTGTCAGAAGCAGCTTTTTGAAAACTCAGCATCTCATCGAGTTTTGCACTGGAAGTCCTCTCCAACTGAGCTCTGACTTGAAACAGCTCCGCTTCAAGCTTCTTGGTCATTTCAGCCAAGAAATTGGTCTCAAACCGCAGTGCTCCAATGGTTTGATTGACTTCATCAACCTTGGTAGAGAGCTCCTCTCGATCTAGTTCCAGATCACTCAGCTTCTTGGTAGCCAGCCTATATAATTTCTCATGCTTCTCGGAAACCTTGTACAATTTAGCATAGGCTATATGGATGTCATCTTGATTATCCATTTTCTCAAATTTTGATTCCACCAAGTCCTCTTCTTCATCCATCGCTTCTATGATCCCCTTAGTAGGATCCACTTTAGCAGTGAAAGCACTCAAGATTCCCTCATCATCACTGTCATCTGACTCAGTCTCAGTCTCGGTATCACTCAAGGTTGCAGCAAGAGCCTAGTTCTTCCCAATTGACTTGAGATATGTTGGACATTCTTGTTTCATGTGTCCAAAACCGTGACATCCGAAGCACTTTTGTTCGGAGGGAACAGTATACTGACCCCCATTCTTAGCTTCCTTCTTCCCTTTATGTTGACTTTTGAATTGTGAAGAACTAGATTGCTTACGATCCTTATCAAAATCTTTCACATTGGCATTCTTTACGAACTTCTTGAACTACCTTGTGATGTAGGACTTCTTCTTGGAATCTTCATCATCTGAAGACTCATTAGTATCATTACTTTTGGCCTTCAGTGCCATGCTCTTACCTTTGCTTCCTTTCCTGAGTCTGGTCAAACCCAATTCATAGGTTTGCAAGTTGTTAATCAGCTCCGTCGAAGGAATGGTTCAATGGCAGTAATCTTAGCATGGAATCTCTCAGGCAAATATCTGAGCACCTTTCTCACAATCTTGGGTTCGGGAATTTGTTCCCCAAGATTGAAGGCAGATTTAACTATGTCCTTTAGCTTGGCATAGAACTCATTAAACATCTCATCCTCCTCCATCTTTATCTCCTCAAAGCTAGTAGTGAGCCTTAGAAGCTTTGAATCTTTCACTTTGATTATATTTGAGCCTTAGAAAACTTCAAAATTGTAATTTGATTATATTTGTTTTCCTCTTTCACTTTGATCTTTTTTTTTTTTTTTGTTATTTGGATTTGCTTTCAATTTGATTCATCAATTTTGATACATTATAGATGCTGATAAAGGGAAGTTGTCAAGGTCAGATGGAAAATTTGCTCAGTACTTGTATGAAATCTTAGACGTTTATTTCTCATATCACCACGATGCATACAACATGAAAGGTTGGTTTATTTATAAAAGAGTTGATGAAACTGAGTGAGTTGATAGGTAATTGTTTAATTTACTGGTGCTAGTTTTTGTCTTGATGTAGGAGTTTATCTTCACGATCCAGCAACCATGCTTGCAGCTGTTAATCCTTCACTTATGACTTACACAGAGGGTGTGTTAGAGTCCAGACAGGTGGCATCACTAAGGGACTAACAATATGATACAACAAACAGAAGAGGTAGGACTTTTGGACACCTAAAATCAGCAGATGCAGCTGCTTGATAGTTGGTTCCTTTGCAGACCATATAGGCTGAAATGAGTTAGTTTTTTTATTTGTTTTGCAGGATCCCATTCCTGTATCAGATAATGGGGTTCTGACCATAATCATGAATTTTATGATTAAAACAGTGTAGAGTTAAAGAGTGTTTCTCAGTATCCTGAAATTTTTGTATAGAAAACAATAACTTTAAAAAAAATAGTTAAGAGTCATTAAAAGAAAAAAGAAAAAGAGAGAAAAAGCTGTTGTGCTCCGACTGACTCACTTGTACTTTCTTTGAAATGAACCAGGTTTGGCGAAGCCACTGAATGGACTGATAAACCCACAGTGAAGGATG
Organism: Notholithocarpus densiflorus; assembly: GCA_030021035.2. Classification (NCBI taxonomy): domain Eukaryota; kingdom Viridiplantae; phylum Streptophyta; class Magnoliopsida; order Fagales; family Fagaceae; genus Notholithocarpus; species Notholithocarpus densiflorus. The sequence goes on along the minus strand of JARYZH020000240.1, from coordinate 468,132 downwards.
CAGTCACTGCTGATGCTCCCGCTCTATAGTCAAATTGGTCATGGAAAGCGTTATGGACTCCTGAAGTATTTAACCTATTGATTGATGATTCAGGAGACTTCATCTTGTGGTTAGAATTAGCGGTTCTCAAAGATGTTCGTAGCTGTTGTGATGCAACTACTTGCCTATGATTTTAATTCAGATATATCCCACATAACAAGGGTCGAGTACGTAATTTTTTTCTGCTAATGTACTTCGCATAGGGGAATCTAATTTGGTCACTGCCTCAGTCTTGATGCTGTATGGTACTATAGAAAATAACAAGATTGTAATTTTTTTTTTTCTTGAATAAATGAACTCCTTCTGGTGTAACTAGTAACAACTATTGAAATCCAATAAATACTTTCTGGGAAAGCTGAAATGATCCAAAACTGCAAAAAGATAATAATGTTGTACCAAGATGAAAGGAGGCTGTCTTTAGGTGGTTTTGATATACCATGGATGAGGTTTTCGGTGAAAATTTTGTGTTTTAGCCATTTTTGTTATTTGCATTACCTTTATTTTGCGTCTTTTAAATTATTTAATAGGATCATTTCTATGTATTTGTTACGTGCAAATATACACAATCATAAACATCTGAAAGCGGACATGTATGGGTGGCTATCAACCTATAGGTCTTTTATTTTGGTTGTGTCAATGTGTAGCCATTTTGATGTATATTTTTTGGGCGTAAATGCACTTTTAGTCCCTACATTTTGGCTTTTTTTTCATTTTGGTCCCTACATTTTAATTTTACCACTTTTAGTCCCTAAACCAATTAACGCGTGTTATTTTCATCATTTCCGTCAGTCAACCGACGGAAATAGCTGAGGTGGCTACCGGAGGAATTAAAATATTATAAAAAATGACACATCAGCATCTAATTTTTTTTTAAAAATAATTTATCAATTTTAACTAAATAAAAAAAGAAAAAACAGAATTAAAAACAATAAGAACACAAAAACAAACCCATAACCAAACACAAACTCAAATTTAAAAACACAAAGAACACAAAAACAAACAAAAAAGAAGGAATTCAAAATCCAAAAATGGTAGAATTCCTGGAACTAGAATCCCAAGACGGAGTCTGAATGCCATGGAATGTGATCCCAGGCACAAAGCAAGAATCCTCGAACTGTGTTGTCCTAGTCTCCACCATCTACTCTCCGATCAGACCTCTCCCGGACATCACCCTCCTCCCTTACTCCCCTCTCCGCTGCTCGCACATGTCGTTCTGTCCTTAACCCCTTTGCCATCATCGACTTCGCTGCCAAGATTTGGATCTACCCTTTCTGCTTCCAGCGCAACCACTTCCCTCATTACACCACCATCGAGTACTCCCAAGACAACCAAATCGACCAGTCGCCGCCGCAACTGCTGCTTGTTTGCTTGTTCGTGATCAATTCCTGTCACATTGAGGAAGAGATGGGGTTTCTGAAGTCTCCGATCTACAAGCTAAGAGCATCTTGAACGGTGCTTGACCCAAAAAAATGAGATGTGGAGGTTAAAGGGCAAAATAGAGGGATTGAGCTGGGTTTGTGGTTGAGCTGGGTTTGTGTTGAGCAATCAAGTTTTATTACAATATTCTTTAATGATTTTTCTGTGTTTGATTTCTGGGTTTGTATGATTTTTTTGGGTTTGTGCTCTTGTGTGTTCTACCATTTTGGGATTTTGAATTCCTTTTTTTTTTTTTTTTTTTGTGTTTTTAAATTTGAGTTTGTGTTTGGTTCTGGGTTTGTTTTTGTGTTCTTTGTGTTCTTATTGTTTTTAATTCTGTTTTTTCTTTTTTTATTTAGTTAAAATTGATAAATTATTTTTAAAAAAAAATTAGATGCTGATGTGTCATTTTTTATAATATTTTAATTCCTCCGGTAGCCACCTCAGCTATTTCCGTCGGTTGACTGACGGAAATGATGAAAATAACACGCGTTAATTGGTTTAGGAACTAAAAGTGGTAAAATTAAAATGTAGGGACAAAAATGGAAAAAAAAAAAAAAAAAAAAAAAACAAAATGTAGGGACTAAAAGTGCATTTATGCCTATTTTTTTATAAGTTCGCCCTTTTCAACTCATCTACAATTTTTACCGGCCCTTCAAATTCAAGTTTTATTTTAAACTAATTGCAAACCCACACAATGCGTGGGAATAAATAATTATTTTGTAATTGTAATATAATGTATAATTTGTTAAAAATTAATTTTTTCCCCTAAAAATTAAACAATTTCTATTCAGTTCGATTAGGTCAACTTCGGTCCAATTTGGTCTACTCAATTAATTTCGGTCACCTTTGGACTAATTAGGCCTTAAATCTTTTGTCGGTTGTCTTTTCAAGTTTAGCTCAAAAATTATTTTTTTTCCCTTAATTTTTGGATTGAAAAGCATGAAATTTTATTATATTTGGGCTAAACTCTTTAGTTTTGAGTTAAAAATACAAACAAAATAGACATTAGAAATGAGAAATATGAGCACTAAAAATGCAATAAAAATGATAAATATTCAAAAGTCTTATTCGGTCCATGTTGGTTCTATTCGGTCCACTTCAGTCCTAAATAGTCCATTTTGTCCTATTCAATCCACTTTGGTTCTATTTGGTCTAATTTGGTCCACATTGATTATATTCTGTGCACTTCAATCCTATTCGGTCAATATTGGTCCTATCGGTCCATTATGTCCACTTCAGTCCTATTCAAGTCATTTGGCCTACTTTGGTCCTATTAGGTCAATTCTATCTACTTCGGTCCTATTTAGTCGACATTGCTCCTATTCGGTCCACTTTGTTCATATTTGTTCCTATTCGGTCCATTATGTCCACTTTGGTCCTAATCTGTCCATTCATTCTTATTTGGTTCACTTCAGTCCATTTTGTCCACTTCAGTCTCATTGAGTCGACATTGGTCCTATTTGATCCTATTTAGTCCATTATGTCCACTTTGGTCCTATTCTATCCATTCATTCTTATTTGGTCCGATTTGGTCTACCTTGTTTCCATTTTGTCCTATTCGGTCCACTTCGTTCCATTTGGTCCAATTCGATCTATTTGTGTCCACTTCGATCAATTCAGACCACTTCGATCCATTTTGACCCTCTTCGCTCCATTTAATGTATATGTTATCCTCTTAACTTTTATGGAAATGCTTGCTCACTCCCAAGTGCAAGAGATCGTAACAATATAATTCTCGGAGTACCGAGGTCGAACCACAAGGAGCAAAGTAAATTCAAAGACAATATAATTAAACAACAATTTGGGTGAAAAAGAAAAGTATTTTTGCTAGGTGATTGTTAACAAGAATAATAATAAAAACTGATTTAATTCAATAATGTAAATACTAGGGCATCGGGGTGTTTCCCTATATCAATATAAAATTTTTTGTGATCTAAGAAATTATATATTTCATAATTGATTGTTCTTATACAATTAAATACTTATGATTCGGTTGAACTGAGACAATTAAAAAACACATGATAACCTAGATTAAAAATGCGGTTCGAAAAGTTTTCAGAAAAACTCATTCACTTTAAAACCAGATTTCTATTTGAAACTATTAGAAATTCATCTAAAAAATAAGAAAAACATGATTGAACTTATTGAAAGCATGGAAGAACTAATACATCAAAAGAAATCTAATTGAACAATCAAATATGTTGTTGATAAAATCTTAGAAAGAATCACATTGAATATTCATACCGTATAGAAGAAACATAACCTCTAGCCCTAGCAAAGAGTTTAGGCTACCATTAGAGAAAGGAAAATACAAGGTTTTCTCTCCCAAAAATTCGTTCTACACAGCCTCCCTTCCAAACCCTATTGTCAAAGTGTCCAACGAAAAAATAACTTTTGCTATTTTAATTTTCGTCCAGTTTTACAGCAGTAACTTGTGAGTTAATTTCGGCCTTCAAAAATTGAGAATTTCGAAAAACTCAAAACTGGAAAGTTGTAGATATTTAAGTTACAGTTCCAACCCATTTGGCCTTGTGTCAATTGGAGTTTTGAGGAGAGAGATACACCCAAAATACTGATCAGTGCTCAATTCGACTTCATGACACCAACTTAAACCCTTTGGACCAGAGATCGAACACACTTATTTTCTAGTTCTCATTTATCTGCTTACCCTTTTGAGGCTTCATCCACATGATTACATCTCTTTCATTATCCTTGGATTTGTAATGTACTATTTCAATGTGTTGGTTTTTGTGAATCTCCTTTGACTTTTGAGATGTTTAGATTTTTTTTTTGGTTCATAGATCTTTTAATTTTTTTAGTTCATTTTTGGGACACTTGCGTTGAAAGCATCATCCATCTGAAATTCAACTGACCATCAAAAATTAAGGTTTTTAGATTTTGACCATTTCAAGGTTGATAGCAAAAGTTTTGTCAATTGACATGATCGACTCGAGTGGTGGTTGAGTGGTTCACTTCAAACCCACTGACTATGGCTAAGCTCATCTAAGACAATGCTTGCCACTTCTCTCCCTTTTTTTCTTTTTTTGATGAATCTTCTCTCCCTATTTTAAGTCCCTCAGACATTTGTTTCTCATCTAATGTAGAAACTATTATGGCCATGCATTAGTAGGGTAGCACGGTTGATCACCCCATCCCCATTTTATTCAATAAAACAAAAAAAAAACAAAAAAAATCAACCAAAAGTGCAACCTCATCCATAATATTACTAGTAGGCTAGTAATTGTCAAGAGTTTAAACACACAAGAGTTATGATGTCAACAATTTTGTTCTTCCATTATTTTTGTTCATTTTTAGTCCTAAAAGTTGTGATTGGTCAATTAGAAAAGTACTATTATTGACAACATCACTCACATGAAACCACCTATAACACCAATGAAAAACATACCACTTAAGAATTGTGGAAAAAATTGTAAAATATTTTATATCACCTATTGTAAAAAAAAATTGGGTGTATCCAAAGTCCCAAACCAAATGAAAAATACATCATAGCTCCAGTCAATTCAATAAGGCAATCTCTTGTGGTCAAATAAAATACTTGGCTTAGAATCTTGTTTATGCACCCATACTAAAAACTAGTTGAATTTTTTTTTTTTTTGGTTGAGAATCAAACTATTTGAAGTTTTATAAGTTGAATCCTAATTATCCTATCATATATTATCTGAAATAAATAAAATAAAATAATCAAAAGAAGGGTCATAAATATATTTTATTTATTTTTTCTCTTATCTTTTCCTTTCACAGCAACAGACCAGGAGCACAACCAAAAGTCTTCAATGTTCAAACAAAAAAATAAGGGGAATCTGGGTAACTAATTTCGTTTTCCCAACTATCTAGTTAGTTGGCCACTTTTTTAAACTATATAACTTAGAAGCATCTCGAGCCTAAAAGGCTCAATTTTGGGCTTATAAACCGAGCCTCAGAGGCTCGGTTTTCATGTTTTGAGGCATCTTGACGTGGAACCTTTTCCACGTGGAAATCGAGTCTTATAAACTCGATTTTCATATCGAGCCTCAGCAGCTCGATTTCGGTGGTCTAATATTCCACGTAGATGCCAGATGGAAATCGAGCCTTAGAGACTGGGTTTGCTAAAAGTGAAACCGAGTCTCAGAAACTCGATTTTTAAATTGTGGTCAAAATGTAGGACACGTGGCTGATCATGTCTGGGTCCTTATAGATCTAGTTTTTTTTAACTGGGTCTCTCGGGCCTGACTGAAACATAGAGCACTTTCACATGTTCACTCCCTCTCTCTCATACAATCCCAACACTTAATCAATTCTTCCCTCTCTCACTCCCCCTCTCACCCTCATACAATCCCAGCACTCACATTGCACATCCTCATGTCAGGTAAGGGTCTCACTCTCTAGTTGGTTGTTTGTTGTTTGGTTTTGATATTTGTCTTTAATTTTTTTTTTTTTTTTTTGCTTGAGTATGAAATTATTATAATCATTGATTGTATTTGGTGATGTAATTGCTTCATTTTGGTTTTGCCATAAAAACTTTTTAGCTGCATTATGTACTGGTAATCTCCCATAACAAATGTTGCTGTAGTAGAAATATCAAATGTTGCCATGAGTAATGAAAATGGGATTGATTTGCTAAAAATATCAAATGTTGCCATGAGTAATGAAATGGGAAGTTGAGCCCCTGGCAGATGAGTTTACAAAGAAAACTTAGCAAGCATGCTCCTTTGTTTGCTCTATAGTCATACAACTATCTACTTCAATTGTGTCCGTAGTACATCGAGATCAACATTATTCATACTATTCCTAGTATGCACTTCATCCATGAACCAGATCCACCAATTGCACTTTACCATCACACTTACTAAGTAAACCAATACACAAAACATATTTTTAATTATTGGAACTCATAACTTCTAAATGAGCCATATCTTGGCGCAAGATTTCAAGAAATACTAATCAAATTCACAAAAATTCCAAAAACCAAAATTTGAATATGAGAGAGAGATCCATACTTGGGTGCTAGAAAGAATGGCACAATTCGTAACAAACACATACACAATTTTTATATGACAGTTGTTACCAAAAACATACTTCTTAGATGTTAATTTATTTGAAAATAATTAATTTCCTCCTTTTCTTTTCTCCCTCCACCCCTTTTTTTAATAACAAGTTAGAATCCTTTTCAATTGAGTTATACATGTATTTTGACATTGATATGGCTTGAATATGGAGTTGTTGTCAACTTGTCATCATGGAATTGGTTGAAAATCTTAAGGTAAAAAATTATGTTGTTTCTTGAATTGTTGTTGGCCTTGATAAAACATTGTCCTCAAAACTGTTCACCTCATCATTAATATCCTTTCTATGGGGGCGGAGCTACACTTGGCCAAAAATTTTAAAAGAACTTTATATGGTATATATATTTTGCAAATTTTTTAGACACTAGACCTTAAAATTGATAGTTGGCCCCTCCAAAAAATAAGAGCTGCCCCTTGCAAAAAAGTATTAAATAACTACTTAAACGTTGGGTTCTAAAAAATAATTGTTAAGAACAACAAACTATCCGCATGGTAAAAAAAACAAATTCTTTTTAGTTTTTTCCTCTCTTATTAATTGGTAAGTTTTGGCTGTTGAGTTCAAATAGTAAGTTTGTAATAAAATAAATTTCTTGGTAGAGTTTTTTTTTTTTTTTGGACTAAGTCTTTCGTTGTTGTTGTTAATTTTCAAATTGTTTGTCAATACTTGATTTAGTCACAAAATGTTAAATGAAAAAAACTATAAAACCAATGACGTCTATAAATTTTTTTTTTTTGAGACAACCAATGCATATAAATTACTACTAGAGGTTTCTATTTAACCAAAAAAAAAAAAAAAAAACTACTAGAGGTTTTCGTCAAAGCAATGCCTTTCTCCCAAATAATAATTAAAAAGAATCGCGGAAAGAAGGAAAAAGAAACGATTGGTGCCGAAGGTGATGTTTTATGCTTCCACAATATTGCAAGCCACGAACTTTAATTAATTACCCACAATGTTGCAACTTGCAAGTCATGAACCTTAATCTAACAATAAATCTAGGATAAAACACACAAACGACCCTAAGATTTAGGCTAGCTAATACTAAGTATTATTAAGACTTTTTAAAAATATCAAATTTTCTCCCTAAGGCTCTATTTGGTTAAAGGATGAAAAATATTAAAAAGATGACAAAAAATAGATGGATGAAAAACTCATTTATTTAGTTGAGAATAAAATAAAATAACAGAAAATGTAGTTTATAAATTTATCAATGGTATGTATCATGAATTTCTTTTGTTGTGTGGTTTGATATTTTTTTTTAGTTTTTATTTTTTGCTTGAGTATGAAAATCATTGAGTATTGTTAGGTTTTTATCATGGGTATGTATCATGAATTTCTTTTGTTGTTTGCTTTGATATTTTTCTTTAGTTTTTTTTTTTTTTTTTTTTTTTTTTTTTTGCTTTAGTATGAAAATCATTGAGTATTGTTAGGTTTTTATCATGGGTATGTATCATGAATTTCTTTTGTTGTTTGGTTTGATATTTGTCTTTGATTTTTTTTGCTTGAGTATGAAATAATGATTGATATATTTAAGATGTATTCTTGGTATATTTGTATTGTTAGGTTTTTAATGATTGTATTGTTGTTTGGTTTGATATTTTTATTTATATTTTTGTTAGAGCTGATTTGAAATTTTGTAACGGGGGTGAGTTTTGTCTTTAGATTTTTTTTCTTAGAGTATGAAATGATAATGATTGTGTGTTTGTACGTGATGTGGGCTGAGTATATGCAAATGTGGGGTGACAAGTTGTAATTTTTGAACTTTGAGTAGATAGAAAAGGTTTTGCAATTGATGTTAAATGAAAGAGATAAAAATATGTCACTAACATATTATTACACTTGACTCTAATAGGTTCACAATCTCTGAAGAATATTGATATAAATATATACTACGGTGGACCCCTTGACAATCCTGGAGAGATTGACAGATTCCCATTTAAAGGGTCGGGTATCGAATGCTACTACATGATGATACGCCATAAGACCAAGATGTTAAATGATTTGAAGAAGAAAATAATTGAAGGATTGAATTTGAACCCTGCTTGTTATGACATAAAGATTATTTATCGTTATCCACAAGAAGTCCTTCATGAACGAATAAATTACGGGTACATGGCGATCGAAGAAGACAAACATGTAAAGATCATGTTTAATAGGATCCATAACAATTAATGATGTAGGATTTGCTAAACACATATGAAATGACTTCATTTTAATTTGTAATGTATAAGATGATGATTCCCATGTAATATAATGACACTAAACTCTAAGTGGAAGACAATTGTATGTAGCAATTGAAATTTCATGGGATTTCAAAATAGCCTTAATGAATGAACAAAAAAAAAAAAACTAAACAAACAAAGTGAGGGACTGAAACTTCAACACAATCACATGACAGAAAGTTTTATGAAGCAGAGATTTTTATTACCACAATAGCAACCGGTAACAATGGCCAGATTAGTAGCATAAGAAGCACAAATAATTGCTAGACCATGAACGTTTCGATGCTTTGACACCAACCTAACTCCTCCACCAACAATCCTAGCCCAAATCCAAAAAAAACAGGTCAATTTCTCAAATTGTCAACACCAAATAAATTCCTTTACTTTGAGCCTAAGTCCCTAAACCCAACTGAACCCAGTATAGCAAATTGGTTTAGAAATGTTTCACTTGTTTTCAAGTAAACAGAAATATAAAACTTAAATTCAATACCAAATAAACTCCCTTTAATCTCAGCCTAATTCCCTAAACCCAATGAACCTAGTTTAGCAGTATGATACAAATAATTGGTTTCGCTTGTTTTTAGATAAAAAGCACCAAAAATATTTCATTTACTCTGAGCCTAATACCCTAAACCTATCTGAACCCAGTATCGCAAGTTGGTTTTTAAAAAAATGGGTTTCACTTATATTCAAGTAAACGGAAACATAAAACTTAAATTCAATACCAAATACACTCCCTTTACTATAAGCCTCACTCCCCAAACCCAACTGAACTATAGCAAATTGGTTTAGAAATAATGGGTTTCACTTATTTTCAAGTAAACAGAAACATAAAACTTTAAATTCAATACCTACACTCCCTTTACTCTGAACCTCACTCCCCAAACCCAACTAAACCCAGTATAGCAAATTAAATCCTCAGCAAATATAAACAAACCAAGAAACATAATCCTATTCCACAGCAAATATAAACAAACCTAGAAACCCAGAGACATAATCCGATCTCAAAAAACAACAAAGCTTCGATCTTTTTTAATAGTTCTATTAGAAATTCAAAACAGAAACCAAAATAGAAAAAAACGAATTGAAACCAAAGTTTCTTTGTTTTTTCCCACTATTTCCCGGCAACCAAACGGTGAAAGTGAAACACACTTTGAAGCAACTCACCTTTTATTTTAGTTTTGAGAAACCGCGTAGATTGAGGAACTCAAAGCTCTGTGAGTAAGAGTGGAGACTTTATCAAACCTCTGTACACCTCGCTGTGCTTTATCAAATCTTTCGTGCTAGGTGATGAATGTGAAATAGACTGAGTGAGAGAAGAGGGTGATCGGCGAAGGTGATGAATGTTTGATGGAGTGGGAGAAGAGGGTGAGTGGGAGAGGTGCTGAAGTGTGAGAGTGAGAGGGTGAGACTGGTCTGTGTGAGAGAGACGGTGAGTGAGAGAGTGGATACTTTAGAGTGAGGCATTAATTTTAAAAAAACCCCTATTTGAAATCGAGTCTCTAAGACTCGGTTTCCTGGTCTTCCACGTGGTTCAACCACGTCACAGCCAGATTGCCACGTGGACGCCATGTGGGAAATCGAGTCTTAGAGACTCGATTTTCAAGTAGACCTCCTGCCAGGTCAGATTTGATCAAAACATAAAATCCGAGTCTTAAAGACTCGATTTATAGGTCCAAAATCGAGTCTTTAAGACTCAAGATGTTACTTAATAATATACTTTGCGAACCAGACCTACTAACTAAATGGTTGGGAAATTATGGTTAATTACCCATTTCGTCCTAAAAATAAACATGGGGCTTGAAGCAGTAACGTGAGCTGAGACTTGAGACTTGAGAGTGAGACCACTCTGAGAATCTGAAGCTCCAGCTGCAATCTTCCTTAATGTAATTGACTTCTTTATCCCTTTACATAAACCGATACACCCACAACTCACCTCACTTTTTTGTTTTTTCCATGTACTCCATAATATTTTAATAAATCACCATCAATCCTTGTCAATACTCAATACCATTATTAATAACAACCTATCAATCAATTTGTGTACTAGCTCTATTTCATTCTCAGACGCCATGGCAGCTCAGCCAAAGAAGATCATCATTGATACTGACCCTGGTATTGGTAAGTCACCTTATCTCTTTTCATTCAATCCCGTTTTCTTCAAAGTTTGTTTCTTTGGACCTTGTTGTATCTGGGTATCCGAGATTTCTACATTTCATTGTGTTTATCTGCATATTTTAGATTTAAAAAAAAAAATTAGGCAATGATTCCATGTATATTTAACAATTTCATATCAAAGAAGTCATGCTCTGCTCTGTTTGGTTGCTGAGAAAATGGAGCAGCCGAGTATGAATTGGAATTCTAATCAAATCACAGACCTTTTCATCATATGGGAACCCAGGAAACCACATAGCATTTCAGGGGTTCGTTTACTTCTATCAATTCACTCTGTATTCCACTGGAGAGTGGTTCTGATTTCTTGTAATCTTATTTCTCAGAGACAGAGTAAATCATTCTCTGCAAATTCTAATAAAAACCTTGGGACTTTTATACTAAAAAGCATACACAACACGGGACACCGTAATTCTGGACAAATTAGGACACTACATAGTAATTCAGTCAATGATTATCTGCATATTTTAAACCGTAGATCAGTCAATGATTCCATGAAATTCAGCAATTTCATATCAAAGAAGTCATGCCTGATGCTCTGTTTGGTTGTTGGGTGCAGCAGCAGAGAATGACTTGGAATTTTAATAAAATCAGTGACTTTTCATCATATGGGAACCACATAGATTCATTCAGTTCTGCAACTGGCTTAATGCGTTCAGTTCCAATTAATGGTTTTTTTTTTTTTTTTAACAATTCACTCTGTACCAATGAATGGTGGTCCTGATTTCTTGTAATCTTATTTTTGAGAGTGAAATTGTCTGAAAATTTTAATAAATCTTTGGACTTTATACTAAAAAGCACGGACATGGACACAAGGGACACTGCAATTCTTGAAAAATTAGGTAGGGATACAACAATTAATTGATTAATATATGTATGTGTGTGTGTATATATATATCTCTTTTTTTTTAGGCATTTTCTATGTTTTCAAAATAAATAACAACTATCAAAATCTTCTGAAACTTATCTGAAATCAAAGGAATTTTTTTAATAAGAAAATATATATTCTCCTCCCCACACATTGAGGACATGCATGAGAGTGTCTCCATCATGTTCACACGCTGTGCTTCCATATGGGAACTCAGAAAACAAAATTGCTCTACCAGAATTTGCTACTGTCTTAATGGCTTTCATTCATATATATGTTATTTTATTTATCATCTTTCTGACATTATGTGAGTTGATGATGAATACAGATGATGCCATGGCAATTTTTGTGGCATTACAGTCACCGGAGGTGGAGGTGATTGGACTTACAACTATATATGGGAATGTTTATACAACCCTGGCCACAAGAAATGCCTTGCATTTGGTATAGCTAATGAGGTTCATTTTATTTATGGTGTTTTGAATCTATATGAGTTATTCTTTGTATTATTCATTAGCTGAATTGGGGTTTGTTTTTAGTGTACTATTAGAATTACCTTCTCCCCCCACCCCTTTCTTTCCTTTGAGGCTGATTGTAGTAACTCTTCCAATATGTTTGTGATGTAGCTTGAAGTTGCAGGAAGGACAGATATCCCAGTGGCTGAAGGATCTCATTTCTCAATCACTGTATGTACAGACAAAAAACCATGATCCTATGTTATAGTGGCTCTTTAGATTTGTATCTTTGAGCATTTTTTTTGTCTTTTTGTGATTTTTTTTGTTTATGTTAACTTTCAAAAAGAGGAAGGATGTGCAAAATTATACATTGATAGGACTTTTTATTAAATTATTTTAATAAAAGATAATACCGACCTATCAAAAAAAAAAGAAGATAATAGTTTTGGTAGTTAGAAGACAAACTTGTTCTTGCATCAAGAAAATATATGGGGAAATCTATTGGGAAATTCAGGAGTGATCCTCTTATATTTTTGCAAAAGAAAAAAGGGTTTGAACCTATCGTACTTTGCTTATGTGCCTCATGATGATTGAAAGGCTGAACTCACACTGCTCTATGATATGTGTTTAGAGTCTAGGTAGTATCATAAGTGAGTAAAACTAATGAAAGGACAACCTGAGATTTCCCTTTGTTAATTTTGTAAATAGAGCAAAAAATAAGGTTTTGTTCTTTATTTCTTTTTTCTTTGAACGATTTGTTAAAGCTTCATTTGCTGCAATAAATATGATTTTTCTTTGGAAACATCATTTAAAGCTGGTTATCTCACAGAAGAAGCTGACCACGAGTTTTCACGATAACAGCTAAACGTGTTCCAGGAGAAATTGTATTGTAGATTATGTAGTTTAGCTCACATAATTTCAACTCTGAATTTGAAGCACCATCACATTTTTATTTACATATCATTCATTTACAGGTAGACATTGGTGTATGATTTGAATTTTCTTCTTCTTCTTTATTCATTTTACAGAATGGCACAAAACTGTGCATTGCTGGTTTCGTCCATGGTACAGATGGACTTGGCAACCAAAATTTCCCTCCACCAAAAGGAAAGCCAATTGAACAGTCAGCAGCTGATTTTCTCATTGAGCAAGCAAAACTTTATCCAGGAAAAGTCACGGTTGTGGCACTAGGCCCACTTACAAATATTGCACTGGTTAGAGTTCCTGATCATTTGGCGTGGTCTCTAATATTGAATATTATCCATTATATTTTGAATTATGTTATCCGTTGGTGTAGGCTATCCAACAAGATCCTGCATTTTCAAAGAATATTGGGCAGATTGTTCTTCTTGGTGGTGCTTTTTTAGTAAATGGGAATGTGAATCCCGCATCAGAAGCCAATGTAAGTTGCTCGAAATTTATGAATTCAGACTGTGATTTCCAACTCATAAACTCAAAATGTACATTGCTCAGTGATCTATTCTACATGCAAGCCTACCAAACCTGCAAATGAGGTACCTTTTGTATAGCTCAATTTTTTTACTGCCATACTTAGTAAGAGACGGAGATAGAGAGTGTGGGTGCCTTTGTCCTCAGAATTTTAGAAATCCTTTTCTGATAACTTGATCTCTTCTTGAACTTATTGTTAAATTACCGATTGTCCTAAAAGTTTAAGCTATTGGGATAAGAACCATGTACTTTTAATACTTATCAACTATAAAAAAGCCTGGGAAACAAAGTTTATGGAGCAATCTGTATAATTTTTCCTTGAGCAGATCTTTGATGTCTTTCATGTTGAGTTAGCGGAAGCTCTGACACTAGATTATTGAACAAAAGGCTTTTATTTAAAACTTGACTCTTTGAATTACAACACTTTACAAGCACTATTATTGCATCAATATACACACACGGCACTTACTCACCAAATACACTTGCACACACCTCACTTCTAGACACCTACACACACTAGCTCTTGACTCTAATTCACTTTTACACACTTGCTACCTATGGCACACACTTCACCATTTCACACATCTCTCACTTGATGCTTTATGACACACTTCACTTCACACACGTCACAAGTCTCTCACACATCTCACTAATCTCACACTCTACTTCACATGCCACCACATCTATTTATACTAGGTGTATATTGGTTAGGAAACCAACTTGAAGCTTCTAGCATCTTCCTTTTTATTGGCATTAAATGAATGCCATTCTCCAACCTTCTAGACTATTCTATAAACATGTGGTTGAGTTTTACTTCTACATAGAAGTCTTTAGAGAACTAAAGAGAGACATCTCATAGAGAAACCCGGAATGCAAAAGAATGTTCTAGAGAATGTGTGAGATGTTCTAGGAGTTTCTAGAAGTTTCTAGAAATTTCTAGAGACAAGAGAGTTAGTGTTGATTTCTAACATTTCACTGGTCCATTTTCACTTTCCCCAACATGCTCCCTGCCCTGTGGTGGTTTCCAACTCTCTCCCCCCTCTCCCTCTCTAACCCTTAAATTGGATGACCAGATTTTTGGCGATCCAGATGCTGCAGATATTGTATTCACAAGTGGAGCAGATGTAGTGGCTGTGGGCATAAATGTTACTCATCAAGTTGTCTTCACAGGTACTTTTTGGCAAATTGGTATTATGCACTGTTAATCATATTTTATTGTAAGAATTAAGAAATCTTCCATCATTTTTCTTGTAAGATGTTACCCTTTATATTTAAAAAATATACGCATGACCTTTTTATCCAGGTTATATGTTTGTTCTGCACACCTTATAACAATGTTGTAGCTTTGTATGTAGAGTTGCCAATCAGAATATGAAATGAAAACTTAAAATTGTAATTTGATGATATTTTTTTTCCTCTTTCGCTTTGATCTTTTGTTTTTTTCATTTGGATTTGCTTTGAATTTGATTCATCAATTTTGATACATTATAGATGCTGATAGAGAGAAGGTCAGATGGAAAATTTGCTCAGTACTTGTGCAAAATCTTAGACGTGTATTTTTCATATCACCACGATGCCTACAACATAAAAGGTTGGTTTATTTTTTTAAGAGTCAATCAAACTGAGTGAGTTGCTGGATAATTGTTTAATTTACTGATGCCAGTTTTTGTCTTGATGTAGGAGTTTATCTTCATGATCCAGCAACCATTCTTGCAGCTGTTGATCCTTCACTTATGACTTACACAGAGGGTGTGGTTAGAGTCCAGACAAGTGGCATCACTAAGGGACTAACAATATTATATAATAAACAGAAGAGGTAGGACTTTTGGACACCTAAAATCAGCAGATGCAACTGCTTGATTTTTGGTTCCTTACTTCCTTTGCAGACCACATAGGCTGAAATGGGTTAGTTTTTTTTATTTGTGTTGCATTGGGATCGCATTCCCGTATCAGATAATGTGGTTCTGACCAAAATCACGAATTTTATGATTAAAACATTGTAGAGTTAAAGAGTGTTTCCCAGTATCCTGAAATTTTTGTATAGGAAAAAATTCTTAAAAATAAAATTGGTTAGAATCGTTAAAAAGAAAAAGAGAGACAAAGTTATTGTGCTCCGACTGACTCATTTGTACTTTCTTTGCAATGAACCAGGTTTGGCAAAGTTACTGAATGGACTGATAAATCCACAGTGAAGGTTGCAGTCACTGCTGATGCTCCCGCTCTAGTCAAATTGGTCATGGAACGCCTTATGGACTCCTGAAGTATTTAAAATATTGAATGACGATTCAGGAGACTTCATCTTGTGGTTAGAATTAGCGGTTCTCAAAGATGTTCATAGCTGTTGTAATGCAACTACTTGCCTATGATTTCAATTCAGATATATCCCACATAACAATGGTCGAGTATCTGATTTGGTCACTGCCTCAGTCTTGATGCTGTATGGTACTACGGTACTACAGAAAATAACAAGATTGTACTTTTCTTTTTCTTGAATGAATAAACTCCTTCTGGTGTACCAACTATTGAAATCCAATAAATATTTTCTGGGAAAGCTGAAATGATCCAAAACTGCAAAAAGATAATAATGCTGTACCAAGATGAAAGGAGGCTGTCTTTAGGCGGTTTTGATATACCATGGAAGAGGTTTTAGGTGAAAATTTTGTCTTTTAGGCTTTTAGCCGTTTATGTTATTTGCATTATTATGATAAACATGAAAAAGATATTGCATTACCTTTGTTTTTGCGTCTTTTGAATTATTTAATAGGATGATTTTTATGTATTTGTTATGTGCAAATATACACAATCAAAAACATATGTATGCGGAAGCATAGATGCAGACAGACACATGTATGGGTAGCTATCAACCTATAGGCTTTTTTTTGGTTGTGTTTGTCAATGTGTAGCCATTTTGATGTATTTTTTTATATGTTCACTCTTTTCAACTCATCTACAATTTTCAATCGCCCTTGAAATTCAATTTATATTTTAAATGAGGCACATAACATTCCCTCCTTTTTATATGTTCACTTATGTTATCATAATGCATGCATCTTGGTAATGGGTTTTGAAAAGGTTCTATAGTTCACTCAAATGTGCGAAGGAAGGCGTTAACTAATTGCAAGTACAAAGGCAGTAATTGAGAAAATATGAACCTAGAGTAGTGGGAATCATCTACAATTTTCACCCGCCCTTCAATTTCAATTTTTGTTTTAAATGAGGCACATAACACTCCCTCCATTCTTTTTACCACCTTCAAACTTGTCTTGATGCCAATTTTCCTCTTCTACCACCTTTCTTCTTCTTGAATAATGATGTCGCGGAAGCCTAAAGAAAGCACACACGATACTCTCTTGATGGAACAAAAACTAAACTGTTAGTTCCTGGTAGTAAACCTCGAATCCACGAGGGGTTTCCCTGAATCCATAAGGAGAATAAAACTGGAATCCACCAGAAGAAAATTTGACAAAACGTCTGTGTTTATTGATAATAGTCTAATCTGCCTCTGACGGCTACAAAACATATAAATACTAAGGAAAACGTCTAAAACCCTAATTCGCACTAATTACGTGATTAGGTGACAAAAATACCGAATTTTACCAAAAATGGAAAAATTGAGTTAAATGCAGAATCATAAGCTACTGACCTTAAGGGTCGTCCCAAAACAGACGAGACCTTATTCTAATTTTTAAACTAAAAGTTATTAAGGAAAAACAAATATTACTATAAATAGCAAAAACACTGTTATTAGGGCCTTAATGAAGGAATTCGCCTAAATTTTGGCGACGTTCATGGCATCTGTCATGAATTTGGATCAGAACGCCGTTTCCTTTCAACCTGCCAAATTTCATGCAATTCCGACATTGTTACCCTGATGGCCCTTACTGGCACCCCCCTTTGATCTTGCGCTGTGACTTCCTGCGCCCCTGCTGCTCTAGGAAGGCATGTGCTGTCTGTTCTATATCAGTCCCCCCCACTTGAAAAGAACTCGACCCCGAGTTCTTACTATCTGGTTCATCAGGAGGATGATAATCATACAAGTCAGCAACATTGAAGGTAGAAGAAATGCTCATGTCTAGAGGAAGAGCGACCACATAAGCATTGTTGTTGACCTTCTTAGTAATCTGAAATGGCCCATACTTCTTGTCCTTCAATTTGTTGTAGGTACCAACAGGAAATCTCTCCTTTCTAAGATAGACCAGTACTAGATCCCCAACATTGAAGATCTTCTCACGCCTCTTCTTATCAGCAGCTTCCTTGTACTTGGCATTTGTAGCTTCAAGTTTTTACCTTACCTCCTCTTGCATGGCCTGAATACGGTCAGCCATATTCTCTGTTGCTTGACTCACTCCTAGAAGCTCTGGTAAAGGTACCAAGTCCAAAGCGTGTTTTGGGGGCACGCAGTAGATGATGGCAAATGGAGACTTACTAGTGCTTCTACTGACTGAGCTATTGTATGCAAACTCTGCTTGGGACAATGCAAGATCCCACTGCTTTGGCTTCTCACCTGAGATACACCGGATCAGATTCCCCAAAGTGCGATTAACCACTTCTGTCTGGCCATCAGTCTGTGGATGACTAGTGCTGCTGTAATTCAAGGAAGTGTCAAAACGTTTCCACAAAGTCCGCCAGAAGTGACTAATGAACTTGGTATCCCGGTCAGAGGTGATGGACTTTGGCACTCCATGCAAACGCACAACTTCTTTAAAGAACAAGTTGGCCACTCGACTAGCATCTGAAGTCTTCTTGCATGCTATGAAATGGGACATCTTCGAGTACCTGTCAACCACAACAAAAACAAAATCCATACCTCGCTGGGTTCGAGGAAGACCCAGTATAAAGTCCATAGACAGATCCTCCCATGGTGCTTGTGGAACTGGCAAAGGCATGTATAAACCAGTATTCTGAGATTGACCCTTAGCAGTTTGGCAGATTGTACACTTCCTCACATGATTGCCAATATCCCTTTTGAGTTGTGGCCAATAATACCTCTCTTCCACCATTGCTATAGTCTTATCTCTGCCCATATGTCCACCCAAACCTCCACCATGCAGCTCCCTAATAATCTGCTCCCTCAATGAACTTTTAGGGATGCATAATTGGTTACCCCGAAAAAGGAAACCATCCGGGATGTACATACTATTGACAGCAGTATGAGTTTGTTGACACTTACCCCAAATATCACCAAAATCCTCATCATTCTCGTACAGCTCCTTGAGGTAATCAAACCCTACAACTTCAGTACGTAGGGTGGTCAACAAAGATGCTCGCCTATTGAGTGCGTCAGCCACCTTATTAGTGACACCAGACTTGTGCTTCAATGTGAAATGGAAGCGCTGTATATAAGCTACCCACCGAGCATGCATCCTGTTAATGCTAACTTGACTGTTGATGTGCTTCAATGCCTGATGATCCGTATATAATACAAACTCCCTCTGAATCAGGTAGTGCTCCCAATGCTTAAGAGTCCGTACTACAGCAAAGAACTCCAGCTCATAAGCCGACCATTTACTTCGAGCTTCACAAACTTTCTCACTAAAGAATGCTACTGGTCTGTTGTCTTGTGAAAGAACAACGCCTATCCCGACCACAGATGCATCACACTCCACCTGAAATACCTTATCGAAGTTGGGCAATGCCAAAACTGGGGCTGTGCTCAGCTTTTCCTTGATCAAGGCAAAGCTTTGTTCTGCCTCTTTTCCCCATAAGAACCTCCCCTTCTTCAGACACTCAGCGATAGAGGCTACTATGCTACTGAAATCTTGAACAAACCTCCGATAGAAAGTTGCTAGCCCATGGAAGCTTCGCACATCACTCACTGTCTTTGGGGTTGGCCATTCTCTGACTGCACAGACCTTGTCCTCATCAACATGAATCCCATCCGCACTGACCACATACCCTAAGAATAGCAACTTATCAGTCAAGAAGCTGCACTTCTTCAAGTTAATATACAACTCATTGGCCTGCAACACCGCTAATACTTCTCGCACATGATTATAGTGGGCTGCTTCTGTCTTACTGTAAAACAAGATATCGTCAAAATAAACTACCACAAAATTTCCAATAAATGGTTTCAATACCTGATTCATAAGTCTCATGAAAGTGCTGGGAGCATTAGACAATTCGAAAGGCATTACCATCCACTCATATAACCCCTCCTTTATCTTAAAAGCTGTCTTCCACTCATCCCCAGGTCGGATCCGAATCTGGTGATACCCACTCTTGAGATCCAGCTTGGTGTAACACTTGGACCCACTCAGTATATCAAACATGTCATCTAATCAAGGAATAGGAAATCGATACCTGACTGTGATCTTGTTGATGGCCCGACTATCCACACACATACGCCAGCTCCCATCCTTCTTTGGTGTTAACAATGCCGGTACTGCACATGGACTCATACTCTCCCTGATCTGCCCCTTGCTCAAAAGCTCATCCACCTGCCCCTGTAGAATCTGACCCTCTTGAGGATTCATCCTGTAATGTGGCAGATTTGGTAGACTAGCTCCAGGAGTTAAATCAATGCAATGCTGGATGTCGCGCATTGGTGGTAAACCTGCAGGCAGTTCTTCAGGAAAAAGCTCTTCAAACTCCTTGATCAATGGTTTAATTGCCTCAGGTATCTCAGTAACCTTCTTTGGCTCACCATCCATCACCACTACAGCATATACCTGTTTCAACTCCTTACACTCCCTGTCAAACTCATCTTCATTGTTCACTATGAGGAGTGCTAGCTTCCCCTCCACTTTAGAAGCTTTGGGTATACTGCCTTCCTTAATAGGACCAAGGACAATTTTTCTGCCATTCTTAAAAAACACATACACATTATCCTTACACCTATGAGTAGCATCTACATCATACTGCCAAGGTTTACCCAGTATTAAATGACATGCATCCATTTCAACATCATAAATTACTTCATCTACATAACATTTACCCATAGAAAAAGTAACATGACATTGTTGAGTAACAAGAGTTTCCGTACCTTTCTTGATCCAACCTATCTTGTACGGAGATGGATGCTTTTCTGTTTTTAGTCCTAGCTTGGTAACCAAACTCTTCGACGTAATGTTCTCTACACTGCCACTGTCAATGATCAAATCACAGACCCTCTTACTGATGGTGCATCGTGCTCGAAAGATCTCATTCCGTTGATCACCGTATTCCACCCTTGGCGTGAGCAACAACCTCTAAATCACCAAAGACCGCCCTAATGGCACGCCTTCCTCATCCTCTTGGACCTCATTAGGATCATAGGCATACAAATCAGCATCATTATACACCTCTTCACTTTTCTGTTCACCTTCTACCTCACCCTCTTCTGCCACCACCAGATTCACTGCGACTCGCTTAGGGCAAGTACTAGATCGATGTCCTGGTTCTCCACACCTGTAGCATTTATTCCCAGTTGGCCTAGCATAGGGGTTGGCATTCGCTATCGGTTGGGCTGCGGAACCTGCTACTGCCACTGTGGATTGGTTAACACCACTATTCTCCCTAACCACGGGTTGTGATCGTGTGTAAACATGGGCTGTTTACCTTTGTTGGCAGTGGAACTAGAGGACTCCGAACTGCGGTTGGAAAACTTTGAACCTACCCTGAGATGCTGATATTCTATTTTCTTGAATAGGGTTACAGCCTCATTCAAAGTATATAGGGTTTGTAAGGATACCTAATCTCGGATGGAAACTCGTAACCCGTGTACAAATCTGGATATCCGTTGATCTTCAGTCTCCTCCAAATCATTGCGATTCACCAGCCTGTCAAACTCCTCCATGTACTCATTAACTGTCCGAGTACCCTGCCTGCAATCCTGGTACTATCTGAACAACTCCTGCTGGTAATCTGGTGGTAAGAACCGATCTGCCATTAATCTCTTCATTCTCCTCCATAATCGTATTGGAAGCTTTCGTTCACGGGTACGGTTTAATTGAACACGATCCCACCAGGCAAATGCTCCTCCCTTCAATTTGTAGGCCACCAAACACATCTGTTTGTCATCTACAGTACCCATATAATCGAAAAACTTTTCCACCTCACTGACCCAATCCAGATACTCCTCAATAGAGACATTACCATTAAAGGATGGTAACTCTACTTTCATCAGATAGTCCCTCTGCTCCCGATAATCTCGGCCATTATCCCTCGCAGGACCACAATGATTCCCAAGGACTCTCTCTGCATACTCCTCATCCTTACTATTCTCTTCGTTGTAATCTTGCTGCCTATTCCGGTTTAGACCACGATGGGGAGGGCCACGTGCTCGGTTATCACGTCGCTCTTCGTCATCACGAATAGGGTTTCGGTTAAGCAAGGTGGCAAGCGCTTCTTGAATCTGGTCCAGAGTCTGCTGGGTTGCGTCACGAAACTGTTGATTTTCATCACGAAAATCAAGGAACTCAGCCCTAGTGAGGACTGGGTTGTTGACGTCGTCACCGCCATCATTGTTGTGGTGGTCACTGTCTCGTCGGTTAGCCATCAGACTAGGGTAAGTCAAGGCTCTGATACCAACTGATGTCGCGGAAGCCTAAAGAAAGCACACACGATGCTCTCTTGATGGAACAAAAACTAAACTGTTAGTTCCTGGTAGTAAACATCGAATCCACGAGGGGTTTCCTTGAATCCACGAGGGGTTTCCCTGAATCCACGAGGAGAATAAAACTGGAATCCACCAGAAGAAAATTTGACAAAATGTCTGTGTTTATTGATAATAGTCTAATCTGCCTCTGACGGCTACAAAACATATAAATACTAAGGAAAACGTCTAAAACTCTAATTCCCACTAATTATGCGATTAGGTGACAAAAATACCGAATTTTACCAAAAATGGCAAAATTGAGTTAAATGCAGAATCATAAGCTATTGACCTTAAGGGTCGTCCCAAACAGACGGGACCTTATTCTGACTTTTAAACTAAAAGTTATTAAGGAAAAACAAATATTACTATAAATAGCAAAAACACTGTTATCGGGGCCTTAATGAAGGAATTCGCCTAAATTTTGGCGATGTTCATGGCACCTGTCATGAATCTGGATCTGAACGCCGTTTCCCTTCAACCTGCCAAATTTCATGCAATTTCGACACTGTTACCCCAATGGCCCCTACTAGCACCCCTCTTTGATCTTGCGCTGTGACTTCCTGCACCCCTGCTGCTCTAGGAAGGCATGTGTTGTCTGTTCTACATCAAATAACTAGTACCATAAGAGTGTTCCTACTCCAAAATGATAACTGGTAAAGTGAATTTCTTCTTTATCTAGTTTTGAGCATTTGTGTTCAATAAAACGAACCACTTGGGTGTTGACTAGTTTGGCCTTTGAGGCATCCTGATTTGTTTAGATTATACAAATCTTCAACTTTTGATTACAATCTTGACCACCCGCTAGTTTATTAATGTCAATTTCACAATTTGGCTAGTAAGACATCTCGATTCATTTTGATTGTGGGAATATCTTCAACATGAGATCACAATTTACGTTACCCATGAGTTGATCAAGGCAAGTATTCAATATAGAGAACATCCCTAGCATCTCTATAAGCATGCGTGGTTGCCAAAATCTAACACAACCTTTTGAAGTCCAAAGAAAAACACATATTTTGTAAATTTGGACTTGGAATTTCAATTCAGAGACAACTTTTGAACCCTGAAAGCTAGCAATAAATTTAAAAATAATTAATTGTTAAAAGAGAATATTCAGAAGCTAATAAACAAAGCCAACACAACTTAATAGTTATTACATCCAGTCCCATGAGTATCTTTACCTACGAGAGGTTGTCAAAATCGGGATCCTATGTAGGATTGTGAGAGGTAGGTGGGACCATGGATCGTAGAATTGGATCATGGATCGTAGGATCCTACATTATTTGAAAAAAAAAAAACACATTGATATGTTAAATAATCACATAAATGATACATTCATTCATAATTTGCATCCATTTGATGTAATTACCATACATCACTACATTCATTTGTAAAAGAGGCCAAAAACCTCAAAACGATACCCTCTATTGAGATGTTATTTTTCATTTAAGTCCAACTAATACTCTATCTCTCTACGTTAGAATAGCAAAACTTGGTCTATTGGGATGTTATTTTTCATTTAGGTCCAACTGAGCCTTTTATCAAGTTAAAGAAGATTATAAGAAACCTGGTTCGTCTTGGGATCATCAGAATTGTACAATCCTATTGATTCTGAACGATCGCAAAGATACTTAAAAGATCCAAATCGTTTTGGGCAAGTGAAATCGTAGGATCATAGGATATGGATCGGGATTTTGACAACGACCCATGATTTTGAAGCCTGCATTGCATTCTCTGCTTTTTTTTTCTCATTAATTTGCGTGTGGATGTTTTCATTCAAGTCCTTACCACGAACTTACTCACTCTTGCTTCTTCTTCCCTTTCTATTTCTTAGACATGTATACTAGCTAGTTTCTCTCACCCATGAACGTTACTTTCACTGTGCTCTTTATGTTATATACATATGGATATGGAAGGTGTGGTCATAAAGTGGACTATTTGTGCCACCATATGAAGTATGAAGATACCGTCGGTTATGTTAGTTTCGTATTTATAGACTTTGGCGCTTTAATATATATATATATATATATATATAAATATATATATATATATATTCGACACAAGCAAATATAAAGATATAATTAATATTGAGTAGTTATACATTCAGTTTGTTTAATTTAATGTTTTACCATGGATCGGGTTTGGATTAGATATATCCAAACTTGGCTTGAAATTAAACTTTAACTCATGGATACCCAAATTCTATTACCCATTAAGTATCCATATCCAATTATTACCCAAATATTTATCCATGGATGCCAGACCCGATAAGAATACAAATTTTTTTCTTAAAAAAAAAAAAAAAAAAAAAGTTAAAAAACAAGTTTTTCCATTCAAACCTTTTTAAACTAAAAATCAATCTCTCTTAATGGATGTATGAAAAGTAGATTTTTTTTCACCATGGAATATGCATGCCTTGCTTGACCATGAAATCAATGCTTAAATCCATGTCAAATGCAAGCATTCACACTAAAGCTCTTCAAAGCTAAAAATAAAACTATTTTTAACAACTCATTCCACAAAAATATGCTACAACAATGGTGCTATTCTTAAAATCTTTGGCAAATGAGCTACATTAAACTGCCATCTATAGCAATCTATTGTAGCTCGAAACTTAAAAAAAAAAAAAAAAAAAAAATTTATATTTCTTACTTCTTTTTTCAATTAAAACAACCTCTCTCTCCCCCTCACTATTCTCTCTCTTTTCTTCTTTCTTTCACCGGTTCTCTCTCTTTCTTCCTTTGTATTTTCTTTCTTCTCACCAGTTCTCTCTTTCTTCCTCTTCCTAGCCCTACCTTTATTCCTTGAGTAGTGTGATTGGTTAAATAGTAAAATCCTACATTGGATATTAATGAAAAGAATGAATAATTAATATATTATAGTTAAGCTCATACTCATAGGGTTTAAGCCTTTTGAGTTAAATGATGTCTCTACACGTTATTTAACTATTTAAGGAGTCTCCTCAAGATGTTTCTCTCCACAACAAGTGGTATCAAAGCAGATGGTTTAATATAACACAGTTTGTTGCCATGTGCTAAATTTGCTATGGGGCTAGCTATTATGTTCAGCCTCTTGATGGATGGCGGCCAAGCCTACTCCAATGCCACCAAACTTTGTCAATCGAGGTCAAGAAGTTTATAACCCAATCAAGGTCAAGAAGTTTATAACCCTTGAGGATGAAGACTCTTTCATTATAACTGTTTCTCAAAAGCAAAATAAATTTTATTAGTGTTATATGAAGTTTGCAGAAAAGTTAATACAAATGGACAAGCATCCCTTATTGAAACAACCCAAAGAATTTTGAACCCTGAGAATTTACTTGCCATGGCAGGCAAATTTGACTTTCACCAGAGTAACAAGGAGAACCAGAGTAACAAGAAGCACTATATATGGTTGGTGGTGTACTAGTATTACACAAAGAACTCTTAAAACCTCTTGAAACAACGCTTCTGGATACAGCTCTAATGAATAGAACAACTTCTCAAATATGATTCCAACCTTTTCTTTTATCCTCACTACCCCGACTAGTTATTCTTAAATGCATTTATTCTTGACTTTACCTTTTTGGTTTTCTTCTTTAACGTGTCACATGGGATGAACTTAATTAGTGCTGTATGCAAGTAATTTACTCCTCCATTAAGAAAATAGAGGAGAAGAAAGTGTAAATTCGTGGTAACTAGTATAAAGGTTTGTTTACAATTTATTTAGCTTTTTTTAGAACTTTTTTACTTGTTTTAGAGGAAACTTTTTATTTTTTTGGGATAAATACGTTAGTGGAATTTTTTTTTTATGTTGCTTGTTGACAAACTATAAAGTTCTATTCATAATGCTTTCTTTCTTTCTATTCAGAATCAATATGCATCACTGTAAGTTTCTTTAAAAAATCTTATCTCCTCTCTCCATGTGTGTGTGTTAAAAATGCTTTAGTATTCTAAAAAAAAAAAAATCAATATGTCATCATGATGTGTCACACATAAATGCTTTAGTGGAATCTATAAACTTTATGACTAATAATACACCCACTAATTAATTTAGTATAAGCAATGTGTAAAGTAGCTGAAGAAAGGGTACAAGCACAGCTAATTATGCACTTCAGATCATTGATAAGGACATAGCTGTAACTTTGTTTGCACTCGTTTGCTGTTGTTGTTGTTCTATTTTTTTTTTTTTTTTTTTTTTTTTTTTTTTGGGGTCCCTTAGTATGGCTGACTTTTGTTTTTGGGTCTCTATTTGATATAGTAGGATTTTTTTTTTTTTTTTTTTTTAAAGCGGAGTGGGCAACCAAAGTGTAGAAGTATACAGATAGGGATACTTAGAAATTAAGAAACTGAAAGTGAAGAGATCAAAAAATAATGAGGAAAAAAAATGTAAGAGCTAGGAGCAAGCAAAGTTTGTAATATAAGAGAGATTTTCAGGCCAAAACTTGGAGTTAGGGAAAATTGGGAGAGTCTTGATTAGATTCGAATATAAGAAATTGAATTATATTGACTCTTAGCCTTTCATGTCTGAGATTGTTTTCATGATAGCCCTTTATGTTCTAGTAGTTTTATTTTAGCCTTTTATAGTTGAATCATTCAGTTTTCTAGTTGACTCTTTACATTTAAAAATAGTCATATTCATAAAGGACTAAATATAAAACTAAATAAAAAATGAATAGTCAAAATGAAAATTATGATATATAAAAGGCTAAAATGAAAATAACCACAAACCTTAAGAGCTAAGAATCCAAGTAATTCAAGTGAAGAAGATTTGAGAAAATTCCTATAAAATCAGGAAGATATTATTATAATATATATATATATAAAAATTTATTAAGGGGATTGTAGGTTAGGAATCAGGAAGATATTATTATAATATATATATATATATATATATATAAATTTATTAAGGGGATTGTAGGTTAGGAGGAAATATAACTATTTCGGGTGTATAATTCTTCTTACTCACAGCTTAGTGAATCCCACCCATGTGAATGTGAGAAAATTTACACCGAAACCGGTTTGTAAGGTGGGAGTGCCCAAGAGCTTATAAACACATAATTAAACTTATATTTAATCCATGTGAGACATTAGAATCATAATATATCACTAGGCTTCATGGCTCTGATACCAAATGTTACAAACTCATGAGTAGAACTCACCCTTGAAAATCGGCTTGCAAAGAGATGGTGTCCAAAAGCTTATAAACACATAGTTAAACTTATATTTAATTCATGTGGGACACTAAGATCATAACATAGACCATTTCATCTCTTTCCTCAAAGTGGTGGATCAATCTTCGACTATGTTACAACAGCAAACCTGACAGCTATCACTTACTTGTCAATGAAAGTGGGTCAGTTTCACTCTTCACACCTTATAACTCTATAAGTAAAAGAACCTTATGTATTTGCTTATGGAATTATTACTTCAAAGAATCGTCCACGCCCGACAAATTAATTAAAAAAAATTCGGCCTTTACTGGCGTGATCCTAAGGCTCTGCTTTATAGCAATTATATACTATGTTTGGCATGAGTGGTGAGATAAATTCCAGGTTTTTTGAACGTCTCAAGAGAGATAACGTGCCCCTTTCTTTCTTATTATAATTGCAAGTTCATGAAGATAACGAACACTAGAGGAATGTATAAAATTTAATATTGAGAGAGAAATCTTCAAGGATAAGGAGGAAGCAGGAGTGGTGCTGATAATCAGAGATGCACCGTGGGACTACTTATAGGTGTGATGATGAGTAAGAAAGAAAAGATCATTGATGACCCTTCAATAAACTTAGTTACCATATTATAAAATAAATTAAAATCAATGCAATGGTCGATGTATATGCTAGTGGCCTAGTAACTTTCTAAGAACTTGCAAGGAAAGTGAGCATTGGAGTTGAAACATATTGCTATTTAAATCCCCTCGAACAAATTGCTGACAGTGATGCTCGTCTTTATGTGTATATTTTATTGAGTACAAGGAATCCAACCGAGCATTATTGAGTAGTGTTTTCTGATATACAAATAAACCCATCTTCTTTCGGCTGAGTGGTATGGTCTTTACTTGCTCCAATAAATTGGAGAATTTGGAGCCTTTTGGTGAGTCGTGGATTCCCTAGTCCTACTTTACAAATATACAAATAAATGCATCTTCTTTCTGCAAGTGATGCTTTTTCCAATAACTGTTAATTAGTAAAGTTTCAGAAACGCGCTATACATTGGTAGACCATATATTACTTCTATTCTCTTCTCTTCCTCTTATTCTTCTCAGACTATTTACCTTCTCCCTTTCTCTTACTTTTCCGGACGTCCATTGAAGGCATCATCTACCTATTTGCAACCTACTACAGTAAGTGCACTCTAACTTGATTTTCATGCTGTTTTCTTTTCTTTTCTTTTTTTCTTTTTTTTTTTCTTTTTTTTTAAAATTGGATGAATAAATAGTTCTATTAATTATTAATCATTTCAAATCCATCTATAAATATGAAAAAAAAAATTCTAATCTATTCAAGTCATTTAAACTATAAGTTTGAACTCCAAATCTTTATATTTTTGGGTAAATTCATCTGTGATATAACCTTGAAAATATGGAATTATTATATGGTTCATATCATGACACTTACCTTTTTTATGATTTTTTTTTTTTTTATGAGGTATACGGACCTTGTTAGAGTTTTATCCAATCTAGCTTTTTCTTATAATTGAAATTAGAAATCTCATTTGAATCGAAACTTGCTCTTTAGTGGCCAAGCTATGATTCGATTATAGGGAGGATAGAATTTAAAAGCGATTCACACTCACACATTCATAAACATTTATACATATATTCCACAGACAATAAATATCTTATATCGTACTTTGGTTTCTAACATTTTTTGGTATTTATTATAATATTATGTTTTTCATACTCTTTATACACAACTTTTTTCCATGTCACCTAGTATTAATCATTATTCATATATATCGGAATATGAATTGGTTCATCTTGCCTTTGTATGTTTGTTTCTTTAATTCTTTCCTATTCTACTTTTTTTTTTTTTTTTTTTTTTTTTTTTTTTTTCTAATTGGAAATGAGAAATCTCCTAAGCCCAAGAGCTAACCCAATCTGAGTGAGCCTAGGCCCTATGCCCGTTATTTGACTGTGGACTAGTGAGATTTTCGGGCCAAAACTTCAAGTTAGGAAAAATTGGGAGAGTCTTGATCATATTGGAATATAAGAAATTGAGTAAAGTAGACTATAAGGGTATGTTTGGTAAGAATATTTAAGTATAGTTTTTTGTTTTGCAATCCATAAAATGGTGGGTCCTACACTTGAATCTATTGTTTGGCTAATATTTTCTAAATACAGTTTACAGAAAATTGTATCCTATTTTTCTTGTTAAGAACAGGATTTTGAAAACGGTTGAGTTGGTGTTTTCAAGATACAATAAGTGTTTTTAATGACATAGTTGTAAATAAATTGAAAATAGTAGACTTCATAGTTTTGTCCAAACTTTTCTATCTCTTAAATTAAGGAGCTTATCTTTACCACCAAAAAAAAAAAAAAATCTCACATTTCAAATTTGAAATTTATCAATTTTTTGAAAATTGTTTTTATACTGTTTTGAAAACAAAAACAAAAATTATCCTACCAAACAAGTCCTAAGCTTTTAAAGTCTAGAATTGTTTCCATAATGGCCCTTTATGTTATAATATTTTTATTTTAGCCTTTTATAGTTGATTTAGTTTTCTATTTGGCTTTTTACATTTCAAAATATTCATATTCATTAAGGACTAAACATAAAATTAAAAAAAAAATGAATGGTACTCAAAATGAAAATTTTGATATTTAAAAGACTAAAATGAAAATAATCACAAACTTTAAGGTTAAGAATCCAAGATATTCAGGTGAAGATAAGATTTGAGAAATCCTATAAAATGAGGCATATATATATTAGCTGACCGAAAAAAAAATAAGAATTCGAATTTTTAGATATAAAATCAGTGAGAGATAAATTTTGAATAATAAATGCTTTTCTTCTTACATTTTTTTTTTTAATTTGCTTATTTTCTTAATTTTGTCTTTTTCTTTCCTTCATGGGCCTCATGGTACATGAAGTACTGTACACAAAGGAAATTAGTTTAACCATGGATAATACCTTGGTGATTTGCTTATTTAAAATTTTATCAAAAGGCAAGGTCAAAATTTTGACTAAAACAGATATTTTACTCTTTTTTTTATTTAAGGGGATTCTAGGTTAGATGGATTAGAAGAGTTAAAAACTTAAAAGAAAAATTCTAGTGCCACACCCAAAACCATAACTTTGCCCACAACTCGTCCATGTGGCGAGTTGTGGTTGGCTGGTTTTGGGTGTGGCACCAGAATTTCTCAACTTAAAATAGAGTGCAACTCTATTTTTTTTTTTTTTTTAATCTTTAGACCTGCATCATATTCATATTTATATCATATCTGACACTACATACTAACGGAGAAATTAAATAGTTACCTATAAGCAATGCTTGTCATTGGAGTGTTGTCTTTATCTTGTGATACCAACGTGAACGTAAATCAAGATTTAAGGAGGAGGTTTTATTTGCTAATTTATAAATTTCTCGCAGTCATGCTGGCAAATAAGACTAAAACGAATATTTAGAGTGGAGAAATTTTAGATTTGGTGGATTAGGTAAGAAATAAGAATTGGAGTTCGTCCATCTGATGAGTCATGACCCATGAAACAATTTTGCGCTTCCAGGAACAACAGAACTGAAAATACAAAACTTTTGTAGAGAGAGAAAGAGATAACGTGCCCCTTTCATTCTCATCTCCGGTGAGTTTCAATGACATCCTGTAACTACTAACTGGTTGCTTCTTTGTTCTTCCTATTTTTTTATTTTTTATTTTTGGTTTAGATATGAATATATTGTTCCTCTTTTCATTGTTGGGTTCAGATCTTCCTTTCACATCCATTGCTGGTAATATACCGATTGAGGTCTAGTTTTTTTTCTTTCTCTTATTCTTCCCAACGTTCACTGCATCTACCTATCTGCAAGCTATTTTAGTAAGTTCTCTTTGCCTCTTTGACATATCTCTATGCTATTTACTTCTTTTCTTTTCTTTTTTTGGTTGAGGAAAAAATAGTTTATTAACACAACCAAAGGAGATGGCATGGAATATTATTGCATTTATCAGGTTCAAAGTTCAAACCACAGCCAAAACAGAAAATTAAAAAGTGAAATTAACAACACAAATTTTAGAAGTTTTAAACCAAGTACAATACAAATGAACACTCATTTGAAGGAATTTTTTCTCAATCGCACAACCCAATCTTTTGATTGGTAGTGAGAGTCAAGAGAGGAGTGAGGTACGTATTTATGGGTGGGTTTGGAAAAATTCTTCCATTTGAAAGATTCGAATTCCTCCGAGAGTTTCACAAGTTCATTACTTGTTTGCCAACAATCATAAGTTCCAAAAGAGGTGGGGTGGGACAAAAATACTATTTTTTTTTCCAATAATTATCAATTTCAAATGATGTTATTTTTTCTTTTGTTTATTTTAAATCTAGTAAATAGATTATAATATATGGAAGTTAAATCTAATAATTCAAATTATAGACAAATATCTACCAAATTAATTATAGTTAGAACTCTTCTAAAATTTTCAACATAGGAACGAATATAACCTATAGAATCCAAAAATGATAGGCGTGTTACATGCTAGCCTCAATGACTATGGCATTCACTAAGTTCTGATGTCCAGTTGTCCACATTCAAGCCTGGAACCCTATATGTTTATGTTGTATTTGCAATGTAAACACTCAAAAAGTAGCAAATGCACATTTGCAAAAAGTGTACAATATTTACCATATTTTGTAAATATGTATAACATTTATCACTTTTTGTATATTTACAATATAAATTTACATTATTCTATACTACCGTACAATGTAAAAAAAGAAAATTTCAGTGAAGTTTCACACTCATTAGCCACGAGAGAGAGAGAGAGAGAGAGAGAGAGAGAGAGAAGGAAATTAAAAGACATGAATCGACCATTGGAAACTTCTGTTTTCACATGAATAATTCTACGGAAAACACTAGTTAAGTGAAATACATATATGAAATGTAATTTACCGCTATTATTTAATTAATTTAAAGAGTCAAACCAGTTAAGCCATCTGTTAGGACATATGTGATTCACTTGTTAGGAACATATGTCACTATTTTATGTAATTGGCTAATCCTTTGACAAAACGCACTTTACTTGTATTTGGGTAGATCTAGGATGTGTTTAATATTTCAAGAAACTGTGTTTCAAGATCAAGTGTTGAAGCCATGCAAGTCTGTCCAAGATTCAAGTCTGAAAAGTGCCTGTCATTAAAGCTCGACAGCTAGCATCTATCAAGCTTGAAGAGCTGTTCCAGCCCTGTGGCTCGATAGCTGCTCGACAAATGGCTATCTGTCGAGGTTTATGAAAAACAAATTTTCAGTTCTGTTTTGACTCTAATCCGTGATTATGTGTTTGGGCTTTCTTTTCTCACAACCCTAGACATATAAAAGGATTATTTTAAGGGCTGTCAAAAGTAACACAAGTTGCACAAGTGTTGAACAAAGTTTGTTCAAGCAAATTGTAACTGGAGACAGAATTTGCCCTAGTTCATCTTTCTTGTGAAGAAGTTGTTGTGTTTGTGCACCGTAGGGTTTTGTAACCAAGCATCTTCTGGATTTTCATCATGGATGAACTGAAGAACTTTGCAGCCAACAACCTTCTCTAGTTGGTGATTGAAGTCGCGTACTGGGATCCACGCAATTGGTTAGTCACGTACTGGGAGCCGTGCATTACAAGGAGAGATTGTCACTACAGAACAAGTTCAATTGGGTATTAGGGTAAGGGTTCAACTGTAGGTTGGTATAAGGTACTGAGATTCCTTTACTTGTAACCGCTCGTTGTGATAATAGTGAATTCTCGAGAGTGGTGACCTTAAAATCACCAGTGGGGTTTTTGCCGTGTTGATTTTCCCCATTCGTAAACAAATCACCGTGTCAATTTATTTTCTACTGCATACTTAGTTTAATTGGTGATTTGTTTGTGCTACCACGCGTTTGTATGTTAATTTGATTAATTAATAAACTTGGCTAATTAATCAATTAATTCATCACAAAGGGTCAATACGTTTTTGGCCTATTACCATCAAATTTGAATGCAACATATATATATATATATATCTATATATATATATATAAATTACTGTGTGAACTGGGTTTACAAATTAACAATGGTCGAGCATCTGATTTGGTCACTGCCTTAGTCTTGATGCTGTATGGTACTACAGAAAATAACAAGACTGTACTTTTCTTTTTCTTGAATAAATAAACTCCTTCTGGTGTACCAACTATTGAAATCCAATAAATATTTTCTAGGAGAGCTGAAATGATCCAAAACTACTGGAAAAAGATAATAATGTTGTACCAAGATGAAACGAGGCTGTCTTTAGGTGGTTTTGATATACCATGGATGAGGTTTTAGGTGAAAATTTTGTGTTTTAGCCATTTATGTTATTTGCATTATTATGATAAACATGAAAAAGATATTGCATTACCTTTCTTTTGATTCTTTTAAATTATTTAATAGGATCATTTCAATGTATTTGTTACATGCAAATATACACAATCAAAAACATACGTATGCGGAAGCATTGATGCAGACAGACACATGTATGGGTAGCTATCAACCTAGGCCTTTTTTGGTTGTGTTTGTCAATGTGTAGCCATTTTGATGTATTTTTTTTATATGTTCACTCTTTTCAACTCATCTACAATTTTCACCCGCCCTTGAAATTCAATTTTTATTTTAAATGAGGCACATAACATTCCCTCCCTTTTTTTTATTTTTAAAAAATTTTTTTTTTTACCACCTTCAAACTTGTCTTGATGCTAATTTTTGGATCCTCGTCTAACTACCACCTTCCTTCTTCTTCTTCTTCTTCTTCTTCTTCTTTTTTTTTTTTTTTTTTTTTTTTTTTGATAGAGAACTGAAAAACTTTTATTAAACAGAAGAGAACATTATATCATGATGGAGAGCTTGTTCCAAGAAACAAGGATTCTCTTCCATCCAAACCATAAAGTCAACAATACTAATAGCATGTTTTGCTAAGATATGGGCAGGTCTATTTCCTTGTCTACATACATGAGAAAACAAAACTTTCCTAACATCATTACAAGAACTTTGAATCCCATAAATTATAGACATCACCAAAACTGATGGAGGCAACAAACCTTGAAGGCCACAAACCACATTGAGAGAATCACCTTCCAAAATAAACTCCTGTAATCCTACATCTTTGGCAAATTGCAGACTAGATTCAAATGCTTTGGCTTCCACCTCTAAAGGACCCAAAGGAGCATGGAATTTTTTGCACATAGCAGCCACAGCCAAACCATTAACATCACGAATTATCACTCCCACCTAGATTCTTTTCTTTCTTTGAAAACAGCCCCATCCACATTCACTTTATACAACTGATTTGAGGGAGGCAGCCAAGAATGTTGAAGCACTGATTCGGACTGCACAAGTACCGTAGCAGCAATGGCTTCATTAGCTTCCTGAAATTGCAGCAGCCAAAGTGAAGCATCACGACACAATTCTAATTCACCAAGCCTCTTACCACCATTACAAATTTCATTTCTGTTACCCCACATCCTCCAAGCAATCGTTCCCACCAAAGCAACTGCACTATCATCACAATGGTCAACCATTATCATTTTCCATGCTAACTCCATAAAGCTGTTGAACTGAACTGCATAATTCAGATTAAGAAGCCCAAAACAACTCCACACCCTTTTAGCTCTCGGACGTGACCAAAATAAATGGCCTGAAGTTTCGGGCTCTAGCATACATTCCTCACAAAGATCTTCAGATAATACCTTTCTTCGCTTAAGATTCGCTTTTGTTGGAAGAATATCACGGCAAGCACGCCATAAAAAATGTCTAACCTTATGAGGAGCTAGTAACTACCAAAATTTCTTCCAAAAACAGCGTAAGTTGCTGTCATTCGAAGAAGATGCACCACCAGAATTACCATAACTTTCCATAGCCAGTTTATAGGCACTCCGAATAGTAAACAAGCCATTAGAAGTCCTTGTCCAGATTAGCTTATCAGATGGAAGTGAATTACTAAGTGGAATGCTGCTAATTTCCTCCACTTCAAACAGTAGAAATAATTGCTGCAACAAATGAATATTCCAGCACCTATTCTCCATATCAATGAGCTCAGAAACTCGGAGATCCAATGGGGAATTCAGCCTTGGAGAAACAACTTTATAGGTTGAAGAACTTGGCAACCATTTATCCTTCCACACCTGCACCTTGAACCCGTTTCCTATCTGCCATCTCAGACCATCTTGCACAAGCTTTTGAGCAGCCATAAGACTTCTCCATACATATGATGGGTTAGCACCAAGTGAAGCTTCTACAAAATCACAATTAGGAAAATATTTTGCTTTAAAGACATGATAAACAAGAGAATTCTGACCCATTTGCAACCTCCACCCTTGCTTAGTTAATAAAGCCAAATTGAAAGGTTTCAGCTGCTTAAAGCCCATTCCCCCATCTACCTTAGGCATGCAAAGTTTATCCCAACTCATCCAATTCAGTTTTCTTTCATCCTGTTATTAACCCCACCAAAAGTTATTAATCATACTCATCAATTCCTCACAGAGAGTATCAGAAAGTTTGAAACAACTCATAGTATAAGTTGGTATTGCCTGTGCCACCGCCTTAATCAAAATTTCCTTACCTGCCTTAGAAAGCAATTTTTCCTTCCATCCAGCTAGCTTCTTTGCAAGTTTTTCCTTTATGTCATTGAAAGTAGTTCACTTTTTTCTTCCAACCAGCGAAGAAAGACCAAGATATTTCTCATGTTGCCTGATAACTTGAGCTCCAAATCTTTGTTTAATTTCCTCTTGAACTGATTGATCTGTATTAGAGCTAAAGAAAAGAGAATTCTTCGCTCTATTTAATTGTTGACCAGAATCTCTCTCATAAACCTGGAGAATCCTTTGTAGAGAGTCACATTCTTGCAATGATGCTTTACAAAAAATGAGGCTGTCATCTGCAAAAAATAAATGAGATAATTTGGGCCCACCCCTACAAACAGAAATACCCTCTAACTAACCATCTCCAACCCCTTTCTTGATCAAAGCAAAAAGGCCTTCAGCACATAATAAGAAAAGATATGGGGATAATAGATCACCCTGCCTTAATCCCTTTGAAGGGACTATATGCCCACGTGGTTTCCCATTAATCCGAATTTCTCCATCTACTCTCAAATCCCAATTTCTCCATAATTTTATCAAGGCAGCCCCATTCCACCCTATCATAGGCTTTACTCATATCCAATTTAAGTGTCATCTCTCCTTTTTTGCCTCCCTTTTTCATATTGATATGGTGCATAGTTTCAAAAGCCACCAAAACATTGTCAGTAATTAATCTTCCATGCACAAAGGTGCTTTGAGTGTCACTGATAATAGATGGTAAAATCTTCTTCAATCTATCCGCAATCACCTTTGAGGCTAGCTTATAAACAACATTACACAAGCTAATTGGGCGATAATTAGTAACTTTTTTTGGCTCTCTAATTTTAGGAATTAAAACAATATGAGTTTCATTAAAATTTGGAGGTACAATTCCAAAATTAAGAAAATCAAGTACTGTTTTTGTAACAACATTTCCAATTAAAGGCCAAAAATGCTGAAAGAATAGAGGGGGCATACCATCTGGACCAGGCGCTTTCAAAGGATACATTTGCTTTAAGGCTATCTTCACATTAGATTCTTGGAAATCCCTAAGAAGCATTTGATTCATAGCACTTGTAACTTTAGGCTCTACAACATCAAGTAACTCCATAAAATCAGTTGGGTTTGAAGATGAAAATAATGCTAAATAATAATCAACAATTATCCCCTCCACAATGCCAATATCCTCC
Organism: Notholithocarpus densiflorus; assembly: GCA_030021035.2. Taxonomy (NCBI): domain Eukaryota; kingdom Viridiplantae; phylum Streptophyta; class Magnoliopsida; order Fagales; family Fagaceae; genus Notholithocarpus; species Notholithocarpus densiflorus. The sequence goes on along the minus strand of JARYZH020000240.1, from coordinate 430,940 downwards.
TGCCAATTACCATCTGAGTCCTCCATACCATCTATTAAATTATTTTGATATCTAGCAGAAGCTTTAGAGTGAAAGTTCCTAGTATTTCTATCTCCCTCTTTAAACCAGTTAATTCTAGATCTCTGTAACCACATGGCATCATCCTTTTCCAACCAACAACTCAATTCAACTCTTTTTTTCTGCATTTCAGCAATGATTGAAGGAGAAGTGGGCTGTAACTCCAACCATTCAAGAGTTTTCTGCAAACGTGCAATCTGCTGCCCCACATGCCCAAAGTCATTCTTATTCCATGCATCTAAACTCACACGGCATGACTCCAAACAAGAGTTTAAAGGGAAGGCCGAATCCCTCATCAATCCCTCATCCCAAGCTCTTTGAACAACCTCTTCACATTTTTCATTTTTTAACCACATTGATTCAAATTTAAAAGGTCTATGATACCTCCGTTTCTTTTGTCTTCGAACAAAATGCAAAGCTAGCGGACAGTGATCAGAAACTAAAGAGGAAAGATGATAAAGTTTTGCTGCAGGAAACTTACCCATCCAATCACATGTAACCAATGCCCGATCCAACCTTTCACGAATCTGTGAACCATCAAATTTCTGATATAACCAAGTAAACCGAGGACCAATGAAGCCAAGATCCTTAAGTCCACACACATCAATTAATTCCTTAAAGCGTTCCATCTGACTTGCAGGTCTAGAAGCACCACCTTCCTTTTCAGACAAACCCACCAATTCATTAAAATCACCAATAACAAGCCAAGGTAACTGTGAGTAATTATTGAGAGATTTAAGCAAAGACCATGATTCACAATGTCTAGATGTTTCTGAGTTACCATAAAAACCTGTAAGATGCCACCACCCATCAACACCTCCATCAACAAATGCATCAATGTGGGAAGATGAATAATTTTGAATGTGTACTATAACCTCCTTTCACCAAAATAAAGCTAAGCCACCACTAGATCCATCACTAGGCACAAACAAACCATTTTTAAACTCACATTGATCACGAACATATTCCATCCAGCCTGTATCAGATTTAGTTTCCATTAGGAAAACTAAATTGGGAACTTGTGCCTTGATAATTTTTTCAAGGCGTTAACTGTTCGTTGGTTTCCAAGCCCCTGGCAATTCCAACTTAAAAGACTCATTGAACTCGGCGGGGCTATTCAACAGCCTCCGCCGATCCCAATTGTGAAGCCAAGATATCACTTTGCTCATTAGGTTCATTCTCCAATTTAAGTTTCTTCTCCTTCTCAGTATCCTCAACCATAGCCTCATATGTTCCAGAAAAATTACGTTTTGTACCTGAACTGTTGAAACTGCTAGTCTGCAAATTATCCACACCAACTCTATTGCTTAATCTAGTCCACCTTCCTTTTTGAACTCCACCCTTTTTTACACGTTCCAGCTTGACTTTAGTAGCATGAATTCCCATTTGTTCTGTACCTTTGTGCTTATCTTTGCCACCTTGTGCCTTAACACTATCAACCCAATCCGTTGTAAAGTTAGCTTTAGAAGCTCGTACCAAATTAGCATTCAATTGATGACCCCCTTGCTCCAACACAGCCACAATAGTATTTGAATGTGTTTGACAATCATTATCACCGTGAGAAGATAGAATAGATGAGTTTCAGAAGACGACTCACTCTTGGGATCAAACTTAATCCCAATGTCTTTTGAACCCTGCACAACACTTGAATCCTCTTTCCCATTCGACCCCAGACTCCTTAATGCATTCAAATTCTTATTGCACCCTGTGACACAGCCCTTACCATTTAATGATATGGAAGACACGTAAGCCTCGTTAATAACGTTGGCAACAACTGGCTCTTTATTCTCAATCATCGTAATATTCTCTTCCTTATTTGTAGCTTCCTTCAATTTCGGAATAACTTCCTGTAACCGTTCCTCCTCAAAATAATCCAACCGTTCCCTCTGTCGTGCAACTCCCACCGGAGGTAGTTCCATGACTGTCTTCGAATCAACCCCTGCACTACATTCTGCCCTTTCAACCGTTCCAGGAACCGGCCTTAATGCCAGAATCCCATCACCTGGAAGACTTGAGACACGGCTTTGAGTATCTTTCTTTTCAAAGCCTTTGACATCTATGACAGATTTCCTAGATGGATTGACTTGTGTAGCCCTGATCCAATGACCAAATTTTTGATCTTCAACTTTCAAAGAACCCTTACTACTCAGCCAGAGAGAACAGTCTTTGTCATCATGAGAAACCATTCCACACCAGTAACAAATATTGGGAAGCCTTTCATACTTGAAGGAGATAAAACGATCATCATTGAAGCCCAAAGAAATTATTCTGCCACGACACAGTGGTCTTGTAATATCAATAAGCACTCGGATTCTCATAAAATTCCCACCAACCATGTTTGAGATACCTACTGATTTGTTAATAGTCCCCAAAGATTCACCAATTTCCATAGCAACATCAGGAGTTAAGCAACTAAGAGGAAGATTATGGATTTGAACCCAGAAAGACGACTTCGAGAAATCCACTTTTTCCATAGGCAATATCCCATCATATCTTTGCAGAACAACCAAATGTCTATCAAAAGACCATGGCTCTCCCATTAAGACCTTTTCTAAATCAGATTCAAGTTAAAAAGTAAAAAGTAGATGATTGTCACCCGCATCACGAATACAGAAATCATTACTCGTACGCCATAAAGGTCTAAATGTTTTAGCCACTGCATCAATCCTAACATTCCTTTTTGTAAGAAACTTGGCCGCAGGAACATACTCCACCCATTTCTTATTTTTTGCCAAGGCCAATTTCTTCCCCTCCTTATCAGACAAGGAGAGTTTTTTCCAACATATAGCAAGATCCTCCATAGTACCCCAAAATATGAAACAGCAAACAGTTAAGCAAACCCCAAAGATAAAGGAACTGACTAAAAACTATAAAGAAAAACAGTCATCTTCACGAAAATGGAAGGAAACGGACTACTACAGCATAGGGAGTTAGGGGAAACTAACTGCCAAGGCTGAGAACTTGACCTGTTAGGATTCTTTTTATCAGAAACGCGCTAGAATTGACAGTGAAATAATCAAATTACCTTCCTTCTTCTTGAATAACTGGTACCATAAGAACCTTCCTACTCCAAAATGATAACTGCTAAAGTGAATTTCTTCTTTATCTAATTTTGAGCATTTGTGTCCAACGAAACGAACCACTTGGGTGTTGACTAGTTTGGCCTTTGAGGCATCTTGATTTGTTTAGATTATACAAATCTTCAACTTTTGATCACAATCTTGATCACCCGCAAGTTGATTAATATCAATTTCACAATTTGGTTAGTAAGACATCTCTATTTATTTTGATTGTGGAAATCTTCAACATGAGATCACAATTTATGTTAACCATGAGTTGATCAAGGCAAGTATTCAATAGAACTGAGAATAGCATTAAAATCTCTAATAAAAACCCAAGGTCCATGCACAAAGGACTTAATATGGTTTAACAACGCCCAAGAATTTGGCTTCTGAGACACTTCAGATCAACCATAAAAATCTGTTAAGAACCATTCAGACCCATCCTCTTCAACAACCTTTGCCAAAATATGGTTATCTGAACCATTAATGACCCTAACATCAACACCCTTCTTCCAAAGAAGATCCATTCCACCACCCAAACCCGGCTTTTTCACAATTAATTGGTGAGGTAGATTTGTATCCTTACAAAGTTTTTTAAAATCCTCCTTAAACATTCGAGTATCCATAAGGAAACACACCATAGGATCTTGTTCCCTCACTATCTTGTGAAGGCCACAAACTATCTAAGGGTTTCCAAGCCCTTGGCAGTTCCAACTTAAAAACCTCATTGGTCCCAACAGGGGTGGTCCACCACCCCCGTCGATCCATTATTCAAAGAAGTGTCATCCACAAATTGCTTGCTATGCTTTGGTGAGATAGTCTATTGGCATCCGTTGGCGCTGCATCTACCTGTTTGCAAAAACTAATACAGTAAGTGCACTCCAACATGTCCTTCATTCTATTGATTTTATATTTCTTGGATAAATTAATAGTTTATTAACACAACAATTAAAATAAGATGAAAAATTAATGAATTTGATATGTCTAACAATATCGAGAACTATAACGTTTAAAGCATGATCATCTAGGATTAATCCATTAGAGCAATTCTCTAGCTAGCCTGTGAAACAACCAAAAGAGCAACCTTTTATTTTATATTTTATTATACATTCTCAAATCTAGTCATTACAACATGAAGGAATGAAGACTAGTAACAATTGTTGAGCTTCTTGAGAACTGATGCGGAGACTAGGCAATTATAATTAATAACTATGTACTATCATATCATCCAGTGAATATAATATTTGATAAATTGTTTTAATTTTTTTTATTTTTTTGAGTTATTTTTATTATCCAAAATTGAATCCCAAGGAGTTTACACTCAATTTACTGTAATTTGCCCTAATTTAATTACTCATTAATCATTTCAATCCATATATTAAATAGGAAAAAAATCAAGTCCACTATATTTAAGTTACTTAAACAAGAAGTTTGAACTCCGAAATCCAAATCTTTATTTTTTTTTGGGTAAATTGCAAATATCACCATGTGGTATACCTTTAAAATATGGAACTTTTTTTTTTTTTTTTAGAGAAAAATATGGAACAGTTTTGTGGGTTGTTTTTTTTGTATTTTTTGTATTTTTTTTTCTGGTTAACTTTTTCTTTTCTTTTTTTTTGGTTGACTTGGTTTATTTACTTACAGACTTATCTCTTTTGCAACTTGTTTCATGACATGTAGATGTAGTCATATGGTGATATATATACAGACCTTTTTAGAGCTTTATCCAAGTCATGTTTTTTCTTATAACTGAAATTAGAAAACCTCGAATCTAAACTTGCTCTTGATTCTTGAATATATCAACTTTGTTCAATCTAAACTATGCTGTCACTTTTTTTTTTCCTTGGCTAAATAAATATTTTAATTTATCATTAATAATTTCAAATCCATATATCAAACAATAAAAAAAAAAATCAAGTCTACTTTATTCAAGTAGTTTAAATTGGAAGTTGAACTCCAAATCTTTATTCAAGGATTATATATATATTGAACAAATCCAAACTATAAGGTAGAAATTTTTAAATTTAAGAAATCATTTGAACTCCAAATTTTTTTGAACTCCAAAATTTTTATAAAAATGGAACAAAATAAAAAATTATTTGCGATGTTGTTTAACATTTATGCCTCAACATAAAATATATTCTGGCAAATATTTAAAAATGATAACAAATTTAAATTGTGAGTCAATAAGAAATAAAAAACCATCTATTACGGTTTCTGAATACAGTTTCTAAAAAACCTGTATTCTATGAATGCTGGTCCTGCTTGTTCAAGCCTGGACCAATCTTGAGCAATTTACGGACACGTTGAATCCGCAATCCATCTTCTTTCGGCAAGTGATGAATTGTGCCTTTTCTTTCTTTCGGCCAGAGATGAATTTTTTTTTTTTTTAAATATAGCTGTTAGAGAAAGGATTTTTGAAATCATGACCATTTAAAACAAATAATGATTAAAATTTAAGAGTAAAAAGGCAATGTAAATTGCTAGACCACTCCTCTTCTCTGCTCTTCCTTTTATTCTTCACAGGCTATTACCTTCTTCTCTCTCTCTCTCTCTCTCTCTTACTCTTCACAGTCTTTCGCTCTCTCTCTCTTGCTCTTCCTGACGTCCATTGACTGCACATCTAATCTACCTATTTGCTTGCAAGCTAATACTGAAGTAAGTGCACTCTAAAATGTCTCTCATGCTGTATTGTTGTTTTTTTTTTCGTTTTCGTTTTCGTTTTGCTTTGTTTTCTTGGCTGAATAAATAGTTAAATTAACACAACTAAAGGGAAGAACCTCCTCCATCTTCTGTCTCCTCAATTAGCACACACTGTGCTAATAAGGGAGGGAGGAGATGACTAGATTCCTACCTTATTCAAACCAAAAAGTTATACAAGCTCAATAGTGACTGTAACATGAAGGAAGGAAACAATGGTTGAGAACTGATGCTGATATAGATCTGAGTTGTTTATCGTATCACTAAGTGAATATTATATTGATAAATTGGTTTTAACATTTTACATGATGTGAACTCTCTTTCTTTTTTTTATATAAATATTTTTAAACAAATAGAATAAAATTATTTTTATCTTTTATAAATATATTTTAATTATATTAATTTATAAATTATGGGGTTTTTCTTAATCCAATTATGTGTTAACAAAGAACAAAATTTCAAAAATAAATAAAAGTAATTACATGTTGGAAAACAAAGAATAAAATCAAGGACTTAATTTTGTTATGTTTGCAATAAAAAAAATTAAAAACTTGGAATAATTAAAAAGAAAATTAACAAAATGAAATTTCTTTAATGTTTTTATTTTTTCTTAAACCGGAGCAAAAAAAAAAAATCAGTTCTGACGTTGAGTACCACACTTGCTCTGAGTTTGAGATTGATTTATTTAGGCTTTAAACGTTTGCGATGTTGTTTAACATATAATAGTGACAGTGTCAGTACTACTACTAAGTACTAACGACCAAATTGAACTAACTCTTAAACAAGAAGATCGAAATTTGGCTAAATTTAAACTATAAAGATCAAATTGATAACAAATATAAATTTGGAGGAAACAATTGTGAATTAATAAGAAATATAAATTACAACTTAATGAGAGAGGAAGCACAAAACTAAGGACTTTTCAGAAAATAGTTTCTAGAAACCTGTATTGTTATTTATTTTTTCTTTTCTTTTTCACTTTTCTATTTTATTTCTTGGCTGAATTAATATTTTGATTAACACAACGAAAGGCAACAGAACCCCTTCCATCTAATTCTATCTCCTCAACTAGCAAAGACTGAGGAGGGCTATACTAGTTGTTAACATGATCGAACATGAGACAGACTTCAAAAATATAAGGATAAATTTAGTTTGATATCAAGAGGATAGACCATTTAGGAGAAGCTGCTGAATAGAAGGAACTCGCTCTTCTAGGATTAATATATTAGGTCCAATTAATTAGCCTGTGATACAGAATTGTTGAGAACTGATACTTGATACAGAGTTTGCAAATAGGATTACTATATTATATCACTAATTTTTATCTGAATTAATTTATATCTGATTTTGATATTGTGTTATTTATTTATTGCAAGGAAAAAGAAATATGGGTAGACAGAGAGATCAATTTTGGGATCATGCTAAGAATGAAAATGGCCGTTTCAAATGTAATTATTGTCAACAAGATTTTCCTGGAGGTGCATCAAGGATTAAAGCACACTTGGCCGGAATTCCAGGTCATGACATTAAGGCATGTAATGCCGTGCCTCAAGATGTACAAGAAAAAGCTCAAGCAACCCAAAAAAAAAGAGAAGCTCAAGTAACTCAAGGGACCAACAAAAAACTTAAAAGTGTATCAACCTCAACTTCAAAATCAAAAACTAAGACGATTAAAATTGTCACACAGGTGATTTTCTAGTCCCAACTCTATACATAGTTATTTATTTCTAACAGTTCCAATACTTTTTAGGATAAATATTAGTGCACACAACCCTTTACACACACTTTTTGCACTGAAATCTGAAGTCAGATTTCAGTGCAAAAAGTGCGTGCACTGTTGCGTGCTACGACAGGTGTGAAATAAACATTGCTCTACTTTTTAACCATTTGCAAATATTTTAATACAATTTTCTCTTTGTAGGGTGAGGAAGAATATAGGGCTGAAATTATCCTTAATGATGTTGTGGACAGACTAATAGCCAATGTATCTTCACTTGCCACTGAGCATATCGATTTTGAGTTGAGTTTCAAGGTGGATCTTCTTGCAACGTTATTCAAGATTAAATTCGTGTTAGGTGATGCGCAAAAGAGGCAATTGAGTGATGAGTCTATGGGGATTTGGTTAACTGAGCTTAGAAATGTAGCTTATGATGCCGATAATGTGCTAGACAAGTTTAGCTATGAGAGATTTTGGCAAAAGGTACGGATTCAAAATCAAATGATGGATCAGGTATGTAACTTTTCATTATGCAATTTTGATAAAGTTAAGACCATCAAACAATCGTTGGATAAAATTGTGAATGATGTAGCTAACTCTGGTCTTAGAATGGAGTTGGTTAATTCAATCCCCAAACTTAGCTTGGACATGAATATAGACTCCCTCCTTGATGATTTAGAAGTTGTAGGAAGAAAACACGATATCAAAAAAATAGTAAACTTACTTATCAATTCAAACAATCAACAGGTTATCTCAGTTATCCCTATAGTGGGTATGGCAGGTCTTGGAAAGACAACTTTGGCAAAACTTGTGTATAACCATGAACTGATAAAAAAACATTTTGATGTACTAGCATGGGTAAATGTCGGCAAAAATTTTGATGTTGAAGAGATATTAAGAAAGATTCTTAACTCTCTTAGAGGAGAAGACTCGAGTTTTCATTTAGCATATGATTTTGTACGTAAAATGTGTGCAGAAATTTTGGGGGAGAAAAAATATCTTCTCATACTTGATGATGTGCATAATGAAGATCCTAAGAAATGGGATACTTTAAAAGGTTACTTATTAGAGCTTAATTCTAATACAGGAAATAATATTGTTGTTACAACCCGTAGTGATAATGTGGGGCAAATCATGAAGATACATCCCCCACATCACTTAGAGAAGTTATCAAAAGATGATTGTTGGTCTATAATGAAAAAAAGAACATTCATAGATGGAAGAACTCCATTAACTTTAGATTTGGAGGTTATTGGTAGGGAAATTGCTAAAAGATGTGGAGGGGTTCCATGGGCTGCAAGAGTTTTAGGGGGAACAATGTCCTTTCAATTTGATAAAAACAAATGGCTAGAGATTCAAAATAATAAAATTTGGGATTTGTTGGATGAAGATAATAGTGATATGTTTCCTGTGCTTAAGTTATGCTTTGATCAACTTCCAACACCATCTTTAAAACGATGTTTTGCATATTGTGCAATATTCCCTAAAGATTGTGACATGAAAAAGGATGAAGTAATTCATTATTGGATGGCTGAAGGGTTCCTTGAAGCTAAAGAAGTTAATGTGGTGGTGGAAGATATTGGTAACATGTATTTCAATATTTTGTTGGCTACTTCCTTTTTCCAAAATGCTAGAATGGATGACTACGGTAATGTTATTGGTTGCAAAATGCATGATTTGGTGCATGATTTTGCATTATCAATATCAAAACCTGAATCTCTAATCTTGGAGGGAGATCCTGCGGATAATGTTAGCAGCATACAACCTTTATTTGTCCGATTTGATAGCAAAACAGCACCAGGAACTTCATTTAGTGGAGATGGTTTCATAAAAGTGCGAACGTTAATTTCAGAAAATTTCAACTCTGACATTATGTTATCAAATTTTTCTAGCTTACGTGTTTTAAAATTATTATCAAGCCATGGGTTACCGGATTCAATTGAGCAATTAATACATTTGAGGCTTCTTGACTTCTACCATAGTAGGGAACTACCAAAATCCATCACCAAACTATACAATTTGCAAACTTTAAGAATTAAAGGATGGGTAAGAGTGCTTCCGGAAAACCTAAGCAATTTGATTAACTTAAGACATATTCATATTGATTGGGATCGTTATATAAAAACACCTAAAAATATGAGTATGTTGACTTGCCTTCAAACATTTCCATTTTTTGCTGTGGGTTCAGAGGATGGTTATCGGATTACAGAATTGGGAGCTTTAAAGAATCTCAAAGGAGAAATAGTAATACAGAATCTAGAGTACGTGAAAGATGAGGAAGAAGCCAAAAGTGCAAAATTAAAAGAAAAGGAAATATTCAAGTTGGGATTACACTGGGTTCCTGATTGTGCTCCTCTTTATAGTAGAGGGCACATGTATGATAAAGATGAAAAGGTGTTGGAAGGCCTCCAGCCTCACCCAAATTTGAAAAGCTTAACAATCCGAGGGTATCTTGGAAAGAAATTCCCATCATGGGTTGGTTTGTCTTCGCTATATCACAATTTGATTGAGATCAATTTGAGATATTGTAGGGAATGTAAAGAAGTTCCCACTCTAGGGCAATTACCCTGTCTTAGGGTTCTTGAAATAAGAGAAATGGGGGTAAGATGTATAGGAAGTGAGTTTTACTTTTACAGTGATGGGAGTTACAGAAATACTACTACATTATTTCCGGCATTGAGAATACTCACATTGATGCAATTGTATGAGCTAGAAGAGTGGAAGGATGCAAAGGAGTTGACAACCGCAGATGAGGTGTTGTTTGTGTTTCCTTGCCTTGAGGAGTTGACCTTATTTTGGTGTAATAAACTGAGAGATTTGCCAGAGTCACTGCACACCTGCGTTTCCCTTCAGAAGTTGGTAGTAGATGATTGTCCTGAGCTGAGGTCATTGCCAGGTGTCCCATCTATAATAAGGGGTGGTAGGTATTGAAGACCCACCCAGTGGGTTACAGTGTGTTGAATATATGGAGAATGGGGATTGTCGTCTGCCTTCTACTTCTACTTCCTCCATTCACCCCTCCCTCCAAAAGCTAAAGCTAATATGGTGTGACTATCTCCTGGACCAAATTCAATACTTCATTGCCCTTAAAATTCTGTGGATACAAGGATTTTTTGAGATGGTAGCTTTGCCAGAGTGGCTGGGCAATCTTTCCTCTCTTCAAAAGCTGTATATTGTGGATTGCAATCACTTGGTGCATCTGCCCACCGAGGAAGCCATGCGACGTCTCACCCAATTGAAAACGCTGGAGATTTATGATTGCCCCAATTTGGAAGACAATGAGCGGATCAAGATTAGCCACGTTCCACTGGTTAAAATCAATGATTGGTAAGTCTGCTCATACTACCCTACTATTTCCTCTTCTTTTATTCTCTTATATTCGTAATGGGTGAGAGTATTCCGGTATAAATACTTAATTGGACCCGATTAAGAAAATATATATAAATACTACAATTTGGGTTAATGGTTCTTCAAATAAATAGTACAAATTAATCTCACTAACCCTTCTGCTTACACTTAATAAATCCAATTCTGTTTTTTTTTTTTTTTTTTTTTTTCAATTTATGAAATTATTTGCAATCATTTGAGAAAAGCTTTTAAAACAGGAGTTTAATTAGAAATTTTGTGATGGCTACTATTCAAATTGGCTTGCCGCTATTCAAATTTTTGTTGTTGCAAATTACCAAAATAATTAGAAGCATAGTCTATTTAACAATTTTTTGATTGTTACCTATTTTCTTTCTACAAATTTTTCAATACTGAATTTTTCTGGACATTGGGAAATTTGGAATATTGAATCAATCAGTGTTAGAGCTGTCCACATACTCATTATTTCGATCAGCATTTTGATACTGTAAGAGTTCATGGATCAATTCTTTTACTTACAGCTATCTAAAACTTGACAGTAGATTTTATTGATTTGCACTGGGTCATAAGTGCTCCGTTTATGAGGGTGGATTTATTGTGGAAAATGGAGCTTAATTGCATAAGAATGAGAAATTGGGTGGGTGAAGGTCTTGCTGAATTTTCATTTCATGTTTGGGTTGGGGGGTCAGTTTTACAGGGGACCATGAAATTATGTGATCCCCAATCCTACTAGTGCAAGTAAAATTTAAATTAAAATTTCAGGCAGCACAAGGTGTTGATGGTTCTAATATATCTATATATGGTTTTTACCTTTTGAAGGTACCTGCCACGTTGCAAAGATTTTGAAGACTAACTCAGAAAGATGGCAAGAAGTTTGCATTTGGAAAAATAATTAACTTGATGACAACTGATGCCCAGGCACTTCAGGTTTTCTCTCTTACCATTTGCATTATGTGTACATAATTTACTTCATAATTGGTCTTTACAAAACCTAATTCAGTTCAGTGCTAAGTAAGTCTATTCATACTACACTATATCCTCGTCTATCCTCTTATATTTGTAATGGGTGGTAGTATTCCTAGTATGAAAACTTAATTGGATGCCATTGAAGAAATATATACATGCTGCAATTTGGTTTAATAGCTTTTGAAATTAATAGTAGAAATCAATCTCACAAACCACCGTGGCCACACTTGAAAAACTCTACTCTTCTTCTTTAATCTTTGAAATTTTCTGCAATCATTTGCAAAAAGTCACTAAAAGCATAATATTATTAAAATTTTTGTGATTGCTGTCATTTGGCTTGGTTCTACTTAAATTTTTGTCTCTGCAAATTATCACAAACACTTAAAAAGTATAGTAATTAAATTTTTTTTTTTTTTTTTTTCTGATTGTTAGCAATTGTCTTGCTTCTTTTCAAATTTCTGTTTACCAGCGCCTATTTTCTTTCATCAAATTATTACCTTATTATTTGTAAATTTGGAAATTTTAAATATTGGATTCATCACTATTAGAGCCTGAAGTCCACATGCTAATTCTTGGCCTCTGTGTTTCTTGAAACCTTCAATTATTGTTGTCAAATAGCTACATCTGTTTTCTTGAACTGATACTGTGATAGTTCACGAATCAGTTCTTGGCAATAGATTTTGATGATTTGGGCTAGGTAATAATTGCTATATTTATTAGGGTGAATTTATTGTTGGAAAATAGAGTTGAGTTGTATAAGAATGAGAAATTAAGTGGGTGAATGTCTTATTGATTTTTGTTTTCATGTTTGGATTGGGAGGTCAGTTTTACTGGTCCATAAAGTTATGTGATTCCCTGTTCTACTAGTGTAAGCAAAGTTTAACTCACTTTCTTATAAAGTTTCAGACAGCACTGAAGGTGTTTTATTATTCTAATATATTTCTATTTACGTTCTTTTTACCTTTTGAAGGGACCTGCCAAAATTAGAATTTTAAGGCAAACTCATGAAGCTCAGAAATGTTTGTGTCTGGGAAAAATAACCAACTTGATTAGAATTAATGCCAAGGTACTTAAATATGTTTTCTCTTTTACCATTTGGGATTTGTATATATAATTTAATTCAAACTGGTGTGTGTGTTATAGAGTCACTGCGTTTTGTACTTTGTAGCCAATGTGCATATCTATATAAGCAAAATTTTTAGTCTATGTAAAGGCATGCAATGTCAACTCGAAATGTGTGTTCATATGTAACCAAACAATGTATAGATTGAGTCCAGTCAGATTGATGAATTGTAGTTTGACACCTTTTGATAAGAAAGTCATTGATAGCTTAGCTTGAACAGTGTGGAATGTCCTTTGCTTTGACGCTTTTAGTTGCTGACATGGATATAACGAACTAACTAAAAGTTCAAAGAACTAAAAAGTTAGGATGTTAGAAAGCTAACAAAAGAACTAAAAGATTATTCATTAAGTTAAATATCTTGCCTCAATACGCAGGTACTAGCATATCTATTTTGTTCAGCTAGAGGACTTTTTTTTTCATGGAGCTTTAACCCAATTTCAAGCCATCCGAAGAGCTGAATATCTGTCATTTCCCCAAATTAATGGAAAAATGTGCAAAGGGGAGTGGTGCTGAGTGGTCTAGGATTTCTCACATTCCAAATATCTATTTTGATGAATGTATTAAACATGAAGCAGTTTGAAGATCATGTATATTATTAAGATGGATGACCAGTAAGTTTTCTCCGACCTTATCCTCCTTTCTTCTCTTATACTCTCCTTTCCTACAACATTGGAGTATTTCCATAATTTCTCCAAATTTCTTCCTTTGTCTCTTCAGTTTCCGCAAATATTTTTGTTTTTGGCTATCTTATAAATCAATAAATTTGTTTCCTCAATGTGCAGTCACTCTATTATGTTCAGCCGAAGGAAAGATTTAATTAATTTAGGGAGTTTTTATCTAATCCCAAGATAATGGAAGTATATAAGATTGTTAAGTTTCTCAAATCCTCTCTTCTCTTCTAATATATGAAGCACTAATTCAATCCAATAAGTATATATCATTCATGCCAATTATCCACTCTTCCCTCTCACTTTTCCTACGACATTTTCTAACTTTTTACTTTTAGTATATGTTCCATCTTGATATTATGATATATGTAGTTTTCACATGTCGATATCATTGTATCAATGTTGTAAGCCACAGGTAGCACTTGGCTCCAATGCGATTGTTTCATTGAACTTTGTGAGTTCTTTCAATTTCATCTTCTTCTCATTTGATTTCTTTCTTTCACAACCCTATTATGAATCCTTTCTTTTCGGTTCTTTTTCTTACTTTCAATTTCTTTTGCTATTTACTAAATTTGTTGTTCATATACTTTACAGGTTTTGGTTATCCTTCATTTCCAAAGTAGTGGCCATGCACTTCAGGAAAGGGAAAGAGTGGTCCAGGATTCACCCTGTTCCAAATATCCAGAAAAACTTTTGGTTCCTATTCTAAGCTAGCTCAAAATAATCTAAAATTGGTATTTTCTCTCAAATGTTCTTTTTCTTAACTTGTCACTTTGGAATAGACTAGTTTTTCTTTTTTTCACTTACCATATTTCTTGTTCACTTATTTTATTGTGATATCACTTTTATTTTGTTTCAAACTTGTATTTTAATGTAGTGCAAGTGTGCAACATATTTTGCTGTATAGTGTATGTAGACCTTCAAATTTTTGTTTCATTCAATCCCTTTAATTTGTTTTTAGGAAAATTACACTTTACCACCCTAAACTATACCTAGATTACACTTTACATCCTAATCTTTTCGAATGCACGTTTTGCACCCTAAACTATGACCCTTGTTACACTTTGCACCCCAACGTTAAGTTTGCCATTAACTTGAATGGAAATCTAAATTTAGGGTGTAAAGTGTAATCAAAAGTATAGTTTAGGGTGGTAAAATGTAATTTCTTCTTTGTTACACTTTGCACCCCAATGTTAAGTTTGCCATTAACTTGAATGGAAATCTAAATTTAGGGTGCAAAGTGTAATCAAAAGTATAGTTTAGGGTTAAAGTGTAATTTCTTCTTTGTTTTTAAGGGATTGAGAATAGAGGCAATTAGACCTTTTTACATGATGTCATACTTTTCCATCTAAATTAACGGAAAACTTAACGTCGAGATGCAAAGTGTAACAATGGTCATAGTTTAGGGTGCAAAGTGTAATCTGGGGTATAGTTTAGGGTGATAAAGTGTAATTTCTCCTTTGTTTTTTTTATTAGTTTTATGTATAAAATTCTCTTCTACTTGTTACCATTGCATTGACTTCACTGTAATGTTTTGACTTGTCCATTCTCTAATAAGTAGGCTTTTTATTTATACAAATTTTAAAGGTCAGTATTATGTTCACTCATATGAGAGAAAATGTTGAATATATGAGTATGGCCTCTGACATTACTTTAAGTGAACCTGGAATTTTAAACTCCCTGATAGTTTGTTAATGTCATGAATTATTTTGATGCTATTTTCAAACTTGAGAAATAATCTTTCTCAACAGGTGACATTCTGGTGGTTTCTCTAGATCAGGCAAATGGTCAGAGGATAGTTCCCAATATCTTAAGCATAAGGTGATGGATCTTTCAGTATAAACTAACACAGATTGTGTATTATTCATTATTTTTAATAAAATTTGGATTTGTGACTTATAAGGAGGAATGATAAATTAAAGTACTCTATGTTTAGCTACTTATGGTGAATACTGATATAAGTAGTTTAAGCTACCACAGTGTGAGATCTTTGGGATCTTATTTAGAAAAAAATATGCAATTTAGGAGAAGTTTTTGGTTTTATGATGGATGCATAATTTGGGTTAGAGACTGCAGTGGCCTTGATAGCATACTGCACAGGGTGCTATTTTTAGGCATAATTATGTTTTGAGCCTAGTCATTTTCTGTCTTTCATATTCATCTTGCTACTTATATGTGCTTTTTACTTGGCCGGAATTTGATAGGCTCTCTTGACTGCATAACCAATTAAAGTTAAACTAGTAGCTTAGTTTATTTGGTCATGTTTTTACAGTTACTGAAGGTGGCAGTGCATGTGAGAACTCAAGCATGATTTTTATCAACAAGCTAGAAGAGTTGCCTTCAACCATATGCCACATAAATAGAAAGGTTTCAAAAGTAACTTTTGTCCCTATATCACTGTTCCAATTGTGGAAGATCTTATTTATGTATTTATTAATTTTTAGTTTTAATGTTTAAAAATAACTTGGAGAAACAGATAAGTCTAGATTTTTTAAGAATAGGTTTTTATATCATTGTTCTTGAAGGGTTTAGGTTTTTGTTATTATAAGTGTCTTGGGGCTACCTTAGCTTTATATTACTGTCCAAAGATACTTCTTGTAAGGAGAGATGGGTGATAAGTCTAAGTTTTATTTAGTAGATTGGGTAAAAAAATGTTCTTCATTAAAGGAGGGAGGTTTGAGGATCCGTAAATTGAGTACTTTTAATAAAGCCTTATTGGACCATGGAGGTGATCAGTGGTGAGCTTGTGGGAGAGTATTAGAGCAGGGCAGAACTCCTTTTGTAACGCCCCAAAATCATAAACAATAAAAGTCTATTTAATCTGAGTAATCCATTAAAATATTAAATAAAAGAAACCAGCAACCTTGAATTTTATCACAAAAGTCAAAGCTCTAATTCACCAAATACAAAACATCCTCAATATAATTCTCCAATACAATGTTTAATGCCATAAAATAATAATAAAATCCTCAGTTCCACAAAATAGTTCGTAACTGCTGTCTCCCAAGAATCTCTACTCCAATAATCCCTCTAATGTATCTGTAATGGGAAATAAAGGGGGGTGAGATAACTCAATAAGTGGAATTCACTAACATTAGGGTGTGGGAACAACCTTTCAAATAAATAATACTTACAACAATTTCATAACTTGTAACTCATCAATATTTCACATAAAAAAAATATTTTTATATTGTGAGCCATCATAATATATATACCATCATATAAACAATTTCCTAGGCTTTTCTCGTGGTCAACGTTTACGCCCCGTTGACAGGGTTGTGCTGTCCCCTTTTAGGACTAGAACCTCCTTTCCATCTCTTTTCTTAAGGAAGGCTCCTTTGGAACCTAAAGGTGCACTCCCTTGCTAAGGAGCTTCCTTTTTAGATCCTCAATAGTATACTCCCTTGCTAAGGAGCTATCAAATGTGCACTGTCCCCTTTTCTGGGACCGTCCCTTGCTAAGGACTAGCTACAGTATGATTGTCCCTTGCTAAGGATTAGCTACAGTATGATTGTCCCTTGCTAAGGACTAAATATCATACTGAGCTTTTAATCACGACTTGTCATAGGTTTTCAAAACATATTCAATATGCTCACAAAATAATCCATTCATAATTCTCAAAAATATAAAGACATATTCACACATACAAGTTTAAATAAATTTAGGTTGTCCCACAAGTTTTTCATAAAACGAATAGTCAATGTGCACATCAAACATTTATAAAATATCAACTTATATATAGAATATCAACATATTTCTTTGATATAGAATGGTTTAATAACCAACACTATTTTGGGAAAACTCCCAAAATTAGTAAACACCACTTACCTCTTAATTGCAAAAATAAAGGAAATCAACCTCCCTTGAATCACAACAATTCAGTAGAATTAGAACCTAGCAACACCAAAAATAGGTTCATCCATACACAATTTTCCACTTAAAAATCTATTTTCACACTTAAACGGTTTTATCCTAGACAATATTGATATATCTAAAATTCTCCATTTATTCACCTCACTATCCAATTTACTATTGGAAGCCACGTATTGCCTTAATTTGTTGCTTAGCATTCCCTCTGGATGCACTGGATGTCCATTGACTCTAACATTTTATATATATATATATATATATATATATACACGTGAGATTGCTTTAATCTATCAATCTAGTGCTAGAATGCTCTCTTGATGCCGCTGGACATCTACTGACCTTAATATTATATATATATAAATATATATATATATATATATAAATTCAATCTAACATGGAAAGCCACGTACAAGCCTTATATCAATCTAGTTGCCTATTGTCCCTTTAATGCCGCTGGACAAGGATTTAGATAATAATAGAAGTGTGATGGTTGATCGGTCAACCATTGAGGCTATGTGTGAATGCAATAACCATAAGCACTCTTTTCACTTTAACATGGTGACGAAGTCCAAGCCTAATACTCTATTTGGTTCAATTTCAAAGTCTGTGCTCCTTCCTGACATATTGACCAATCTTTATCTAGTATAATACAATTATAGGAGCCCTTTTCTAATAGTATAATGATAGTCTAGATTCATAACAATGGCTAACTATTGACTATTCAAACTTCTTAATTCTAGAGCATGAGAAAATCATACCTGAAGACTCCAACTCAACGCCACAGTGAAGAAAGGCAAGGTTCAATAGTCGGCTGAAGCAAAAGGAGGCACCCTTAGTAAATACACGTATAACTTAAGAGGAAAAATAGGCTAGGGTTTTCAAGGCCCATATATTTACTTATGCCACTTCATTTGGGCTTCATATCCCATAGTATTTATCTTATTTTTAATATCTTAGGCCCAAATCAATTTAATCCATTTAATTGTAGGCCTCCTTTATAATTTATATATAATAATTTAACTGGTATCAAAATTATGGGGTGTTACACCTTTTCAATCATCTGAATTTTCTAGCGGGGGATGGTTCTCATGTTCATTTTGGTATGAGCTACGGTGTGGGGATTTTCCTTTTAAAAAGACCTCTTTCCAGATTTTTTTGTTGAGATTGGCAGTGGATAAGGAAGCTTCAATGGCTTCTTATTGGTCATTGAAGATGACAGAAGTGGGTGTTGGAATCCTCAGTTTTCTTAGTTGTTACAGGACTGGGAACTAGAGTCAATGGACAATCTCTTTAATTTGTTGTATTCTAATTTTTGTCTTGTCAAGAATAGGAACAGTTAGTACGGAGGTTGATTTAATATGGAACTTTTAAAATTCATTCGAATTATGGTACTCTGAGAGGGTCTAAGTGCAATTCCCGTGGAGAAGCATATGGGTACTAAGGTGCCTTGGGTAAAGTTTGCTTACCCTGGGTAAAATTTAGATTTTGGACAATCTTCAGAAATGAAGTATTATGCTTGTTAATTGGTGTTGCATGTGCAAGAATAGTGGGGAGTCAATTGAACATCTTTTACTCCATTATTCTCGGCACGAGATATTTGATCTTTTGTGTTTGCATTATTTTGAGTAATTTGTGTTTTGCCAAAACTGTGCAACAGATTTTGGAATGCTAGCAAGGAAGATGCATCATTGTAATGGACCAAAAATACAAAAGCAATTCTACTTATAAAGATACAAAAGAAATTCTGCTATGTGTTTGGTGGGCCACTTTGGAAAAAAAGGAATTAAGAACTTTTGAAAGTGTCAGGCACCCTAATCATGTTATTGAACAATTTTTTTAAAACCCCTGTATGATTGGATGACTAACCTAGGTAGCGTCCCTTCATCCTCTTTTCTAGACCTTATAGATCTTTTGAGTCTTAGATCCTAATTTTTTTAGGAGTGTTTCATTGCACACATTGTATTCGAACATTCTCCTCTCTTGAATATAATTGTTTTACTTATAAAAAAATAACTTCGGAATTTGATTACTACAAGTCGCATTATTATGCAGCTTATGAATGTACCTTATCATTCACGTATGACTACCTTTTTTTTTAATAAGTACACCTGTGGGTACCTTCTTTTGTTGCACATATTCATGACTCTTTTTTATTTATTTATATGTTTTGCATAGCAAGCACGCAACTGGTAACAATGTCGTGACTGTTGGATATGTTATGCAACCTTCTCGTGAAGAAGATTTTGCTAAGGTGAGCCCTATATGAATAAATGTAGGTATTTTTAGTGGGGGAAAAAAGCAATAATTAAAACTTTGTGAGTCCCCCCTCATATGATACCATATACATACATGAAGTTAACACAAAATTGCAAACGTCCCTGATCAAGGTGTCATGTTAAGGTGATATTGTAAACAAACAGAATTTGGTATGTGGAATTGTATGCTTCAAAGTGGTTTTGACTCAAGTCCATTGCTTTTTTTTCCTTGAAAGAAAAGTATTGGATTCAATAGTTGTAAGAAATATGATGCATCGGAATGTATTATCATCTGATCACATGGCTTTTGGCCTAAGGGATCTTGTTTGATTTGATTTAATGAATGTTACTGGCATTTTGGTTGGTTGTGTATGCAGTTATGCTCATGATAAATTTTAGTTTTCTAGTTGTACTGTTTGATTCATGCAATTAGAAACTTATAAGTTGTCTTGGTTTTTGCAGAGGGGTGCATTTCCTTTGTATCCTACTCAGAATGGGTTGATATTCATGCCCCTCACCTTTGAGCTTCCTTTATCACCTCAATTACAAGAGGTTGACGTAGTTCTCCATAAAGCAACTGATGAAATTATATCCATTGAATTGAAGAGCCGTACAAACTTCTCTAACAGAATAGTTTACACCAGTAGCATGCAGGACTTACAAAGGTGACTTTTCAGGTCCATAAAACTATATGTTTCATGATCTGGTATGATTTGGGTAATCGGGGAAAAAATGAACATGCCAATGCCAGTTTTTATGTTTAGCCTCACATGAATCTCTATCATTTATTTTTTTGGTGGAATTGTTTTGTGATTATGCCAACATGAATCTTGTCAAGCTTTGGTCTTGGCCAAAGTCAAATGCTCGCCTTGTTAATGAACTCAATAAAAATACAGTGATAATTTGTAAGTCCATATATTCATCAGACTCATCGAAATGCATCCAAAATGCGTGGAAACCTCACTTATTTTTTGAACTATAAATATTCGAAACATTTTTCCCTGTAATTTGTTGTAATAAAAATTCTCATACTATAAATTGAATCAATATAGTTAATTTTAGTGTTAAAAACTAAAAATTCCTACAGTATATGTATGTAAGCAGGTATTGACAAGTGATAATCTTGTAATGATTTGTAGATCCATAGGTTAATTTTTTTTTTTTTTTTTTTATAATTATTTTTATGCTGCAGTGTTTCTGTAGGCAATTAGACATGAGCATTTTATTAGAAATTGAAGGGGCATTTTATTAGAAATTCTGATAATTGAGGAAATCTTTGATATTTGATTAAAATAAAATTGAGGAAATTTTTGTTCTGATTTTCGCTGATAACATAATCAGTAGTTTGTTTTTACATGTCTCTTTGTGTTCATTTATTCTATCCGAAGTCACAACAAAAATAATGAACATTCTTTAAGTTTTCTTTAATAAAAAACTTGTTCTTGCACAGATATTTGGAGGATCACCCTGATTGCTGTGTGATTGATTCGTTTAACAACATATACCCAGTGCTAGATCGGCTGGAAATATAAGAAATTCTACTTCGCTTGGAGGATCTCAAAACTGAAGGCCACTCTACAATCAGGGGCCCCCATTTTCTGAAGGTCTTATGTCTTGATGGTTTTTTTGTTATGGTATTGCTGTATCAAGTTTTTTTTTTTCCTTTCAATTCAACCATGGTAATTTTTTTTGAGGGAATGATTAATTGGGATTTATCTGTGTTAGTTGCTATACACGAAGATAAATCTCAATTATTTAATCCTTGGGTGATTTGAATGTTTGAAGTAATTCTGATCATGTTTAACGAAACTCGACTTAAGGTTTAAGTTGGAATAGTGATCCATTTTAAAATTGATCAAATTTCTCCCCAAATTTAGTAAGTCCGGATCTTTTATATGCAGGTTGATAGTTTCAAAGAACCTGATTTGCTGCAAAGGAAGTCTGAAGCTAAATTATCTCTTCCAAGTATAGTGAAGCCTCAAGTTGCATGTGGTGTAGCTAATGCTCACAAGATGGTACTGACTTTATCTAGTTTCATTCTGGATTTATGTATTATTAATTAAAATTTCAAATTCTCTCCCTTTATCACTTATATGAAGAGGAAGAAGAAGAAGCCACCCTTTATCTAGGCCAATTACCTAGGACTTTCATATTTCTAGAAGAGGTACAAATGACTGAAATTGATAGACACATTAAGGACAGATGAGGTAAAGCCAAAGTAAAGCAATATGGACTGGCTAGAGATGAGTCCATACCATTCTGTATGGTATTACAAAGCATCATGTATGCTTCAGTAAAGCAGTATAGTATTACCCAGCAACTGGTTATGGCGGGTGCAGTTAGTTGCCCGTAGGTTTTACTAGCTAGAGACAATTCCAAAGGGCTCTTCTTTAGAAAGGTTCCTTGCATTATCAAAAAAGAATGAAAGAAGTAAGCAGTATAGTATTACAAAACTTCATGTATTTGCTGCACATTATCTAGTAATTTTCTGAATTTTTGAACAAATTGACATTTCTTAAAAAATATATTTGGCTAGGGCACAAATATGGACATTGATGTTTAATGCAGATATAATGTCACCAGTTAATTTTTATTCTTTTTTGGGTTTCATCTTTACCATGAAAATATATGGTGGCAATATGAAAACAATTTTTTTGAACAGAGAAGAGTTATACTTATTCAAATCGATGAAGAAAATCTTATAGCTTTTGTTGTTCTAACCTCATGCCAGTTGAATGTTCATTCTCTTGAAACTGAATTATTAAACGTAAAAACTCGTTTTCATTCTCTACCCTTTTCAAGCAACCACTTAACAAAATTAAAGAGGGTTTCATCTTGACCATGAAAATATACAGTAAATGATTCTTTTGTTGTTTTGCTTGAATTCTAATTGGCATGCATTACTGACAAGTGATCTGCCTTTATACTTCTTGCTGGGCACTTAATGTGACTAAAGTCATTTTAAAAGTAAATCACCATTCAAGTTCCTGTATTGCTGGTTCAAAGTTGTTAATTGGTTGTGATGATTTCTATGCAAGCATCCAAGCGACTTTGTAGCTCATCTCTTCAGCTTGCCCAGTCATTTTAAAACATTTATTTTGACTGTTCCTTATTTAGAAATTGTCCTTGGTCTATTATGTTAAGCTATAATGATCTGAATTCTTTTTTTTTCTTTTCATTATTTGAATTAAATAGCTTATGTTTTATATAAACAGGCAATCATATTCAGAAATGAAGATTTTAAGGACTTGAGTGTTCCTCTTCCAGCTGTTGTGCAGGTGAGCAAGAAACAACTTTCATTATGAAGACTTTGGAGTACTTCTGTTATCCTTATTGTGGAATTAGTACTCTCGAATTTCTCTCTTAAAAAAAATTTCAATGTGGAAAGTTGGAAACTGGATTAACTCCAACTATATGTGACATAGTTATTGACGTGAGTGTCTGTCAAGTGCGTGCATGTGTGCGTTAATATCTTATATGGCAGGGTTATTTTTGATTCTCGGGTATAATGGATTACTCCTTTGGAATGAGACTTTGAAGTTATTGGAACTGCAGGAATATGTGGATCATTCATCTACTTTGTACAAATTTTATGTCTTGGGGTGAGTTCGCCGCATGAGAAAAAGAAGGTATGGGTGGTGGTACACCACCGGCGGACCAAGCGGCGAAGGTTGTAGATGTCTCGGAAGTTGGACAATCAGCGAGATGAGACGATGGCCTTCAAAACACCGACTCACTGCAACAACCCTATGAAACCTATATCGGATAACTCACTATCTACCTATTCTCTCCAACCTGAGGCGGTACCCGACCCAAATTTGAAATGGATAGGCACAGGGAGCAAAATACCTTGGCGAATGACTAGATCGGGGACCGAGGAGGCCAACGGGGCCCAAGAAACATCGAGGTTTCGCCGACTGAGGGTGAGCCACACACGGCCTGGCGGCGGCTGCACATCTTTTTGATAGTGGTTTTTTGGATTAATCATAGTTATGACCAATTGGCATTTCCTGTAGATAATGGGTGAGGGTGGGGTGGTGGTTTTACTCACGTGGGTGTGTGAGGGTGTGTTTTTTTTTTTTTTTTTTATTTAAGATTAATTATTTATTGGTAAGTTTCAAACGCACCCTGTGGGTCTTGAACCCATGACCTCACCCTCCAACCAATTATTATGGGAGATGTAAGTGCCAATTGAGCTATGTGGGTGTATGAGTTTTGCCTACCTATAAAAAACCCCTTTTCTTTTGGTCTTTGCTTTGATGATATATGTTCAAGAGCATATATTTGATAACCCATGATTTGATCGTTTCTCTCTGCAGCTTAAAATCTCTTCCCACTTCCAAAGAAGACCAGAATTATGGCGATGGTAATTGTTCCAAGGCCACTAATAGTTGTGTTGATCTTGATCTGGTTACAGACGCAGCAAATTGGCTTAGGGGAGTGCTTGATCTTACCATCTTTGGGTTTGATGTTGTTGTAAGTAGCCAAGTCGAGTTTTCTTGAATACATATTCTACAGTAGTTTTCACTCATTTCTCCTTATGATGATTGTATTTTCCATGAATATGTTATAATTGATTTTATTTATTGCTGAACCATGTAGATTAACGGGTCCGTTTGGATACAGCTAAAAACTGAAAAACATTATAGCAAAATAATTTTTAAATGTGTGAATAGTACCGTAGGACCCATTTTTAATGGAAAAGTTGCTGAAAAGTGAAATTTGTGGGTCCGTGAACAGTGCACGGTATGCACTATTCACGGGAAAAATCAAACATTTCGGCTCAAAAAAAGAAGAAGCTAAAATGCACACTACACACAACATAAAAACTAAATGTTTCCATTATTAGTAATGATGACCAATCTTACACAATACAATCCAAAACTGGAATCCCTAGATTTTCTTATATTCCTCAAAAATCTCCTAGTTGAAAGCAGGTCATCTCAGACGCTATCTCAGACGCTATTTTCCATCTTGACTGACTTGCCTTTGAGTTTTCTTGTATTCATTCTTGTATATTGGTTAATTTAGCAAGAGTTATCTTGTTTAATTTAAAAGTTGTCAATATTTATATACTTTGAGTGAAACTCAAATTGCCTTAACTTATGTTTGAACAATCCATGAAATCTTGAAAAGCTAATCAATAATATATATATATATATTTATATATATTTAAAAGAAAAAACAAGGTAAAGGAAAAAAGTAGTGGATAAGAAGGTGGCTTACAATCTATGGAGAAGCTTTACATGTGATTGTTGTGAATACCTTGGCCTAGACTTAGCTCTCTGATGGCCGATGGGTCTCTTTCCTTCCTATTTTTTACACCAATTAAATTACTATTTAAAGAAAAAAAAAAAAAAAAAAAAAAAAAAAAAAAAAAACCTGCATCAACCAGATCTAGTTGGAACAAATAAAAGTGAATTATGTATTATTTTAGATGTATGTTTGATAGGTTAACCATTCACTTGAGATTTCACTTAATAATGATATATAAGTATGATAATTTAACCAGTATTCCATTCTTAAGATATGTTCCAAGCATGTGATTGATATATATATATATATATATATATCTTGCTACTTAAGGCAAACTTGTCCGTTACTTACCATAAAAGTAATCTTCTTTGTTATGTGGAAATTTCAGATTCAGGAAGGCACTTGTGATCATGTCATTGTGGATGTAAATTATCTCCCGTCTTTTAAGGAAGTTCCTGATGATATTGCAATACCTGCCTTTTGGGAGGCTATTAAGAAGAAATTTGAATTGAAAAGGTCAAATAAGCAACAAAAGCTCCTCTTTGACAAGATGATCAGTGAAGACGGGGTTGATCAACGCATCTGTGTTAAAGAGACCGACCATGGTCTGTTCATTTTGGAAGTGAGATATAAGATGCATATTCCTGTGATTATATGTCATAGCACTTTGGGAGGAAATCTGAGCAACAAAAATATCATGTAACCCTTCTCTTAGCACAAGTCCTTTCACTGCACTTCATGTCTAAAATCTTGTGTTATTATCAACGGTCCACAATTGCTTCGCAATTTGAACTTGCCATGCATGATCTTTTTTTCTTTCTTTCCTTTTTTTCCCTGTAATATTCCTTTTGGATATGAAGTACCTTTTTTTTGTTTGTTTGGGGGAGGGAACATATATTTAGCTTTCTTTTTACCCCCCCTTATGTGATGTTCATAACTACGATTTTATTAATGGAACATCTTGTGTAAAGATTGGACTTTTTTTATGTAGTTGATCATGATTTTTAACGTTTGTTCCTATGTCTTATCACTTATGTAAATTTGGAAAGAATTGACAATAGAGAGATGTCAAAGTTTTGGAAATGCATTGCATATTATATACTTATTTACAATTGCCTACTGCTATGCCAACATGTGCCCGAGCACACCTCTTTGGAGCCATTGGTGGTATGATTTTTGTAGCACGAGGTAACACATACCTTAGTTTTGTACTCCTTGTTGATTCATTGAATGGAGGCAAATTATTAGATTGGTTAGGTCATCAATCATCGTCACTTTTATTTTTTTGGTTTTTAAGGTACAAGCTACAAAGTGAAAAAGCAAGCTAAAAAACCAAACTAGGTAACACCTGCGATCATCCATGTATGAAGTGCTTGAATGAGCTCCTGCAGTAGAATGGTTTATATAATGGTATCTGTATTTTACCAACCCTGTTATGTATTGTTAACCTCTCTTGAGGTTTACCCTCACTTTTGCAATAAATAAAATCTGAGAGACTTATGGCTCTCATGGGATCTCCAATAAGATGTGGTTTAGACTGTGACAACTTTTCTCCAATAAGCTTTTATTCATAATTTTTTTTTCATTGAAAACTTAATATATGAAAAAAAATATTTTTAGTCTCCCAAGTTAAAGGATGGCCTTCAACTAGTGTATTAAATATCATCATTTCCCAATTTTCTTAATAATTACATTATCATTATCTTAATAATTAATATGGTTGAACGAAAGAGAGCTGGTTCCCAAAAAAATTGTCAGTGTAAAGTCCATTTTTTTTTTTTTGATACCAAACAAAGAGATTACAACAGAGTTAGGAGTCTGTCTTGCTATCATATTAGCAAGTTTCCTACAATCAGATAATATAGAGTCCGAAGTTCTCAAAAAAACACCAAGCATAGAGTATTGCTTAACAATATTATGAATATCATCTAGTAAACTATCAATCCACCAAGGCCAGTGGCTCTTAGATCTCCAGAAAAGTTGTATTTCCTTACTGTCAGTTAGGATCACCACTCTTTGAAGACCCAAATGAGCTGTGTAAAGGAGTGCTTCACGGATTGCAGCTAGCTTTGCCTTCTTAGGATCTTGGAATGCCGTGAGAAATGCATTTCTAACAATTTGACATCCTTCCTTTGATTTACCAATCAGGGCAGCACCACTTCTTCCTCTAATTACTTTGTTGGAGATTTCAACTAGATACAACAATTGCCAAGCTTCTTGGTAGGGCCAGACAGAAGTAAGGTGCTGGGTGTCTTCCTTTGATGTTTGATCTTGACCTGTAAGATTTGCAGAATAAGCAGCATTGTACCTGAGAGTTAAAGCATTTGAGGTTAGCATAACCTCCCTTGCATTGGGCAATTTTCCTTCGAAGACTACGCCATTTCTGTGATTCCATATACACCAAAGGGTAACAAACAAGGTAGGGATGCAGTTCTTGATTCGGTTTTCCTTTCGGCTTCCTTCTATCCAGTTACTTATCCAATCAGATATGGTGTGGTAGGGAAGAGTGTCAGTATGTATGGTTATTTCACTGCCTAACCAGACAGCTCTAGCGAAAGGGCATTTGAGAAACAAGTGATCTAAAGTTTCCCTTTCTTCTTGACAAAAAGGACAGGTATCAAAGCAATTTAAACCTCTATGGATAAGGGTGTTTTTAACAGGGAGGGCTGAGTGTAAGACTTTCCAAATAAATTGTAGAATTTTTTGAGGGAGTGGAATTTTCCATAAAGTTTTCCATGTCTTTTGTGGGATAGCAGGTGGGTTTGGGTGAGATGGGAGGTTTTTATTGAGGAGGATGGAATAAGCTTTTTTCACTTGGAATTTGCCATTGGTGGAAAAAGGCCAAATGATTTTGTCTTAGGACTCAAATGGTTTTGATTTGGGTATAGGGATGTTAAGGATGGACTCAGCTTCTTCTTTATTGTAAAAAGAAGTGATGAGTGGTAAATCCCAAGTGTTGGTGGCATGTTTTATCAGGTTTGCAACACAAATGTTAGGATCTAAGGTTGAAGGGTTTTTTGGTTTAAACCAAGCTGGATGTTGGAGTGGGATACTATGTTTTGTACTTACTTTCCATGTACATTGGAAAAGCTTGGGATTGGGTTTGTGCATAATGTTTTTCCAGGACTAGGAGCTGCTTGGTTTGGGTTTGTGTGTGAGAATGTGTTCCCTGTGACAATATTTTGAGGTAAGAGTCTTGGCAAGGATGGATTGGGGTTGTTGAATGATTCTCCAAAATTGTTTTGCTATTAAGGCTTGGTTCATCAGTTTAAATTTCCTTATACCTAGTCCACCTTCATTTCTAGGCCTACAGATGGTGTCCCAATTGATAAGATGGAGTTTTCTTACAGAGGGTTGGTGACCCCAGCAAAAGGCATTGATGATGGAGTCAAGTTCAGTGCAGATTTTGTCAGGAATTTTAAGGCAAGAGAATGAGTAGACAGGTAAGGATTGGAGAACAAAATTGATAAGTGTGACTCTTCCAGCTTGTGAGAGAAGTTTAGTTTTCCATCCCTGAAGTTTGTTGCTGATTTTTTCTACTAATTCCTCAAAGTTCACTGCTTTTCTACCTCTCATACAGAAATTAATTCCTAAGTATTTCCCTGGGTGGTTAACAAGTTTAACACCAAGGGTGGAACTGAAGGCTTGTTGTCTGTCAGGACTAATGTTAAGGGTACAATCAATATGATCATATTCTTCATCCCATGTTACCTAAAAACACTCAGTTTACTAATGAATACAGAAGTAATATCATTTCATCAAAGGGGGAAAAAATACAAGTGTGTGCGCACTATGCTTTGGGGTGCTCTTTAGTGATAACTAGAGGAAAACCCTTTATCCTAGCAAAATTACTAATAAGATAGAATGACACCTTGATATAAGCTTCCCAAAGCTAAACATCAGCTGCCACAGTGCCACCGTTTAGGTAATTTCATCCCAAGCAAAGCCATTCTATTTGAGGAGATCCCTGATGCCTGTATACTCATTCATCAAGCTCATTATTGGCAAAGGATTGATCATTCTTTTCACCTACAAGAACCACACCAATAAATACAAGTTAGTGTAATGACTTGAACTTTGCACTACGTTCTCCTCCTCTGTCTTGAAACACCCCCCAACTCCTTTACAACCATACCATTTTATCTTATAAATCTTAAATTTTACAGTTCATAATTATGGCAGAGCCTCACTAGATGCTTCTACTTTATTATATTTATATTAGATATCTTTGCATATATGCCATCTATTAACAAATAAATGAAATAATTTCTCATATTTGTGTGCATAATGTCACAGCTGTCTTTCATTCGTAGTGACAGCTGAATAACAAAAGTACAAGAATATTGTACACAACTCTGATAATCCTCATGAGCTTAAATAGGCCTTTTTTAATATATATTTTTTAATTTATGGTAAGTCATATGCTGATAATCCTTGCATGAACTGAATCGAAATCTGACTCTCAATGTTCTATAAACACCATTATATTGAGAACTACATAAAACCCACAAATAACTGAACCCAAAAAACAATGCCACTAAATTTGGGTATGAAATCAAAGGTAATTAGCATACAAAAATTTCATTTAATTAAGATCATGTCAAGCCTATTAAACTACAAGAAATAGGAGAGGAGCATATCCATAGCTAGTACAAAAGAACAAGATTTATTTTCAACTTCAATTTGAAGCAGATCGATACAACTACATGTTAAGTGTCAACTTGTCTTAATGCATGATTACAAATAAATCTGAGACAGGGTCCACCACCTTCCATATCACTGTCTTGCTAACATGATTAAAAAAGCATTAGCAAACCAAAAAAAAAAAAAATCAAAACCTCATAACAAGAATATTTAAGAGGGAAATTTTTCAGTATGTAAAAAGTGGGATCTGAGAAAAGGGAACCCCCTTCCACGAAGCCTAAATTAAGAAAGGACAAGAAAATATATTAGAGAAAATAACATTTTTATATTTTCTCCACTTCTGCAAATATTTAATCTTGTACTTAGGACGGAACAAAACGTAATTATCAAATGAAATCCTCAAAAATGGAAAATGAACTTCAATTTATCATACATGTAGGCCACCTATCAGCATACTGAAGAGAGAGAAAAAAGCTTGTTAAACTCCAAAGAGTAATCCTAAAAGGGTGATCATGTCCCCTTTTGACAAATTCAATTTCTTCAACCCTTAATGTCCACATTTGTTCAATCATCAAATTCCAAGCTGCCTAAAACAAAGATCCTCGCAGCATTGACAAAGTTAATTTCAAATGGGAAGAGAACCTACCTTACAGCCTATAATACCTGCCAATTCATCTTCTACTGAAACCAATTCACTTGAACCCATATTCTTTGTTAATGCAGAAATGTCTCAATGCAAAGAAGCAGAAAACTAAGATAGCCTAGCTCAGTTATATCTCCAATAGAAGATGATGGGATCGTCTATAATGAAGTGTGAAATCTCAATTTCCTTTCCTACCTGAAACACAATAAGAATGCCTCTTGCTGTTCTTGCAATCATCCTTTTCAGCATCTTCATAACCAAATAAATAAATATGAGAAAGGCTATAGGATCCCCCTTTCTTAAACGACTATAACGCTGAAAAGCCAGTTAGAAATCTGTTTACAGGATCTGAGAATGTCACAGTGGAGATACAAGCTGAAGTCCATTTCAACCAGCCAAATCTGAAATAAATACAATGAAAATTACAAAATGTCTTGCCCCTACGCATAAAACAAAAACAAATGAGGAAATTCACACTCCAAACCCAAAACAACATGCATGTATCTCAAGTATCACTGCATCACTCTTCCTAAGAACCACATATTATTGGCAACTATGTGATAGATGTTTCCTGTTTTTGATCTGACATATAGAAAG
The DNA here is from genome assembly GCA_030021035.2 of Notholithocarpus densiflorus. Lineage (NCBI taxonomy): Eukaryota > Viridiplantae > Streptophyta > Magnoliopsida > Fagales > Fagaceae > Notholithocarpus > Notholithocarpus densiflorus. Next base: position 400,016 of record JARYZH020000240.1, on the reverse strand, counting down.
TATTGAATTTTTAATCTGATTCAAGTCATGGGTTTCCAAATCTTGCAAAATTATGTGATTGATATTTCCTGTTTTCAGATCTGTTCATTACTATCACCAAATGTCATCCTTTGTTGAGAAGCACATTTTCTCGGATGACTTCCTGACTTTTATATTGCACTCCAACCTTCTAATGTGTTTTACATTTTTCTTCCCCGCTTGATCTTTTGAAAATGTTGCTTGTCTTTATGCTGGAAACAATGACTAATAAAAATAAATATAAAAACAGTACATTTGCTTCTTTGTTGTTTGTTATAGTTGAGCTTACAAATATACTATTTCTTATCAAGAATCTGTCTTTTTTAAGGTAATAAAATAGGATGGTTGATACATAAAGAGGTGTACGAGACAGAGAACCTAATAAAATTTGATGCCCCTCAAATGAATATTGTTAGGTTCTATATTTGTATAGGTTTGTTGGCAAACACGTGAACATAAACTCGTCTAGATATAGATCATAGAGTCTATAGGTATGATTAGACAATGCTCAAGGTGAAGCAGGTTAGTGTGCAAGAACAGGAAAGCTGCTGATGCATGAACAGAAATATCATCAGGTTCGACCGATCGAAATTAAGTTCAACTGATCAAAAGTCGTATCAACAGAATTAAATTTGCAGCCCATCAGCCCATTAGATGTTTAGGGTTTCAGTTCAACTATGCTTAAGGGAAACCCTAATATACGTTTTTTAAGTATTGAGAACTGCTCTTTTGAGATCTAAGAGGTTCTGTACCTCTTGCTCTTTCAAGCCTCTATCGGAGATCACATATATACACATTGAACTGGTGGATTCAAGTTGCAAACCTTCAGCTATCAAGTGTATTGAAGTTCTAAACCTTCAAGGGTGGGCTCAAAGTCGTGAACTGGAGGTTCATGTTGCAATAGTTCATTGTAAGAGAAGTTTGTGGGATTTAGAGCTCAATTCGGTAATTGAAGTTAGATTTACTGCAAATAGAGTTAATTTTTACTGTAAATCTCCATCTTATGGTGAAACTATTACCTTGGGATTGATAAGGTCAAGTGCCCCCGGGGTTTTTTTTTGGAACAATTTTTTTCATAAGGTTTCTTGAGTCATCATATCGTGTCTCTTTTAATTTATCGCACTTGCATGAGATGTATGATTGTTTATTTAACCTAAAGCTTGCATAACAAATCTAAAAATCAACTTGGCTTTAATTTGGTTAAATATAGTGTTTTCTCAGGGGTCTAAAACTAACAAATATTACCATTTACAATCATACATACTATACTTAGATGAACAATGGTAAATATCTTCTGGTATGTAATAAAGTAATAATTCATATTCCTGATACATATGCTAATTGAAAAGTTTTGAATTTCCAAAGGTCAAATCAATAAGTAAAAATATAATTATTGAATAGAAAGAAGAAGAAGAATCACCAACTGCACAAATGTTCTTTCTATTTTCTTTTGTTATCTTCTTTGAATTGATCAAGCCAATAAAATTGTCCAATAGACCTTTAAAAAACTTATTCCAAGTCCTCAGCCTGCAAAGACAAATAAAGACTTTTACATTGAAAGAAAAGAGTGAAAAGATCATATAAATGCCTATAAAATGAAAAAATTGGGCAGCAGGCTAGCATAGGAAAAAGGAATATACATCAAAACAGGGGAAAACAAAATTGTATGCTAAAAAGAAATTGTAATTTCTAAGACTACAACATTTAAAGGAAAAAAAAAAAAGAGTTGCAGCCATGAGTTTTAAGGCAAACATCTTCAGAAGAAATGTATTAAAAACATGTTCAAATAGCAAAATACCAATTCATGCATAAGGTTTCTCACTAGATAGAAGCAACATTGCACACATATTTAAATATCTGATTGCAAGCCAACTTCCCAGCAAAGGAATAACTTGTGTGATTATATTTATCATGTAAATACAAGAACACAATTCTTCAAGCAGATACAGAATTGTTATGTTTAAAAAAGTTGTACTTCAGAAAGTATAATCAAGATAAAAACAACTAATAGCCCACTTCATACAAACAACTAAAGGGAAATTAGCATTGGAAAATGGCAATCTACAATGCAAAAGTCCAGCCAGGTGATCATAACATAGGCCTCAATTGCCCAAGCAAATTCTTACCCATATTTATCAGAATAATCTGGTTCAACTGAATTTTAAGACAATTAAATCATAACTATTCAAAAATAAATAAAAACCAGGATTTTCCCCCAGATTTTGAGTCACTCCTAGTTAAATGCTTAGTTTTGCCAAATCCTACAGACTTGACCACTTTTTGAAGTTGTTTTAACTCTCAAAAACGACTTTGAAATTGTAAAAGATTTAACAGGGCAATTACTTCAAATTTCAGCTCAAGGATCCACTCCTACTCTGACTTCTGAATTTTTCTTTTTGGTTGGTAGTATTTATGTATTTATTTTCACAATACAGTGCATTGTGTTTGAACTGAGTCTTCTAGCTGAAAATCCATAGCACCATGACCATTCCATCAATTAAACCTTATATTCCAAGCAATAGCAACATTCACTCAAGCTATATAATGCTCAACTAATTGAAACCAACAATTCTAATCGGTACAAGTAATCTCTTGACTATGGCCAATTAGATGTTGATATTTGTGACTCAAAAAACATAGGCTTTTTGACTCTACTGGTTCACACGCTTGATAAATGTAATGCTTTTTTCTCAAATAATTTGAAAACTCTTTTACCATTACAAGAAAATGAATTCAACAATAAATCAGATGACCATCAATTCTGCTTTTTCTTTGCATTTATGTCCTAACATAGTTACATATGGAATTGGTATCCCGTATGAATGAGTCCATTAATTTAGATATAGAGAATGGGAAGTGACAAACACCGTAAAAAGAGATTTAGCCAAACCTTCTGAATAAGAGATTTTCCATTTCTTTGATGGTGGCTATGGATTGAAGACCGCGTCATCTTTGATGGAATGGACCATTGAAGAAGAACCCAAACCAAACCCATTGCCATTGGTCAACTCAACACCCAAATTTAGCCAACCCAAACGTAAGTCAAGCCCATTGGAAGCATCGAATCATGTCAAAGAAAGACACCTAGTGTCTTCAGGGACTAGAGAAGGTTGAAGGGTCTCCTGCGTCTGAGTCCACTAGAAAAGGAGGTAATGGGAAATGACTCATCTTTAACCAAAAATGTTTCTTTTATAACTTTAAGAGAGAGACATACCTGAAGGAATAATTTTTTTAATGATTTTGAATTCAACGACATGCAGTTTGCCGCAAATACATCTCTAATACTTTCTGGAAGCTTTGGAATTTTCTTAAGGAACTTGGAGTTCCAAATTAGAAGTGAATGTAATCTATCGAATTTGGTAATGCTTTCTCGAATGTTTAAATCTTCACTCCCTGCTAATAGACATTTCTTTGAGAGGGTGAAACAAGAAGTCAATTTTTTTAGAAAATTCAACTTCAAAAAACTGTATTTTGAAAATCCACCATAAGAATTGTGTGGTGCTTGTCTACCAATCCCCACGCCCTCTGGAAATTGGACATTACCATAAAGCAAGAGTTGGTCAAGATGTTGCAATTTATAGATGCTACTTGGAAGATGACACCAATAAAAATAGGAACCTATCTCTAATCGCTCAAGTCCAATGAGATTCCCAAATGATGGAGGAAGTTCTCTAATGGCAGTGCATGCCAAACTTAGAAACTTTAAATTTTCCATTTCTTGTGGAATATCCGGGAACCTCTTAACCCTTTTGCACCTAAAAAGATTTAAAACTTTAAGAGATTTCATCGCGATGCAGCTTGGAAGAATCTGAAGTTCATGGCAACCCCAAAGGTCCCAACTTTCAAGCTTACCAAGATATCCAATAGAGTCATGAATCTTGACTAATTTTCTACAGTCACGGAGATCCAATTTCTTTATGTTTGGGGTGGCACTTGATAAGTCAGGTAATTTCCTAATGCTTTGACAAGAACTGAAATTCATATATGCCAAGTTTTTGCATTGTATCCCCTGCAAAAAATTAAAAATAAAAATTTAATTTCAAAAAACCTTAAAATATTGTTTAATGAAGTAATAATAATTTATAAATAAATAAGAATGATCATACCTTGAAAAGCTTGTCCAATATAACCTGACTTTGTGGCATGTTGAGTGCAACGAGTTTTTGAGGATGAAAATTGGATGGTAAGGAAGATAAAGAAAATTCAGGCCAATCAAGAACCCTTAATCCATTGGGAAGATATTCAAGACCCCCACAAATATCAATATTACCAACCATAAGGAACTTGAGATTTTTCATCTTTTCAAAACATTTAGCTTCTAGTTGCAACTTTGTTGGTTCAGGCGAGATTATCATCATGCCTTGAATGTTATTCGAACCCTAATTGGACATTTAGTGAATTACATCATATAAAAGAATTCACTAAAAATATAATAACTATTAAATTTTAACCATGTTGAGAGACTTGAATTTTCTTCCATAACTAAAGAAAAATATATATATCAAGGAAAAAACTAAAAATAAAAAAGTCATTAAATTTTCTCAATGAAGAAAAGGGAAAAGATGAATGAAACCAAGTTATACCGTATTTTCCGTTAGTACTTCCAAAGCATCCTCATAACACCATAGTCTGCTGCGTAGTCCGGGATTTTGTGGAGATTCTAGTCGGACAATCTCTCTACCCATTTGTTGTAACAAGTCATGCATCCATAATTTGCTATATCGATCAATAGTTATGAGACACTTATCAATAAGTTTTTGAATACCAATAATTGGATATAGATTGCAAGAATTTAGTATATCTGCAACATAATCCTTGTGAAGACCCTTGAAGAAACATGCAAGATCAAGAAAAATATCTTGTTCTGTTTTGTCTAATCCTTGATAACTTACTTGGAGTACATTTTGAATATCTTTGGCAGGAATTTTTTCATATTTATCTAATGCACTTTTCCATTCCATTTCACTTCTTCCACACAAATTAGCACCAATTATTGATAGAGCTAATGGAAGACCTTTGGCATAACGTATAACTTGACCAGTAAGTTCTGAAAAATCTTCCTCAGGTTTGCTTTTCTGAAAGGCATGCATGCTAAATAGTTCAAGAGCTTCATGATCACCTAATTCCTTAACCAAGTAAGTTGAATGACATATTCCTAAAGTATCTAACAAGTGTTTATTTCTTGTTGTTATAATGATTCGACTTCCAGAAGCAAACCAATCACATCCTCCAATCAATCTATCTATTTGGTCTGATTTATCCACATCATCAAGAATTAAAAGAATTCTTTTATTCTGAAGAATATTCTTTATCTCAACAGTTCTTTTGGATTCACTACACACCTTCAGTTGTCGATTCCCTAGGGTCTCACGAAGAAGTATCTCTTGTAGTTGGATAATGCCATCAAATGTCCTTGATCTGTCTCTAACATTTTCCAAAAAGCTGCTTCCTTCGAAATGATAAAAAATTTTGTTATAAACAGCTTTTGTAGTGGTTGTTTTACCCACTCCACCGAGGCCATACATCCCTAACATACGAACATCATTTGACCCAATATCTAATTGCAATATTATGGCCTCTACACGAGAATTTATTCCAACTAGGTATTTAGTAATAGGTAATGACATTTGATTTAATTTAGAATTTGAGATGTCTTCAACAATTTCTTGGATAAATTCGAATTCAGTGCAGCTGTCATTCACAAAGCATACAAGTAATGTAAATAGTTAGACTACAAAATTGAAATATGAACCTGAATCAAATTCAAGGTATTCAGTTTGAGCATTACAACTAATGATTTTGTTTTTAAAGTTAGCCTTGTGTGTGTGAATACTGTCTTGTGCGTGTAATTATTTTTCTTTGGCGTGTGTTTTCTCTATTTTGTTTCTCACAGGTTTGGGAATTTTGTGTTAATTCCCCACAAGCCTAATGTAATTTATAGATCTAAGATTTATAAATTTATCAGGATTTCTTATTTATTTATTTATTGTTTTCTAGGAAATTAGTTTTAGGCTTTTGGCGAAAATCCTAGTTAGACGAGGGGCACAAACTTATTGAAATCCCACTTATAATACTTGAACAAAATTATTAAGAATTTCTTCTAAAAAATTTTAAACTACATGTTAGAGAAACTCCTAATTATTTTGTAAGATAAACTAATTTTATGTTCTTTTTATTTTTACTATTGACCCATAGCTAACAGGCGTAGTAGAAGATATGGCAAAAAATTTATTGGTCATTGTAAAACCATTAAAACTTTTCTTTTATGAGAAAAACTATTAGAACCCTCTTTTTTTTAATAAGAAAACCATTAGAACTTGTAAGAGCACAAAAAAGTAGTCATTAAATATAGGAACATACTCATGCTTGTAATGCCAACCAGATATATTTGCAGCTTCATATAAAGCTTCCCTCCAGCTCTGCACCTTCTTGTTATCCTTTAATTTTTTCTCATGTTTAGATAGTGCTTCTCCAAACTTTCCTTTTTGGTTACGAACTTCTGATGGAACTACGTTGTAAAAAACTGGCCTCACTAACTGGTCTTTTTTCTTACACTCAACAATCTTGACAAGTTCATCCAAGCACCATGTAGAGGATGCATAGTTTTCAGAGAATACAATTATTGAAATCCTTGAGCTTTCAATGATTTTGAGAAGTCTCAAAGAAATTTCTTCTCCTCTTTGAAGGTTATCATCAATAAAGGTGTTAATATCCCGTTGACACAAAGCACTATACAAATGGCTTATAAAACCAAGACGGGTATCTTCACCTCTGAAACTCAAGAAGACATCAAAATTCTTGGGTTGGTGGGTGAAAGAAGAAGATGAGGCTCCTTCATTTGTCACAAGAGTCATCGAGATTTATGAGCAGATAGTTATAAAGAAAAGACCTGAAAGGAGGAGAAAGAAAACTATAAAGGGGTCGCAGGAAAGTGGATGACAAATGAGTAAAAAGGTGAATGCAAGCAAGAGTACCTTTTTAAATTAAGTGCCATACTGATGCTTTTTATTACATTGCTTTTGGCGTGTCCAGTAACAATTTGAAATTTCCAAGAACAATATTGATGCTTTTTTCATTGCAATATCTTGCAAGATTCCTTGTGAAACCTAAAATAAATCTTGGAACTTTCTAAGCACCATATCAGTCGTTGTGATCAAACAGAATGATAATTTCTTATCTTATTAGTCAATCGAAAGTGAGATCTAATATATGTCGAACACCTTCCACTTGTGCCTTTGTGTTAGAACCCCTTTCCCTCTCCCTTGTGTGTGTGTGTTTATTTCTAAAAAAAAAAGAATGGGTAATTGTCCCACATTGCTTAAGAGAGTGTGTTGTGTGTAGTATAACTTGCCCCACCCTCCCTTAAAAGTTACCATGGTTTTTGAGTGGAGTTGTGGTATGCCTTTGTGTTAGAACCCCTTTCCCTCTCCCTTATGTGTATGTGTTTGTTTCTTAAAAAAAAAAAAAAAAAAATGTGTGTGTGTTTGTTTCTCAAAAAAAAAAAAAAAAAAAAAAAAAAAAAAAAAACCTCCCACTTTCCATAATAGTTCATTTTCAGGAATAAATTTTTTTTTTTTTTTAAGTTCATTTTCTATGTTAGCATTTTGAAAGGGAAGCCGCTAAACACTTGGATAAATCAATTAAAAAAATAAAAATAAAACATTCGATGATAGAGGGGAACTTGATTTTCCTAAAGAAGGAGAGCATATTAATTATGTTACTAATCTTATAATTTAATATTTATTTGAAAGAGTTAATTTTTATAGTCTTATTTTACTTTAAAAATAAATTAGGCAAAAGTACAACAATACCTATGAATAGCAAAGTTTCAAAAAAAAAAAAAGTGTAAATACATTAAAGAAAATGAATAGACAGGAGGGGAAAAAAGGATCCTGAAATTTGGAGTTGACTGGATTTTACACTCTAAAGTTTCAAAAACTTGGTTTTACATCCTAAAAGTTTGGTTCCATTAGCAATTCACCCCACGGTTAATTTCTGCTGTTAAGTGACACATCATTATGCTAACGTGTTTTTTTTTTACCAAATCAACCTCAAAACTATGTCGTTTAATTGATGACCAAGTGAAGAGCTAGCATGCATCAAAACTAGGGACAGACCTAGGTGGGGGCCCAGGCCCCCCCATAGGTCCAAATTATTTTTATTTTATTTTTTATATATATTTTTTAAGTTTTGAGGTTGATTTGGAAAAAATAAAACACATCAGCATGATGATGTGTTACTTAACAACAGAAATTAACCGTGAGGGTGAATTGCTAACAAAACCAAACTGCAAAGTGTAATCTCAAGTTTTTGAAACTTTTGAGTGTAAAATTCAATTAACCCAAACTCTAAATTGTAATTTACAATTTACCTAAAAATAAAAACTCTCACACAAACCGACAACTGTGATAATGTTATTTTTAAAGATAAACAGTAGACCCAACATAGACCTAGAAACAAATATAAATAAAAGTAGATATCTCACTTCCATGCAATCCAACAAAGTTAAAGAGAGGTCCACACGTTTTTTACTTTCTGGAAAAGTAGCTATCTTTAGTGAGTCTAGCACCGTGTCGTCCATGTCAAGTACTTTTTTTTCTCTTTAAAAATAAAATTTTTCTTTTTTCTTTCGAATTTTTCTCGTTCTTTCTCTACACAAATTCTTTGTTTGTCTGGAAGATGGAAAAATAGGTATAGAAAACGAGGGGAATAGAAAAGTGAGTAATATAAAAGATTTAGTTTTTCTTCATTTAAATTCGGTTAGGAGAAGGAAAAAAAAAAAGATTGAAAATCATTTCTTTGGTTAAAAAAAAAACGTGTGAAAAAATGGAACATATAGTTTATATATTAATTTCCTATTATGTCTTTATTACATATATAATATAAAAAAAAATTATTTCTTTAGTCATTAAATAATAAAAATATAACTTATTATCAATTAAAATTAACAAAATAACATTTTATAAAAATTTACACATTACACATATTATATTACTTTTATTTGTTATATTATTATAATATATTTTTTTTGTCTATAATAATAATACCTGGACACGGAAATAAAGAGGGAAAAAAAAATATGGAAAAAGATGGGTAGAATTGTAGAAGAGTGATGCCAAGGATGCCCATTTCCGTGCAAATCCTACACAGTTCAATGAGAGGCCAATATGTTTTTTTCTTCTCTTGAACAGTAGGTTAATAGCTACTTTTTCGTTTTTTCCTGCAAATTTGTAGTCGTTCACCGACTTTGACTCAGATATCAACTAAAGAACTTTTTCCCGCAGATTCCGCGGTGCTTCTGGACACCATTATTATCCCAAGATCAAACAAAAGTAGATGGATATGCTAGGATATCCTCTTCCACGCACTCCTACAAAATTCAAAGAGACGCCCACATGTTTTTGACTTTTCTGGAGCAGTTGCTATCTTTAGTCTTTCACCATTATTGTTACAGGGATTCGTTTCTCAAAAAAAAAAAAAAAAATTTGTTACAGGGATTTGCATCCGGTGCAATACTTACACTACTCTCTTTCACATTAATTTTCATCATTTTTATTTGGCGTAAATGCACTTTTAGTCCCTATATTTTGATATTTTTACATTTTAGTCCTTACATTTTATTTTTATCATTTTTAGTCCTTAAACTAATTAACGCGAGACATTTTAATCCTTGAAGCACTATTCCGTCACCAAACTAACGGGAAAACTGACGGATTAATAAAATAATAATAAAATTTAAAAAGAAAAGAAAAGATTTTCAATTAATTTTGTTTCTCTTTTTTTGGGAAGAACATGAAGAACATGTTCATGTTCTTTGTGTTCTTCCCTATAATCAATCTCCAGCAAAAAAACAAACCCTAAACTCAGATCCTAACCAAACCCCAAACCCATATTCCCAGTAAAGCAAACCTTAGCCTTCAAACCCATAAATTTTCTTGGCAAAAAAAAAAAACCCACTGGAAAAAAAAACCCCAAGTCACCACCACCTAATCAAAGAACATGAAGATCAAACCCAAGCAAAAGAATAGAAACACTAAAAAGAAAGATTAAGACCCATGAAAAACAACCCCACCCATGCTGTCCATCAAGCCACCAGATCAAACAACTGAGACCCAAAATCCATCAACCAAAAACTGTACAATCTTGATCACCAGATCCACCACCTCCGACCCACTAAAAGCAAGTCCCACCACAACCCAACCTCTAGAAACCCAGCTAAATAATATTGAAGAAGGAACAAGATTGACAATGGTGCCAAGAGAACTTGAGAACTGGTGGTGGCACCAATGACATGGAGCTAGTGATGGGTGGCAACGGTGAAGGGAGAGCCGGTGATGGGTGGGTTTGTTCTCTCCTTTCTCGGTCTCGGCCCATCTCTCTCAGATCGGCGTGGAGGGTGTGGGTTTGTGGGGATCGGCGTGGTGGAGGGTGTTTGTTTGTGGAGATCAGCATCTGTGGTGGACATTGGCGTTTGTGGTCGAGGTTGAGGTGTGGGTCACGGTGGTTGCTGGGCTGTGGAATCGATGAATCGGTGGTTGGGTTATGGAAATCGGTGACTGGGCTGTGGGAATCGGTGGCTGGGTTGTGGGATTTGGTGACTGGGTTGTGGAGTCGGTGACTGGGTTGTCGGTATCGGTGACTGGGTTGTCGGTATCGGTGACTGGGTTGTGGGAAACGTTGAGTGGGTTGTGTGGGTTTGGGTTTTGGTGGGTTTGGGTTTGTGGGTATGGATTTGGCAGTGGTGGCGGTGGTGGTGTTGTTGGATTTTAGGTGGTGGTGGTGGTGGCTGCTGTGCTGTGGGTTTGATGTCGTTGCTGGGTTTGATGCGAAAGAGCTTCATTTAATTTAAATAAAAAATGACCAATTAGCAAATATGGAAAATGTCGTTGCTGGGTTTGCTCTTTAATTCTGGGTTTGTTGTTGTTGCTGGTTTGATGTTGTTGCTGGAGATTGATTATAGGGAAGAACACAAAGAACATGAACATGTTCTTCATGTTCTTCCCAAAAAAAAGAGAAACAAAATTAATTGAAAATCTTTTCTTTTCTTTTTAAATTTTTTTATTATTTTATTAATCTGTCGGCTTTCCCATTAGTTTGGTGACGGAATAGTGCTTTAAGGACTTAAATGTCTCGCGTTAATTGGTTTAGGGACTAAAAGTGGTAAAAATAAAATGTAGAGACTAAAATGGAAAAACGTCAAAATATAAGGACTAAAAGTGCATTTACACCTTTTTATTTTTTAATTTTTTTAACTTTTTTTATTTAATAGTTCTTTTTTGAATTTTCTGTTAGGACATATGTGTTTCACATGTTAAGAACATATGTCATGATTTTATGTAATTGGCTAATCCTTTGACAAAACGCATTTTACTTGTATTTGAGTAGATCTAAGATGTGTTTAAATACTTCAAGAATCCATGTTTCAAGATCAAGTATTGAAACCTTCAAGTCTGTCCAAGAAAACAAGCTGAAAGTGCAAAATCACTAAATCTCGACAGCTAGCTCGACAGCTAGCATGTGTCGAGGTTTAAGGAGCTGTTCAGCCCGTATGCTCGACAGATTCTTGACACCTCCTATCTGTCGAGATTTAAGAAAACAGCAATCTGAACTGTTTTTCTTGGGATCCGTGATTATGTGTTTGGGCCTTCTTTTCTCCTAACCCTAAACATATAAAAGGATTGTTTTAAGAACCGTCAAAGTATTCATAAGTTGCACAAGCATTGAGCAAACCTTGTTCAAGCAAATTGTGACCTGAGACGAAGTTCTTGCCCTAGTTCATCTCTTTCTCTTAAAGAAGTTGCTGTGTATTTGCACCGTAGGGTTTTGTGATCAAGCATCTTCTTGATCTTCATCGTTAGGATGAATTGAAGAACTTTGCAGCCAACAACCTTCTTAGTTGGTGATTGAAGTCGCGTACTGGGATCCGCGCATTGGTTAGTCACGTACTTAGGAGTCGTGAATCAAAAATGGGAACTGTCACTACAGAGCAAGTCCAATTGGGTATTGGGATAAGGGTTCAACTGTAGGTTGGTAAGGTACTTGGGATTCCTTTACTTGTAACCGCTTGTTGTGATAATAGTGGAGTTTCGGGAGTGGTGACCTGAAAATCACCCGGGTGGGGTTTTTGCCGTTAGGTTTTCCCCATTCGTAAACAAATCACCGTGTCATTTATTTTCCGCTGCGTATTTAGTTGTTTGGTGATTTGTTTATGCTACCATGCGCTTTGCATGATAAATTAATTAATTAATAACTTGACTAATTAATTAATTAATTTCAATCACAATGGGTCATTACATTTGTGGCCTATTAAGTGGTATCAGAGCAGGCACACTCTGATTAGGTTTTAATCTTTGCTGTGTTGATCCATTGACCCCTGCTGTCATGGCTGTAACCGGCTTGAAGAGATCTTTGTTTTCAAATACATCTTGTTTTTCTAATCTCTATTTGTTTGAGTGTCTCAGAAAATACAAGTCTAAAAGTTATTTGAATTCTCTTATGATGACTATTGGAAAGGATCTCAGTTTGGCTAAGAAGAAACTAGACTGTCTCAGAATGAAAATGTGCAAAGAAGTTCGTCTGAGAATAGTGAAAGTTAAAGGCTTAGCTCGTATAAGACAGTTGAGAGAAAGTACCATTCCCACTGATTTGTCATATAAGCACGAAGTGTGTTTTATGATGAAGTCCGCATTTAAAGTGATGGACACGTGTTTGTGGTACCTTGATAATGGTTGCTTAAGACACATGACTGGAGACCGATCTCTTTTCAAGGTTTTCGAGTCTAAAAAGGGTGGAAATGTCACTTTTGGTGATGGGAGCAAATCACAGATTAAAGGAAAGGGAATCATCTCTCTACCTAGATTGCCGGACATTGCAAATGTTCTATATGTAGAAGGTCTGAGGGTGAACCTACCGAGTATAAGTCAAATATGTGATCAAGACTTCATGGTGCTATTCTCCAAGGGAAAGTGTCTTGTCATGGATGAGTCTGGTAAGAAACTCATAAGTGGTGTTCGCACTCTTGAAAACTGTTATGGATTGGTTCCTGGCGCTGATATTGTATGTAATAGCATTCGTTTGCCAAATGAAGATCTATGGCATCAACGGATGGGATATGCTAGCTACAAACATCTTTCTATTGTATCTAAGCATGAGTCAGTTTTAGGGATACCAAAGCTTAGTAGAATGAGCAATGTGGTATGTGGACCGTGTCAGCTTGGAAAACAGACAAAAGCTAAGCATCCTAGCACTCAGACATCAACTACATCTAGACCATTGGAGCTTCTACATCTGGATCTTATGGGTCCAACCAGAACCGAGTCTCTTGGTGGTAAGAGATACATCATGGTTGTGGTAGATGACTTCACTAGGTACACTTGGGTCATTCTTCTACGATCCAAGTCTAATGCTCCTGAGCACATTGAAGCTTTGAGCATAAGACTGCAGAATGAAAAAAGCTTGAAAATTGATCGAATTTAAAGTGACCATGGTAAAGAATTTGAGAACTCATATATGGGGTCATTCTGCACAAGATCAGGCATCTCTCAAGAATTCTCTGCTCCTATCACTCCTCAGCAGAATGGTGTAGTAGAAAGAAAGAACAGGGTTATTTAGGAGATGGCCAGAGCCATGTTATACAATAAGGATGTGGCTAGAAACTTATGGGGAGAAACCGTGAACACTTCATGTCATACGGTTAATAGGGTGTATTTTAGACCCGGTACCAAGAAGACTCCATATGAGTTATGGAAATGAAAAAAGCCTAATGTGAAGTATTTCAGGATCTTTGGAAGTACTTGTTTTATCCTAAAGGATATGGAGAATGTGGGAAAGTTTGATTCCCAAAGTGATGAAGGAATACTTTTGGGTTATTCCTCTACAAGTAAAGCTTATCGGGTATACAACAAAAGAACCATGAAGGTAATGGAGACAGTGAATGTTGTTATTAATGAGTCTTCAGATTCCAGTTCTGAAAAATGTATTGAGGAACTAACTAAAGAAATTCTTCCTCCTGAGCCTAGAGAAGTTCAAGAAATTGTTGAACAAGAACCTGCATCTCCTAGTACTCCAGGTACTCCTAGTGTTGTGGAAGATTCTGCAGAAATAACCACTTCACCAGATTCTGAATCCCAAAAGGAGAAAGGACTTTCCTCCAGGATTAAGCTAAATCATCCTCTAGAAGATATTGTGGGAAACATGAACTCATATTAAGGAAACATACAGTTGATAAAAGTGTTGCTAACTTTGTGTCTTATTCTTGTTATCTGTCACAGGTTGAACCCACTAAAGTTGAAGAAGCTCTTCAGGATGAAAGTTGGGTTAAAGCAATGCATGATGAACTACTTCAGTTTCAGAGGAATGACGTCTAGACCTTGGTACCTAGACCGGAGGGTGAACACATCATCGGTACAAAGTGGATATTCTACAATAAAACTGATGAAGAGGGCAATGTGATCCGCAACAAGGCTCGGCTTGTAGCTCAAGGATCCTCACAAATGGAAGGAGTGGACTATGATGAAACATTTGCTCCAATTGCCCGTATGGAGTCCATCAGAATTCTCCTTGCTTTAGCTTGCCAATTGAAGTTCAAGCTTTATCAGATGGATGTTAAGACTGCCTTCTTAAATGGGCTGCTCAAAGAAGATGTCTATGTGGCTCAACCAAAAGGATTCGTTGATCCACACTTTCCGGATCATGTACTGTATCTCAAGAAGGCACTTTATGGTTTAAAGCAAGCCCCCAGAGCTTGGTATGATCGAATTACACAATACTTGGTGTCACATGGGTTCACAAGAGGAAAGGTAGATCAAACTCTCTTCATTAAAAGAGAAGATGGCGAGCTGATAGTTGCTCAAGTCTATGTTGATGACATCATCTTTGGATCGACTAAGAATGAACTTGCTCATGGTTTCTCAAAACTCATGCAGGCCGAGTTCGAGATGAGCATGATTGGAGAGCTGACTCACTTTCTTGGGTTGCAAATCCGTCAATAAGATTCAAGTATATTCCTATCTCAATCTAAATATGCTAAGAATCTTGTGAAAAAGTTTGGTTTAGAATCTGCCAGTTCTGTCAGAACCCCTATAAGCCCAAATGTTAAACTCACTGTTGACTTGTTAGGAAAAAGTGTTGATCCATCTCTATATAGAAGCATGATAGGTAGTCTTCTTTACCTTACTGCTAGTAGACCTGACATTAGTTACAATGTAAGAGTGTGTGCTAAATATCAGGCTAATCCCAAAGAGTCCCATATAACTGCTTTAAAAAGAATCATAAAGTATGTCAAAACCACTGCTGAGTTTGGTGTGTGGTACAGCAAGGACATAAGTGATGTCTTAGCTGGGTACTTTGACGTTGATTGGGCAGGGAATGCTGATAATAGGAAAAGTACTTCAGGGGGTTGTTTCTATGTGGGCAATAATCTTGTCTCTTAGATGAATAAAAAGCAGAACTCCATCTAATTATCCACTGCAGAAGCTAAGTACATTACTGCCGGTAGCTGTTGCACCCAACTCCTATGGATGCAAAAACTCCTCCATGACTATGGTATTTATCAAGAGCATCTCACTATCTATTGTGACAATACCAGTGCCATTAACATCTCTAAGAATCCGGTTCAACATTCTAGAACCAAACACATAGAGATTCGACATCACTTCATTAGGGAGCTTGTCGAAGATGGTACTCTCACTTTTGAGTTTATTCACACCGATGATCAGAAGGCTGACCTGTTTACCAAACCTCTTGATAGTAAACGCTTCAAATTTCTTCGTCAAAACATTGGTGTTATCTCTATGGGATGATCTTCTTCTCTTTTCTTCCCTCCTCATGCATTTGCATCTAGTTTTTATATTTGCTTTGTTTAACATGTTGTTTGGTTATTTTTCAGTTTTGCTTTATTTTGTTTTTCATATAAAAATTAAAAAAAAATTGAAAAATCAGAAAAATACAAAAACAGTGTGTGTTTTGTGTACATTGGTACTTGTGTACCTTGAATGGCCATTGAAACAAAGTTTTCTAAACTTTGTATCTCTTGTAGCTTAGATGAGCATCTCTATGCACAACTAAGCAAGTGAGCTCTGTGGCTCTTGTTTGTGATGAGTAAGATTAAGTTATCTCTTGTACTTAACACTCGTATCACTCTTTTTGACGGGAAGGATTAGAAAATCCTAAGAGAAAGGCATAAATAACCATCTCACCACTGTTGCCCGCCAATCATGAATGACATTTGTGTGCTTCGGCATAGCAAAATTGGAATGTCAAATGCTTAACATAATTGGGTATTTCTTTTCTCTCTATTATATACCCATGCATGATTTGCTTAAAAAGAAAATATGCAAAGAAAAATGAAAAGCAAAAAGATCAAAAATGCTTTAAAAATGATTGCAAGCGTGTTTTCTAGGAGATGTGAGAGTTATAGGATGTACCTCGAATGTGATAATCCCCATCAAACAGTTATGATTATGTGTGAGTTAAAGTGATTTACTCATATCTCAAATTGTCATAACATGTTGACCCATTTGCATTCTTGCGATGTTTTTCACACACAACACGCAATATTCTTTGCTACTCTTGATACATGTGCAGGTACAATGTGATGTGGCCATCACAAGGTTTTACATGTGTTAATGTATGCTCACTAAACTGTCTTAACTTATTTTTTAAATATAAAATTGGTTAGACTTGTTTAGTGTGTGCGTGTGTTTTTGAAGATCCATGTGCTTAAAATCTTAATTGAGAGATGTTTTTGAGAGCTTTATATGTTGATTGGATCATTAGTTGAGTTTCATGCTTGATTGCATTCATATCTGTGTTTTTCTCTTCTCGAAAAACTGTTTTGAAAAGCTGGCTTGACACCTCCTCGATACCTCCTCGATACCTGGCTATCTGTCGAGCTTCTTTAGCTTTTTCTTATCGCAATCTCGCTAGCACCTCGACACCTGGTGGATCGATCGAGCTTCTGTTCTTGTTTTTGGTGGTTCTTCCTCGACACATTCTCGATACCTGAAGCTGTCGACGGCCTTTTCCTCGATTCCTCCCTCAACAAATACCTCGATACCTCTCAACACCTTCATCTGTCGAGATTTACTGAGGCTCTATTTAAACACCTTATGCGATCTGCCTCTCATTTTTGTCGATCTCCCTCTCGATTGCTCTGACTCTTCCTCTCCCAAACACTCTCATCTCACTCCAACACCTCTTCCTCAAGGTTTCTTCAAGCTTTCTCAAGATTTTCTTCACTTGGTAAGCTTCTAATCTCTCATTCTTCATGCATTTCATGTTTTGAAACCTAGGTTTTGGGGTTTTTGAAAAATTTTGGGGTTTTTCAAAATTGATGAGTTGTTGTTGAAATTTTGGGATGGGTTTTCACTTAAACGAGTTTAAAATCTCATGTATTGCATCACATTCGCATTATAATAGTATAGTCATGCATTTAGATGTGTGCAAACTGTTTGTGTGCTGATAGATTTGGATTGGGCTGAGCCCATGATGCAATTTCTTTTGCATGTCACATGTTCATGCATTTCCCATACATTCCTTGCCTTGATGAATATGACAAAAAAATTTGTGTTTATAGATGTTATTGCGAGGTTAGAAGCAGAATACCAGTTTTGGGGAGTCTTTCGTCCTGTAAAAGATAATCATACTCTTGACAAGGGAGATGCAGAACCCCCTCCAGTCATTTCTTCTGTGGAACATGCACACAATGACCGCGTGAGCATGGATGATAGTGAGGCAGTTGATATGGAAATTGATATGGTAGGTGGAGAGAATGTGGGGAGAGTTGATATGGTTGTTTCAAGATATGCATCCAAGAGACATTATGAACTCACTTCTAATTCTGGGAGTAACTTGCATAGGTTAGATAGAAAGACTTCAACTATTTCGAAGTATTTGATTTCTAGTAGTGAACAATTAATATTAGGGTATAAACAAGGGGTTAAAAGTAGAAGTGAGATTGCTTTTGAGCCCCACTTGCACAGCTCAAATAGGAAGTGTTTCAATGCGGTGGACCAAGATGGCATTCCTCCAGGATTTGAGAAAGTTCTAAGACAAAACTGAGAGATAGTATACAATACTACAATCATAGAGGAAAATCCTGCAGTACCATCCAAGATAAAGTTCAGTTGATGTGGGAAGATATGGCAGCTGTAGCAGAGAAATATGAACTGGGGATGTATTATGCTGTGAAGGAATTTGAGTGAGCAGGGCTTCTTTCAAGCATGACCAAATGCTCTACCCAGTTTGGCTTTGAAATCTGTCCTTATGGCATGGAAAGAACTTCACACGTATACTTGTAGGTGTTAGTTGAACTTGTTAGCAACATGGTAAATCTGTAAATGCCTGTAAGATTTCATGATATAGTCAAATGATTTGAGGCCTGGACTCTTGGACTGATTAGGGCACCTGCAAAGTGTTCATTATAACTTTGCTTTTACCATGCCATTACAATGTGAATGTTGCATGCTTGGTGCAAATGACTGAGCCAAATTCCTAAGATTAAGATCAGTTGCTTATTATATCCCAAAAAAAAAAAAAAACTTGGAACGAATTTCATCCAAGGCATCAGTATATAAAAAAGTCACACATGATGCTTATGAATAGCATTTTGTTATAGCAAAAAAAGAATAGCATATTGCAGTGCAGCGTATCACTCTGAAGTTGGCTATAACTTGGTTGCACAAATGATGTTCATCCATTGATAGATATAGCTAAAGAAAGGCACTTCACTCTATGGAGTGTGAGGCTTGGCACCTCTCCAATTGGAAGAATCTTTATATTCCTTGTTGAGACCTTTTTTCTTGAATTTTGTTCAGTTGAATGGGTGATATTATTAGAACTCAAGACTCAAGACAGTTCTGTGAACAAGCAGAAGTCTGCAACTACAACAGTAACACAACCAAGCCTTGCCGGGGCAAGAAAAGGTACAAAGCAAGTACACTACATTAAGTGCCTAAACACCACAACTACAACTCAATTCTTGAAAACAGATTGAGATATCCCCTAACTCATGCAAAGAACTCTGTTCTTGACATATTTCTTTACTCTGCAGCAGAATTCCATCTTGGATTTAATGTTCAACAAATAGAGAGGTGGATCCCTTCCTCAGACTTAATCTGGACATTGTAAATCTTGGTGTTTCTTTGAAGCTATATATTGTTGATAGACGCAGCTCAGACCAATCTGCATAGAGTGGATTTGAAACACTTCCTCCTCAAGGAATTAACTCCCCAATTGAGCATATCATCCCACTTACAGTAAGGTTCACTAATGAAGAAATAACTTGGTACTTTCATCCAAATTCTTTTTGTAATGAACACTAAAAAAAGATATGATCTCAGATTTCAATACAGTTTATGCAAAACATGCATAAAGTATAATCTTCATAATCTCTAGGTATCAATCTATCCCTTTTTGAAAGCCAAATCCTCATTGGCCAACCAAATAATAAAAGAATGCTTGGAAATTGAAGGGACAGTTGGACAGACCAAAATAAATTGGATCCACTCTACTGTGGGACATTTAGTTCTAATCTCCTCCCGAGTAATTTTACAGGACAATTTACCTGTTCTAGAAGGTAATCAAGAGAAAGTATCCTCACCCCCAAACTTCACCTCACGCAACCTGGATTAAATGGATTCTAGATACTCATACCTGGCTGGTGGCCAATGCCAATGACCTTCATGAATATAAGAAGATAACTTGATATTTGCATCATTATAGACTATCTTAAATATGTACTTAGGAAAAAAGAGGCCCATCTCGATATCAAAAATCATGCCAAGTGAATTTTTCTTCCATCTCCCACAATATGCTTGCATTGGTCTTGAAAAATATTTCTCATTTTCAACAATTTCCTCCAACCCCAAGAGCAACCTAGTATTTTTTTTTTTCCTTTCCAAATATAAATATAATGTCTATATTATTAAAACTTGAATTTTAAGGTAATTTTTTTTAATATTTATTATTTTTATTGCTTTTTTAGGGTCCATATCTCTAATGCCTATTTTATTTGTATTTTTTAGCCCAAAACTAAAGAGTTTGGCCCAAATAAAATAAAATTTCATATTTTTCAACCCAAAAATTAAGAAGAAAAAACAATTTTGAGTCCAAAACTGAAAATGCAACTTAAGAATCAATTTAAAGCCCAATAAGTCCAAAATAAACTTGAATGGACCAAATGACCTAAGTGGACTGAAATGGACCCTATTAGACCGAATATGACTGAAGTTGACCAAAATAGACTAAATGGACTTAAGTGGACCGAAATGTTACACTAATATGCCTCAAATGAAGAGCAAAAACAATAAATACTACGATTTAGTTTTTAAATATTATATAGATTTGTAACACATATATGTAGTAAAATTTGTAGTAATTAAGTATCACTAAAAAAAATTAGGAATTTGTTTATTATGTTGTTAATGTGAAACTAATCAATCATGTTACTTTGTAAATTTTTTAGTTAGTAAACAGTATCATTTAAATGTTCTTTTCATATTAAAAATTTAAATGAAAACATTCATATAATGCATTATTTAAAAGATCTTATTGTTTGATTAATATTAATTTAAAAAATGTTTAAGTGACTTCATGTACAAACAGATTTGGACAAAATAATTAAATTAACTCATTTAGATTTTTATTAATAGATTTTACAATTGGAATAGACTAAAGTGGACTGAAGTGACCAAGTTGGACCGAAGTGGACAGAAATATTAAAGTGGATTGAAATGGACCAAATTGGTCCAAACTGGATAGAAATACTAAAGTGGATTGAGTGAACATAAATACTATGCTAATGTGACCGAACAAGAGCGTAATAACAATAAATATTACACTTCAGCTTTTAGATATTACACAGACATAGATTAGAAATTGATAACAACTTTCATACAAGATAAAAGGCTCAGTTTCTTAGACTTGATTAATCGGAATAATAAATATTAAAGCAGCAGAACATGATGAGGAACTGCTAACACACACAACATTAATGAATCTTTATTTAAAAATGGCACTTAGCACTCATCAACAAAAATTTCCCTTATATCTGTATCAAGATACTACTGTGCTTGTATAAAAATATAAAAAAAACTACTGTGCTAGTGTAACTTCTGGACAACTATCAACAATACAGGTCAAGATGTCCCTATAATCCCGAGAGATTGTGAAAGAGTCATACACTTTTCCATCCTTGCTCTTCTTGTATTCAAACAAAAGGTGTGAATGATCAAATGCGGTAAGTTTGATGAATCCATTATCATAGTCTTTATATATACAAACTTTTCACTCCACTTTTTTTTATTTAATTATTTATTTATTCAGGGACCTTGTTTATATTCTCAAATCTCAAGCAAATCAGGATTGACAGTTCTATTTGTATCAAAGCTAGTACCAAAGACTAAGGGGCAAATACTTGAAGAAATGCAGACAGGTATGAACCCTTTTCCAGCAAGGTAAGCCAGGTTTCTTGCACACTAGTTCTATAGTAAAGCATTTGAAATTAGGCTTTCTTCTACGGTTTATTTGATTGCTGATTAATTGGGAATAATAAAGAGAATCTGGAACATTAAAAGTATTTGGGACTAGTATTTCTTTTAAACTAATGGATATGATAGCATGTTTAAATAGACGATTATTGAAGTTTGTAACTAAAAGATAGCATTAAGTAGATATGCTAGGATTTTTGTGTTCTTGTATTCAAATTGATTCACTCAACTTAAAGGCTCCACTTTTCTTGCTAACTGAAATTACAAGGAATAGAGTTAATTTTTCAGACAAATAAAAATCAGGGACATTGTCTAGGAATCATTAAAACCTGAAAAAATAAAATACCAGTTGAGATATAGCTCATGGACACAAAGTGTTAGACATGGAAACTTCAGAAAATTTATGGATAAATCTACAAAAATTCCATTCAGGGGGTCAACCAATTGCAAAAACTATCAAAATCCCTCTTTGTTTATTTTATTTTTTATTAAAAAAAAAAGTGTAGTTCCTATTTCATAAGTCTAAAAGTCAAAAAAGAAAAGAATGAAGGTCCTTTTTTGAATGCAGCCCAACAAAACAGGGTGTGGTCAAGATTCTAAGAGGGGCATCTAAAGCACAGAATAAGCAAGTCCAGCAAGAGCATGGAAATTGTAATTCAACAACTATTAACGGATTCAATAGTCAAACTTTAAACCACACACTTCTTGTTTATTTTAAGTAATTAAGGGATTTTACCTTCTAATGAGCAATTTATACGAGCTGCAAAAAGGTCTAGACCCATCAAACCACATTCTGTGCAAGTGCAAGTGGCATACCATGTTTCCTCTCTTTTCTACATTCTACAAACTATTTTCCAGAATTTAGGAAAGCTAGATACAAGTAATCTAATTAACTTCTTTAACAGTGACGCAAGAGAAATTGCAGAATTTGCCTACATATGCTTGTGGTGGGTTCAGGTTTATAGCGATTTGTGAATATAGGGTTTAGATTTGTAGAAGAAAGTTTTACGATGCAAAATTGGCTTTAGTTTGGTAAGTTTTTTATGCCTATTTGATAGAATAAGTATGTAAAGTTTAAGGGTTTCCAAAGATGAGGAAGGATTTGACTTTGGCTTGTAAGGATGAAGGGACGGAAATTTATAGAGTTCTATTAACACTATCTGTGAAAAGTACCTCGAGAAGTAGAGGAAAAAAAGAGATAAGAGAAATGGAGAAAAAAGAACAATAATGCCAACATGTTTCCATCTTTTTTTTTATAGGCCATGTCTCAATCCCAAACACACCCAATATTTTTAGTAATCAATCCGTATACTCTTCAAGTACAATCTGTACAAACCTATCTAGGTGTAAGGAAAAAGTCTACCCCAGGTATTGGAAGACAAAGCAAGACACACTCAGCAAGGTTTGATGCCCCTCAATGCAGATCTACAGAATAGTTGCTTGCTTGTGGATTCTTTGGTGCAAGAAATATATGAAAAACCAAAGGACCTCAACAATCCTTCACTGCAACCCAACCCAATAAGTTGTGATCATGTTTCAGAGAATTATCATGTCAGTTTGGATTCAAAATAATGATCCAATATGTTCAGGTTGGCTCATGGGTTAGAGAGGCACAGCTAATTCAAGAATTAGGGTTTTTTAAACTAGTTTCATAATTCTAAACCATTGGATGCTTCAAACGTTAATCTTACATTACTCAAGGTGATACATTCCATTTGAACTGAATTTTCCAGCCATCTTGGAGATTCAGGAATAATAATAAACCTATAAGCTGTGCAAGACATGGAATAGTTCCTGCAAATGAAATTAATTAAAATCCAATTGATAGAGCAATTATATTCAGTTTTATACAATAGGAAAAGTGAACTGAAGATACCTATCAGAGCCAAGGTGCGCCAGCTGACAACAGTTCCAACAAAATATGTAATTGCTGACCCAAAAAGAAATCATGAACTAAACAATAATCAATAGTTATGCACATGAATCATAAAGATACTCACTCAACAAACAATTTCTTAGTGGTCTTGCCATAACTGATGCACAGTAGTAAATCCTCCTCAGAGATTTTTGGGGGTTATTTCTGCTATATATACAGGTACCTATTTTTTTTAATAGAAGAGATGTCTTTAGCTAACATAATTGAAGAAGAAGAACTGATGAGTTGAAGAACATAATGCACCTAAAATCTTTACATATACCTAGAGACATGTAAAGGGAATTAGCAAAACTTACCCCTCTGCGACCTAGGATGTCTGCTATTCTTCCACTCAGCACTGCACCTAACATTGCTCCAATTGTCATAATTGACCCAAATACTGAGTACTGCAAATCAGGTCATACAAAAGAATATTGGAATTTAAAGCAAGAAATTGTTGATCATATTTAGAGTACTACTAATTGTGTTCCTGGAGGTAATCTATGTTCAAGGTGCTGCCTGGCACGACTTCTTGCCTTTAGATGCTCATCAGTATCCTCAGTTGTCACTACTCACTATAAATGGATGGCAGGGATTGATAATTATCTTTTCAAGTGACACAGTATGACTCAATATGTACTTTGCAATCTCCATATCAACTCCACACCCAACAAAGCCAATTAATTCAACCACCTTGAGGCATTTATGTTGACATTTAGACTTTTTTATCTCCATTTTATCTTTCGTATGCTTCTCCAAGTCATAGAACTGCACAAGAAAAAAGGTTAGCACACCTGATTGCAGAACTAAACAAATCCTGTGTATACCTAATTGCAGAACTAAACCGATCAACAAAATTCAACTTATCAATCTTGAAACCTCTTAAGGATTTGGCTCAAACCAATGGTTAACATAAACTGGTGTATGATGATGGAATTATGACCTTCAAGACAGTATGCAAATGTTAAAGGCAATTGCACCATGAACATAGATTGGGAGCTGTAATGGATAGCTAAAATCAGATATAAAAATGCACAAATTTATGCAAGAACCTACAAACTTGATAGTGTTTCAGAAATATTCATTCCGTGGAGGGAAATATTCGTTCTTTCAAAGGGGCAAATAGTATTTCTGAATTGCTTCTAATGGGTTGACTAAACCACAGTTAATGGAACGAAACGGGCTTCCATTAATGAGCATTAAACTTCATAGGACTTCCACACTAGTTGTAATAGGAAGACCATGAACAAAAATATGAAAGTTGGAGATAAAAGCAAAAAGAAACTTCTTTTTTTTTTCACTTTTTTTTTTCCTTTGGTATATGCAGTATAAAGAAGAAAGAACTGTCCTTGGGATGATTGCAATACCAGAACACCAACAAGCGCTAAAATTGGAGTGATCTTGGTCCATGTTTGAAGATCCTGCATAATTGAAGCTTCATCCTTTCAAGTAACATTCAACTGAAACAATGAAGAAAGAATTCAAGAGAAATAGATTTTTCTCTAGAAAAAACCTTTGAGAACAATGACAATCCCACAAGAAAGCAGCCTAAGCATGTTCCTGCTGCAGAAACCTATGAATGGGATTCAAAATTATTTTTATTCAACTCCATTACAAAGTACAGATTTCTCAACCTTCTTACCAATAGAAGTAGTGGTTGTCCAGATTTATCCATAAAAATTACCCCTAATGCTGTCATTGGAATCTGTACAAAAGCATCTAAATTACTTAAAAAGCATTAAGCAGAACCAAAGGTTGGAATTACATGAAAAGAGTCAAGAACCTGAACCGCAACCAATGCCACAGTCCCAACACTACCGAAAACCCTATCATAGACAAAGTATTCCTCTATTCAACTCCCAAATTCTTTGTCAACTGTAGGTTGAAATAAAAAGGAACAAAAAAGAAAAAAAAAAGTATTTTTCTACCGGCTAATATGAATATAGTTGCATAAAATGCAATGCTATTGACCCCTCCAACTTGTTGTAATACCATCAGGCCAACTCCTACCTAAGTCACCTTCATGTTAGCCACAAAAGATCAAATAAGTCACACAAACAAAACATGCTACAAAGATTAGCATATAAAGCTTACAATGAGTGGATGAGCCTAATTCCATTGGAATAAGTCGAGAATACTAGCTCCAGAAAGCCATTGAAGGGTTTCTGTGTACTACTGTAAAATTATTCAAAAACCATGTCAATATTTGTTTCTAATAAAAAATGTTGGGAAAAATTCAAGACTATGTTTAAATTTTGCTACTTAAAATGGAAACAAAGAGATTTCTCATTGGCATCTGAAGTCAAAACATTTCTCTAATCTTAGCAGTTTCTTGAGAAATATCAGCAATCTCCCCTCTAAGGTTTTGTAGAGCAGCTTCACACTCTTTCTTTCGACCAATCTTTGCCTGCAAAAAAAGAAATTCATCATTTGAGCATGTCAGCCAATGCTTGACAGATGCAATATGGCAATACTGGAAACCATTACAAATACCAGCAAGGTTGTGGATAGCCTCTATGTTAGGTCTGTGAAGATAATGGCATGAAGTTGTAGTGTTTCTAACTGCCACCATATTTTACTTGGTTTTATTCTTAAAGCAACTACCATGCTTTCTCACTTGGTATACATGCTAGATTGATTGCTTGGGTTTTTTTTAGCCTTATTTCTTTATGACAGTTTTTGGATTCATTATGCTGGAGAACATTCATCTTAGTTGACAAAATTTGCAACAGGGCTGGTCAGCTAGTTCAACATCATTTTAGTGATCAATTTGTTTTTCATTAAAGGAAAATTGTCTATGTTCTGAAGTCTGCTAGTGATTTATGTTTTTTAATAACCTTGAAATCAGAAATCATCATTTCAGCAAGAGCTTTAACATGATGTAACTTGCATTAAATTCTTCTTCGGATTAATTCTGCATGATTTGAGTGATAATATCTTAGGGCATATAAGAATCACGAAAAAAAAAAAAAAAAAAAAAAAACCCAAACTGAAGTTCTTCTATTTGTATGTGCAATTTGGAGGCTTTCAAATGCTGACTTAGTTGTACAATATAAATATTCATCAAAATGATTCGATTGGCGGAATTGCACAATAAGTGAGAAGTTGGGATGCCTACTTCCCACCTAATTATTATTTTTATCTATCTCTCAGCTTTTTTTATTTTGTTTTTGGTACTAAGCAATGAAGAATAGCAAGAACAAAAAATAACAGAAAAGAAGAAAAGTCCATTTACTTGCCCAATTGTTTACACAAGACCATATAGGTTCATAGAACCATATGAAGCTAACTTTGCAAGGATAGCTTACAGAGCTGTATTGATCTCTTACAGGATAACTTTGCAAGGATAGCTTACAAGGATAGTTTACACAAGACCATAATAGGTTCATAGAACCATATTGATCTCTTGATTTCTTATTCACGCATGACAAGACAGCATTTACAACAGCTTCTGCCTATGAAAAATTTGTTGCATTTTAAACGATAGCTTACAGAGATTTATCATACAATAACAATGGTGCAAAGAATATAAAACAAGACTCAGAATGTCAAATTCAAATGAAGATTAGATGCCTACCTCAGAGGCTCCAAAAGCCACGTGTTTTGCGTGGTCATTGGTTGTATTTTGTTTAGCATTGCCAGTGATGGCATCATGGTGCTGTGCAATCCCTAAAGCATCCTCCAGGCTGACAGAGTTGGCACCATAATATCCCCTCAGAATATGGACATATTGCTTCGAGACTGGGCAACTAGTGAAAAAGTCAGTCCAATAAGCATTTGCCCTGTCTGCATACCTTCTAGCAAGCATTGGTCAAGCTTATTAATGGTAGTAAATTTCAATCAATTTTTCTTAGTCAACTAAAGGTAGATGGAAAAACAGTAAAGCTTATGGGAAATAATCATCAGTTTTTACTGGCCATAATTCATTTGCTGCATTTTTTTGCCTTAGTACAGATAGATGGTGTAGAATACAAGGCATTAACTTGATCGTCTTGAGAAAATTAAACACACTCGTAAATGCATTATTATAACTAAGTGAAATATATTGAACAACTGATAAAGAGAAAGGTAGAAAAACAAGAATGTTCTAAAGCTCCATTCCCATTTTGAAATTAATTAAATTACATACCAAGAAATGATAAATAACAATTTAACAATAAGAATAGAACTAATGAAGCATAAGAAGAAGAGAATACCTCTAAACAAATACATTATTTGGTGACTAACTGAGTATCAAACAGAGAGTAAAAATAATCAAAATTAATTTAGAAGATGTATCACACTCGAAAGACACAATCTACAGGGATTAGGACAGGATATCATAATATCTTTCAAAGTACCAAGCTAAATGTTGTAATAATTAACATACCCAATTCACAAATAAGTTTACAGAACATGAGATGCCGCATGGTTTTAACACAGATTCTAAGAACACTTTAACCTCAAATATGCTAGTAGAGAAAGGAGTGGTATAAATACGTGTAGATATTATAGAAACTTAATTCCCAAATTAAACCCTCAATCTTTTTTGAGAGCCATTATCCAAATCATCTAGTAATGGACCTGATATCAAGAGTCATTATTTGAAAATCTAGTGCCATATTTGAATTTTGAAAATTTGCTTTCCAGGCAGTATTAGATCTGGCCACCATCCTGTTGAAGCATGTGTTGTTAAAACATCCAACAAAGAGTCTTCTTCCTTCTCTAGACTTTGCAACAAAAGCGTGCCACTCCATTTGGTATCTCTCTTCCAAATTCCATCTGGGATTGAAATAATTTGTCAATCCCTGATGGGCCTACCTTCTGTTATGAAGTCTGATTTTACAAGCAACATCACAGCTAAGCTTTCTATCTAATAAGACTGCCTTAACTAGTATAGCATCACGCAGTATTTTCCAGATAAAAAGTGAAACTTTGCAGAAATTTTAACTTTCCACAATATTTTCTAGACTTCACTGTTAACATTATTAGTTCTAGCACTGTTACTGTCATCATCACCTCCCCTTCTCAAATACCTCATTCCCACATGCCAGAACACTATCCTTGTGGTAGTTAAAAGGTCAAGTACCTTAGAAACAAAATTATTTTGATCTATAAATGTAAGGCTCCTCTCAACTAGCAGGAGATCCTATGGATTGGTTAAAATAGAACGAAAACAGAATCTTAGAAGCCAAAAAACACAAGCAATGAATGTCCGTGGACATCAAGTGATTTTCCTATTCAAGTCCTTTAAAAAAAAAAAAAGTAAATAATTCATTAAAAAGCAGGGGTGTGGAACCCATGTACATGATGTCCACATATTACACTTATTAGCCACAAACCAATAAAATGCCTAATAAGCTTCATCTTAAAAACAAAGTTCCCCAAAACTACACCAGTAGACAACCATAATAATACAATAGATTAAAAAATAAAGAATTATAGGCTCAACCTAAATGAAAAATATACATAAAAATTAAAACAACAGTGGTCTTCCTATAAACAATTATTGTGAATGTTGAAATTATATTGGGCACATTGATAGATCACTTTTAACATTGTCATTGGTTTTTATTTCTTCAATGAAAGTACATTGTGTGTGGGTGAGAGTCAAATTACTGTGTAGCACCTCCCAACTGGTGGCCATTACATGTGTTGCTTGACATTTGGATTTTTCCCAAGAATGCAGTCACGATGAGCAGGAAAGCTGCACTCTGCACAGTAGTAGAACCATTGCTTGGGATCTCGTTCTTCTTCACAGATATCACAGTAATATTCACTGGAGTCATCTTCAAGAGTATAGCGGAGGTTGAAGGGATGTTCATGTTGGTTGTACCATGTGGCTTGTGGTAGTGTAGCACATATTAAGTCTAGAACAAATTCACAAGTGGAACAACGGAATACAAAACAACTTTCAAAATTACAACTACTACACTTTTGTAGAGAGTTTGTAATGGAGAGGTAAAGACGATGCTCATGACAGGCAAGAGTGAGGGTGTTTGATAATAAAATACATTGAACATTGTAATTATACTTGCATATTTGACAGTTGTATTTTAAGCCGTTGCACCTCTGGGCACAGGCATTACAGAAAAAAGAAGCTTGCTGATAACTGAGGGTGAGAGGGTGTGAATCAAATGGGTGTCGTTTTATTTTGGGTAATTTAGAACAAGATTTATGAAGAAAGAAGCTACACGGGGTACAACTGTAAAATGGAGAGAGAATGTATTGTACGCACCCGTTGCATTTTGTGTTATTCGGAATCTCATCAGTAAGCTTCAAATCATGCACGTGACTGAAGTGTTTGATTTCTGTGGCTATTTCAGTTCCGTCTTCCCCCACAGTGGTTTTTATGACTTTGCAAATTTCTGAGTCAAAGGATTGATGGAGCTCTGGATCTTCAGATTTTGAATCGGTGGACTGCTCCTCTTTAAGTTCCTGCAAATTTATGTACTCCCTATTATAGGGGAGCATAGCACAATAGAGGTGGGCAACAAAATCGCATCTTGAGCAATAGTAAAGGCAGAGTGTATCCACTTTTCGAACACAGAGTAGGCAAATTGGAGAGTCGGATTGATGGACTTCAAGAGAAGGGGTGAGGTGGAGAGGGTGGTTGTGACGATGAACTTTAAGTATGTGTGGGCAAGCAGCACAACGTGAATGTATAACGAAATCGCATTGGAAACAAAAATAGGGCAGATTGCCTTCTTTGCCACAGAAGTCGCAAGTGAACTTCAACTGCTTCCAAATGCTGCGGGTCAATTGGTGGTCATGGACTTCAGTTTGGATGGTGAGTGATAAAGAAGAACATTTGATGTGAATGTTGAAGTTGCAACGGTAACAACAATATCTGTATTCATTACTCTGTTCTCCGCAGACGTCGCATTTGCTAAATTTGTCATATTCTTCTCTGCTGTTGTCACGATATGTTATTATGTCGAAGAGAATAAGAGGATGATTTGGGTGTGAGGGATGGTGCAACCCAAGGGGTAGTTCTGCACATGATTTATGATGATAGTAGTAACCATCGCAATCGCTTTCTATACAACTATAGCTAGGACCAAATACTGGTTCCCCGCACCCCCAACAAAGAACTCCACTTCTCTCGTCTTCATTAAAGACCAACGGATGCTGCCAATGCCCCCAATGTTGAAGCTCCATCGTCTGGACAACATCAAATTTGGTTAGAAAATAATGACAGTGCAAAACAAACTGAGAAAGAGAGAGATGCACATGAGATGTTTGATTGAAGGCTGGTAGCATTTGTTTTCTGACTAATTATCATCAAGTCACATGGAACAATTAGTAAAGTTTTGTATAAAGAGTAAAGACCAATACCAAATAGACAATCTGGCACTTCTCCACTAAGCTTAGACGCTAATGCTCTCGCTGGCTGGGCTTGCTCAAATTTTATTTGGAAATCCAATTTTTAATGTCAGCTTGTGAGATTAGAGGTGAGGATTCTGGGATTTTAAGAAAGATAGGAGACATTTGGGTTCATTCGGAGGTGGATGCTCTCAGCATTTGGGTTCAAGTGAGTGTTGCACTTGCACGCACATCAGGTGTTTGATTTGGGTCTTGTAAAAGTAAAGTTGTTGGATTTGGAAGAAGCGGTTAATTAAAAATAAAGTTTATAAAAAAAATTAATTACAAATAAAAGGCTGTTAATAAATATTAAATAAAGCTTGTGATTTAGTTTCCCTAAAGTAATGCTTACTGGTTTTTTTTTTTCAATGTAAAATGTGGAAAACAATGTTGAAAAGTTTTAAATATTGAGATAGATAATAATTTTTTTAAATGAGTATTAAAAAAATATTATGAATTTTCAATGAATATTTGGTAGGCAGTAGGCACAATGTATAAGTTGTTCTTTACATTACAAATGGAATTAGATTTTATTAGCGTCCTTCTGTCAAATATTTGACTGTAAGAACATCTTTTTTTGAAGTTTTGGAGGCATGAGTCAAGTGAGTGTTGTGCTCACACGCACATCAAGTGTTTGATTTGGGTCTTGTAATAAGTAAAGTTGTTGGACTTGGAAGAATTAATTAAAAATAATAAGCATTGGGGCCTTGGGGCGTTTGTCAAATTGGGGCTGTACCGGCTGGTGGCATATTTTGCCAGTTAATAAACATAACTTGTAATTTAGTTTCCTTAAATTTTATTTTATTTTATTTTATTGTTAATTTTTATTTCATTTTTGCATTGTAAAAGGTAGAAAAGTTTTAAATATTAAGATAGATAAGATTTTTTTTTTTTAAAAATGAGTATTGATTTAAGTTTGGTACTAGTAGTAAGAAATAGAGATAGAAAGAGAAATAGAGAGAGGAGGGCCAGGAGGCGTACCGTATCCAAAATAGATGCATTCTCAATCTTAGTGTTGGAATTAGAGGATGACTCATTTTCATCTTTGTTTGAGTTGACATTGGAGTGGCTTCCACTGGCTTCCAATTCGTTTTTGTTGTTATGCTGGACGTATGGAAGGCCCTCAGAGGAACTCATCACTGTGGCAAGAGAGATGGCACAGTCAAGTCTCTTATTTCCTTCTGTTCACAGTTCACACTGCACATCACTCTCTCTCTCTCTCTCTCTCTCTCTCTCTCTCCACACATTTGCGTTACAAAGTTTAGCTCCAACCACCGATAGGAAAATCACATTAGTCCTTGTTATGTGCAATGCACATAACTTATTTAACTCAATCAACTAAGTGAGTCACGCGCAATACACGTGACGGGACACACATTATCTCCTAAAAATAATCATAATAGTTTATAACTCATCATTTTATACCGAAAATTGAAGTTACCAACAAATAAAATAAAATGCTTACTTACAATCGAAGGGTTTTTTTTTTAATAATTAAAAGATAGAAAACTAAGGGTATTAGTATAAGAGTATAACATGAATATTTCCATTAAAAAAAATAAAAGTATAATATGAATATTTGATAGACATAATGGGTTTAAGTAACCCTTTATAAAAGAATTTGGATTTGGTTTGGGTCTCCATCTAAAAGTGCTGAACCAAATATCCCCTAATTTTTTTGGTCTCACACTCCAATATAAAATTATGGAATTAAGGAAAAGGTGCCTAAAGGGTAGGGATAAATAATAAGACATTAATTCTAAGAAAAAAAATAGAGACATTATTCTTGCACAATACAAGTTCCAATCATGTCTTTAATTGATACCACAATTATTATTATTATGTTAGAGAAGTGGAATTTGTTTTAGTTTCTTTTGTTTATGTCAATAAATATTCATTATAATTAAAAAAAGTTAGACTTTGTGTAATTTTACCAAAGTTGTTCTACTAAATAACTTTATTTTATAATAATAGTTTTCTAAGCCTAAGTAAATATTATACACGTTGAGAGCAATGCTCTTTCCTCTCATATAATAGAGGGTATTACTATTTAAATTCATGGTGGGAACCCACCATTTTTTAGGGAAATGATTATTGCTCCAAAAGTATTCAATATTTTTCATCAAATCTAATGTTAAAATAAATTTCTTTGCATAAGTAAGATGGGAGGCATTTGGAGGTGGATTCTCAGAATTCGGGCATGGTTGGAGTTTTGTAAAAATAAAGTTGTTGGGTTTGGAAGAAGTGATTAATTAAAAATAAAACTCATGATTTGTCAAATTGGGGGTGGACCGGGTGGGGGTGTATTTTCACTATTTTGTCATCTGTTAATAAATATTAAATAGAGCTAGTGATTTAGTTCCTAAAGTAAATATTTTTTTTTTTCAATGTAAAATGTGGAAGACAATGTTGAAAAGTTTTAAATATTGAGATAGATAAAAGTTCTTTAAAATGAGTATTAAAAAAATTATGAATTTTCAACTAAGATTATTAATAAAAGATAAAATGAATATTTAATAGGCACTATGTACAAGTTATTCTTTACATTACAAAGGGAATGAGATTTTATTAGGGTCCTCATGTCAAATTCTTTACACTAAGATTAATGTTCCTTCCTCCCACATAATAGTAGGTCACACTAATTAAATTCTTGGTGATGATCTACATTTATATGAGAGGAGAGATTGTTACTTTTGGAATATTCAAAAA
Source organism: Notholithocarpus densiflorus (assembly GCA_030021035.2). NCBI lineage: Eukaryota > Viridiplantae > Streptophyta > Magnoliopsida > Fagales > Fagaceae > Notholithocarpus > Notholithocarpus densiflorus. The sequence continues at coordinate 366,542 of JARYZH020000240.1, read as the reverse complement.
TTTTCTGCTTAACTCACAGTTGGAATAAATTTCTTTCTTAACTATCAGGTTTACCAAATATTATTATGATCTATCATTCTTTCGGAATATCGAATCAATTAGGCATTAGAAACTCATTAATTTATAAAGAGATCTTATAGTTTTTTGAATTATTAAACATAATTAAACAAATAACCATATAGATTTAACAGTGGATCGCAACTGATTTGTTGCAAATTCTTGCATGTGATTAACCTATAATAGATATTTAATAAGAATGTGAATTCAAGAAAATAGTAATTTAAAAAAAGTAACTAATTGATGTAATTTTTATGAAAGCAAAGTCAAATGTAGCATGAACCAAAACCATTTAGCAATAATATATATCTCACAAAAATATAATGTTAATTCAAGTACTAAATAAGCCAAAAAATTTACTTTATTTAACATCTATACAACAAAATTTAAGCAATCAAATCAACATATTATTTATATAAAGTAATTAGAAAAACACACATGCATATAAATAAATTTGTAAAAACAACCATCATTACTTACTGTAAGAATAATCCAATATTGACTTAGCCATATCACTTGTCCACAAAGTCGTCCGCGCAGGCTATTACTGGCCCAATATGCAAGCTGATGCCAAGGCATATGTAAAGATCTGCGATCGATGCCAACGGTTTAGTAATGTCCCCAGACAACCATCAGAATATCTCACTCCGATGATGGCCCCATGGCCTTTTACACAATGGTGGTTAGACATCTTGGGTCCCTTCCCACTTAGGACGAGGCAGATGAAGTTTTTGGTGGTAGGCATTGATTATTTCACCAAGTGGGTAGAAGCAGAACCCTTAGCAAGTATCACACAACAGAATGTAAAGAACTTCGTCTGGAAGAACATTGTGTGCAGGTTTGGGGTACCAAGAGTATTAGTGTCCAATAACGGATGACAATTTGACAATGCACTTTTCAAGGACTTCTGTGAACACTTCGGAATTCAAAATCATTATTCCTCCCCTGCCCACCCCCAAGCCAACGGTCAAGCCGAAGTTGCAAACCAATCCTAATCATCAAGACTCGACTTGAAGGGACAAAGGGAGTATGGCTAGATTAGCTATCAGGTGTTCTATGGGCATATAGGACGACGGTGAGAACCCCTACAGGGGAAACTCCTTTCAAGCTAGCCTATGGGAGCGAGCTAGTCATACTTGCAGAAGTGCACATGGCCAACCATAGGGTGACGGCGTATCAGGACAAGGATAACGAGGAGCAACTCCGCTTGAACCATGATCTGATAGACGAGGTAAGGACAGACGCAGAACAAAGAGCAGCAAGGTACAAAAACCTCATGGCTAGGCAATATGATGCATGGTGAAGCCAAGATGATTCAACATAGGAGACCTTGTTTTGAGAAGGGTCTCTTTGGCAACCAAGAACCCAGCTCATGGGAATTTGGGACCTAATTGGGAAGGCCCCTACAAAGTTGTCAATTGCAAAAGACAAGGATCCTACTACTTGGAAGCCCTAGACGGGAGGAAATTGGAGCATCCTTGGAATGTTGAACACTTGAGGAGGTACTACCAGTAAAATGTCAGCCTGGACGAGCATAATTCTGGACGAGCCTGGACCCCGTTTATCTACTTATTTATCTACATAAAGAGTTTGTTTATCTATGTATTTTAATGTTGCTTTGTTGTTACTATATTGGGGTTATGAACGACGTTATGGATTGGCTTGTATTTATTTTCCTAAAAGCATTAGCTTCTAAAAGCACATGCCTCGTCTATGAACAATATTTATGCTATGTACATAATGCTGTGCCTGAATTACTAATTTTCCATTGTTTTCGTTGAAATTAACTCATAAGAGGGCTAAAAGCCCAAGACGAGTAAATCCTCTGGACGCAAGGATGTACTATCTAAAAGAATAAAGCACTAAGGCATACCCGTCCAAACCATAGACGAGCTAAAGTCTTAGACGGGTGAAGCTATAAACCGTCCAAGCAATGGACGAGTTAACACCTTTGTAACATTAGTTCAAACCATGGACGAGGAAATGCATAAGCAAATATTTGATCTATTGATTAGGGCACCAACCAAACAATCCAACCTATGGACGAGTGTAAGATTGGGCCTTGTCTTTACAAAACGTGAAAATCAGCTAAGTCTAAGGATTAGTAAGGCTGGTAGTTACCATTTCACGTGGATGAATCATACTTGATGAAATTCAAGAAATGGAAAGAGTATATATTCATGTTAAAAAGGGAGAAGTCCCTTCCATAGACGAGCCAAAGTTCAAAATCTGTAATGGAAATAGAAACTCTCGTCCATATCATAGAAGTAACATTCATACAATTATTTAAGGGCGGCGACCAACGTCCAAACACCCTTGTGAAATAAAACTCAAATTGTTTTAACAGCTCATCCTAAAACCACAGACGAGCTTAATGTACTTGAATTACACACACAAAAAAAAAGAAAAGGAAGAGACAGGAATACAAAGGTTAAAATATTTTCTAAGCAGGGGGAGCATCCACCTTAGGGTCGTCCTGAGGAGGCTGAGTTGAAGCGTCGTCCTCAACATTAATGTCCTCGGAGCTAGTTTGGAGGAGAGAACTGGTAGCAGCATTTAGGTTAAGCTTTATGGAGCTAAAGTCCACTTCAGGGAAGTTTTCCTTAGCATCCATTCTAAAATCCTCAAAACCTGCTGCATAATTGGCATCCAGAAGATCAGTATATTGCTTGGATGCCTTGAATTCAATTACTACATCTTCTTTTGCCTTGGAAAGAAGAGTACTCAGTTCGTTGTTCTTTTTATGTAGATGATCAAGACGAGTATCTTTTTCCAATATATCAGTTTTGAACTCCTCAATCAAATTTAGTAGTTCCTTTGCTTTCTCCTTAGCCTTGGAAGCTGCCTCAGCCCACTTCTTAGATTCTTCTTTCACCTCCTGAACCCTCTTCTCCAGCAAGATCCTCGTCTTGTCCAAATCAGTTTCTTGCCTGGACGCAGCGATGAACTTGGACATGGCCTATGAGTCAAAGTTTTGTTAGAACAAAAATACTTGTCTACCTTGCTAACAAGACGAGATATATATACATAGAACAAAAAGGAGAAAAGAAAAAGCTTGCAAACCTTGAAAAGGTCATGAACTCCAGAATGCTCAAAGTCCTTCAAAGACATGTTGTAGCATGCCGTCACGTTTGCGTCCGTCACAGCCGTCCCAAACCTCTCCCAGGCTAGATCCTCGTTCCCAATAAGGTTTTGAGGTACCTATTGGGAAGGCTAAGACGAGGAAGGCGTCTTGGTTGTGGACGGGACATGTATAAGAGGATCTTTGAGCTCTAGATCATCAAGGATCTGAACATCCACAGGCTCATGCATAGAGACGAGCGGAGTGGATTGGACGTCCTTAGGCTTGGACGACCTATGTTTAGGCTTTTTCTCCCTGCGCCTGCTTAGGAGGTTCCCCAAGTCAACCCCTAATGACAAGTTCTTTCTTTTATCACCTACTACTGGACGAGGTTGAGACGCCACCTCCTGCCTAGCTGCCTCATCCGCCACTTCTTTACCCTTATTTTCCTTCATTGTAGCCATTCCTGAAAAAGAAAGACGTCAGTAAAAGAAAAAAAAAAAAAAAGAGGAAGGACGATAAGAAAACTTACGTCTACGGACGGTGAGCTCGTGTGCGATGGCCTCAGCGGATGGTTCGGGACCTAAGCCCCAAGTGGCAAGACGCTGGAGACTTACCAAAGAATGGAAAGTCCTGTCAGTGTATAGACGAACCTTCTGTACTCGCTCAATGTAAAATCTGCTTAAATGAGGTCGTTTAACACCTATATATAAATAATATATATATATATATATATATATATATTAGATAACTACTAACAAGAATAAATATGATAAATAACAAAGTAATGACCATAAGCATACCTTCAGGACGAAGGTTCCCTAACTCTCTTGTATATGGAGGAAATTGGTCTTGGTCAACCTCAATAGGGCGTCCAGCCCAGAAACCTGAGACGAAGAAGAACTCTGTCTTCCAGTTCCTATCTGAGGTAACTAAGGACTTAATTAATCTGTAATCTTTCCCTCTGGCTGTAAATTGATAGAAGCCAAGGGATTGGTTAATTTCAGAAGGTTTATAACAGTAGAGGAACTCGTCCACGGTGAGAGGACAATCCCCCTCAAACACCTCCCTCCACAAAACTTGCATAGAGACAACTAGCCTTCATTTATTGGGATTAAATTGACAGAAACCTAAACCTAACCTAGTAAGTAGTTCTCTAGCAAAAACATTTAAAGGTAGCCTAAGTCCACCTAAAAGATAGGCTTCATAGATACCTATCCCAAAACGTGGTTGACAGCACCACTCCTCATGAACTGCTAACCTAGGATTAAGGTCGTCTGGGATTTGATACCATTTCTTAAGCAAATCTAATTTCCTATCGTCCGTCTTTGAAGCTACTCCTATGGCACAACTATACACTACCTCTTCCTCGTCCTGAACTGTAGATGAGGGAGCACTTGTGCCAACCTTGGATCTGGACTCAGCCCTCGTACTAAGTCCTTCCTAAAGAACCTCTAAAAGAACCCCAGGAACACCAGACATGAACTCGTCTGTGGTGTTCCCTCCACTACTACTATCACTATTACTACTATCACTAGAACCACTAAAACTACTAAGATCATGGTATTCGTCTATGGCCTTATCCATGCTATTGCTAGACGAGGAAAGGACGGTCTCAGACATTTTTAAGAAAACTTAAAATCTGAGGACGAGAATAAAAAAAATACCTGAATCTAGACGGGAAGGAACTAAGGACGAGAGGACACTGCTAGACGAGGCGCTAAGTCGAGGAAGCTCAAGGAAGCAAATTTCAGAAATGTGAAGGGTAGTGGAGGAATTATACTATTTATAGGCCGTAAGTCTAGGTATCTGAAACGACGCATCCAATTAAAAAGTGACATGTGGCATGTTCCTCAGAAAAATAAATCGACGCGACTGGTCACCAATAAGGTTGTGCCACATGGCACACTTATTGCCGGCATTAAAATTACTTCTCCTTGAGACGACCCATGGACAAGGGGGCAACTGATGGTGTTTGGAAATAATCTAACTCCATTCTCGTCCATAAGGGTCGTCCATTGAAGGGATAACAATCTTTACTCGTCCTCAAGACGCTTGTCCATATCTCTGCTCGTCCTTGACACACGCTCGTCTATAAAGGGTTTTAGATGGGCTTGATACGGTAACTCTACACCTTTTGGATGACTTCTCGTCCTTTGTTACCTATGACGAGCTTAGCGACGGTTACAGAAAATGGGATCAGAAATTATAACCTCCATGGCAGTTAAGCATACTCCGGACTTTCCAGTCCTTAAAGGTCGGAACAGTTATTAAAGAGTAACCGTTTTTGTTTATGAACCTATAAATACGAATCTTTGACAAAAAAAAGGTAAGTTTTTCTCCAGACACAGTCCCTAGAAGTTTGGATTTTCCCTATTTTGAAATAAGAAAACTAACTTCACCATCGAAGGGTTTGTGACCGGCCAACTCCGGTCTCCTCTGATCTTTTGTTTCTCTTTCAGGCACTCAAGTTCATCAAAATCCAAACTAACTGATTTTCCGAGTATTATCACTAGCAATCAAGAATATGTGAAGAACTAGAAATAAAAGCATGCTTGAATCTAAATAAACTATGGCATAATTAAAAGAAAGATTTAGAAATTTTACATGTATGCACTAGCATTCATGAGCACTCCAAGCAAGAAAGCTTCTCTAGAGCGGGATTCATGAATATGAAGTTAATAGCCCGAGACCAAGAGGTCCAAACTATAACTTTTAGTGAATTGAGATCAGGACGCCCAAGACACCAAAGGCTCCTACCTACCACTAACTCTAGAAAGTAAGGACAAGGTTCTCCAGAGGGGGACTCGTGAATACTAGGAAGTTGGTAGCTTAAGACTAGGAGACCCAAACTATCCCTTCTAGAGAATTAAGACCAAGAGGTCCAAGATACCAAATGCATTTTCCTATTACTAACTCTAGAAAGTAGGGACAGGGACCTCCAGTGGGGGACTTGTGAATACTAGGAAGTTGGTAGCTTGAGACCAGGAGATCCAAACTATCACTTTTAGAGAATTGAGACCAGGAGGTCCAAGATACCAAATGCATCTTCCTACTACTAACTCTAGAGAGAGAGAGAGAGAGAGAGAGAGAGAGAACGAGAAATCTCAATTTACTAGGAAGCTCTAAGATTTCGGGGTGCTATGATCTGATACTAGAGGGGGATATTTATACTAGATGTTGTGGGGGTTTATAATTTGAGCTTTTCCATGTGAATTTATGAAAAATCTGACTTTTGTGCATTAATTGAGAGTTTGGAGGGCTAGGGAGCAAGCAAAGGAGTTGAAAGTTTAGTTCTTCCCGTAGCTTCCCTACAACCGACAAGGTCAACATCAAAAAATCATATCTCACTCATTTCTTAATAAAACAGGTCCATTCTTGTGCTTTAATTGAAACTCTGGATGTCTAGTTTTCAGAAACATTGACCTCACCCAAAAATTCAAAATGGCCTGAGAGATATTCACGAAATAGTAACCAAAATACATTTTTTTGGAGAAGAGTTTCAACCCAATTATCGTTAAATAGCTCCCAATTTAACTCTCTTTTACCATAAATAAGCTCCATTAACTTTCTTCACGAATGCATTATTTTGCTATATTATAGACAATCTCGCTTTGAAGACTATGTTTTTGTTTCATATCCAAGTGAGAAACCTCCAATAGATGTGGGGGGATTATATGTACCACTTCGGCCTCAAAGTTTCTATTAAAAAAAATGCCTCAAATGGTAGGAAGAGAGTATGCAACATGTCCCTTTGCCAAGACTGAGTTTCCATGTTAGTTAGGGTCGTGACCTTTGGTTCTTCACCAATATCAATCCTCATTAGGATCATGCTTGAGTTTAATTGGGCGAGTTAAGGTCATTATGGGTTGGAAAAATTCCAATCCACCACCAACTAACCAAACTCTACTACTATCGAGTCGATTGAAAATCTAGTATTTCACTCGACGAATTGTACAGGTTGGCAAGATTATACACACAATAAAGATAATATATATATATATATTTAAATATATATATATATATAAAAATGTTTGTTCTACTTTCAATAACAAGTATTTTCAGTTTTCTGTTCATTATACTACTTGTTGCTACTGCCACCTTGGACGAATTACCGCCATAAAGGACGGTTCTAAATTGCTTCCATTTACTTTGAATTATTGCCTTCATTTACTTTGAATTATTTTGATATATACTGCTTGGCTGGTTCTACCACCTTATTTACATTACTTTCACTATATTACACTGTGCTTCCGTCTCTTCCCTTATATATATATATATATATATATATATATATATATATATATATATAAATATATATATATATATTTTGTAGGGATTGATTGGGTGTGGACAAGTATTATATGTAACTATATGCTGGCATGTCAGTCATCAACAGGTTAGTAAAATCTCAACCTACGAGTCAAATTGACTTTCTAATTTGATGATCGAAATCACCCAACCCGCACCTTGCATATAATAAACTTGCATGGGATGGCGCATGTGGAAGAGTTGGGTGGGAGAGCTGAGGTGGGTTTGCACTTTGCACAGCCCTAATCCTCGTAGAGATCACCATGTATGTCATTAGAGTGGAAAGCCAGTAGTCTTCCCTAACCGCCATCTTAGCCCATTCCCCATACTATCGTTGCCTCCATGATGACTTGCCAAGTATATGATGGGTTATTTCTAATCCTGGGCATTTCTCAAAAAATAAAATTTTGGGTGTATGAATAACAACCTTAATTGGCAAATGGGCTAGAAACAACGTTGAGAGGTTAATTGAAGGCGACTATCTTAGTTGTTTTGAATCCATAGAAGCTACAAAAGGATCTAATTGAAGGTGACTATCTTAGTTGTTTTGAATCTCTTGCAAAAATCTGATCCACATTGTAGGATAATTGTAGATGCAACTGATGAATGTTGTTGTTGTGGTTGTTGTTTTTTTGTTTGTTTTTTGTTTTTTTGTTTTTTTTTTTTTTATCCGATATAAAATTTTACTCTAGCCTAATCTAAGTGTATTTACGTGAATTTTTCTCCTGGAAACTTGAATCTTGACCCTTACCTCTCTCCCTCACTCTACAAGAACTTATATTTATGGGGTAACCATCTCAAAAATGTTGGTTACTGGCAAATGAAATTTTTATTTTTTTATGAAGCACTACGTCTATAATAGTTTCAAAACATGTATATTTTTAGTTAAGTACAACCACGTAGCTGAATCTTAAGAAAAGAAGTTAAAGGAACAACACTTAAGTATTGTACCTAAGTTTTGCGCTTAAATTATTACTCGTTCAATTTTGAACTCACTATTAAAAATACTTTTTTACACATTAATAACAACTAGTAACAACATGCTACTTAAAATTTATTGCGAAAATATTATAAACATTAACATTTTTTTTTCATGGCCCTAGATTTTTGTAATAGCTATTGTGAAGTAGAGTGTGGAACTGGATTTCTCTTTTGCATATCATTATTCCTGTTTTGTTGGGTTGCTTGGTCAATGAAAAAAAGAGAGAACCTATTAACAGAAGGACCGTGTCAGTGATATGCATGTGTAATTTTATAGTGATAGGGAGAGGGGGCCTAGGGAGTCCTTTGAGAGATGGTCATGGAAAGCTCCGAGAAAAGTGCAGCAACGTAACCAACAAGTTCCTTTTGGCTGATATCAAAAAAATAAATAAATAAAACACAAGTTCCTTTTGGCAAATTAAATACTTAAGAGCATCCACGATAGTGGATGCATAATTTTTGTAAATTTACACATCTAAAACCTACTTTTTCTATTTTACACTTCTATTTTTATAAAATACCCACGTCAGTTTGTCTATTATATACATTTATTCAAATAAAATATTCATTCTTGAATCAACACCCAGCCACCATCAACGCTTAGAGCAACGGCGATCATCAACCAGCCTCCATCAACAACCCACACAACCACCACCATCAAGCCAGCCTCCATCATCAACCCACCATCAAAATCCCAAAACGACTAATCAAAATCATCAAAACCCACTAATCAAAACCCACTGATCAAAATCCCAAAACCCACTAATCAAAATCATCAAACCCACTAATCAAAACCATCAAAATCCACGGATCAAAATCACAAATCCATCAAACAAAGATTGAGCTACATCAACGATCAGAGCAGCGACGACGCCAAACCATCAACAATCAGAGCAGCAGCGAGGCGAAAGCAGCGGCGATCAGAGCAGGGGCCAATCAGAGCAATGGCGAGGCGAAACCATCAACGATCAGAGCAGCGATGATCAGCGAGGCAGCAGTGATCGGCGTGAGTAGCGACGAGTGAGATGATCGGCGGTGGCACGGCTGTGGCGAGACTTGAGAGAGCAACGAAGATTAGTGGAGGAGGCGAGAGTGTGAGGTGAGAGTCAACAACCTGAGAGAAAAAGAGAGAGTGAGGTGGAGAGAGAAAAAATTAATAAAATACTTTATGCACGAGCTACAATAACCGTGTAAATAATGTGTATATTTACACTGTTACTATAGCTAATGTGTATATTTACACATTTTTACACCCACTGATGTAGGTGTTTTTTTTGCTCAAAATGTGTAAAATTGGTACATTTTTCTATTTTAGAAGACTATTCACAAGCTGATGTGGTTGCTCTCCTCAAAGTTCGAGGATCTGAGAAAGTCTTTAGTAATCCTCAAAAAGTTATGTCTAAAAACAAACAATGAGAAATATAATAGGAACCGAACAATAGCCCTTAATACTTGGCTAAAAAAAAATATAGCCGTTGGAAGCTTGTCTGTATTAAATGAAGTACTCTTACAATAAAAGTTGAGGCAATGACTAATGAATAATAATAATATTTGACCCATCAAAAAAAAATAATAATAATAATAATAATATTTGAATAGCATCAAAATCTAGTGGGTGATTTGGGGTCCCATTTTAATCCTAGAGGGATCGATGTACCTTATGACTAAGGTGATTTTTTTGTCTTCTAAATTCTAAAATGAATCGGAAAATGGAGATTAGATAAAGATAAATAAATAAAAGGGGAGCCCAAATCACTCCGATAAGAGTGAATATAGCAACTTATTTGAGGTTTTCATAGGAAGAGAGACCATGGAGGCCAAGTTACATCTTCTTCAAAGTGTAACACTTGGAAACTTGCAGGATCCATAACCTTAAATAAGAGCAAAGAAACCCATTAGAATTTTTTTCTTTTTTTCAAATAAAAGAAATGAAATATTTTGTTTTATAAAAGATGCATGTGCTTGTTTAGAGCAGGTAAGCAGAAATTGAGTGCGAATGTGGTATTAGTTAAAGTAAAAAACTACAGTTATTCTATTGTTTCTCAAAAAATAAAAAATAAAAACCTACAGTTATTCTTTTAATTTGGTAATTTTTCTGTATAAAAAAAAAATGCTAATTTTCAATGGTAGAAAACTTAGGAATAGTATTTAAGGTAGTAAAAACATGATTGCATTGATCAATCATCAATGATTCAATGTAGTAAAAAGAACATTATCTTTTTTAAGAATCATTAAATTTAATGATCATGTAATTCATTGGTTAGTGTAATCAAATGTTTAAAATCAACTAAGAAATCTAAAGGTATAATAATACATCACCCAAATCTCCCATAATCACCTAATGTAAATATTCTTTGCATTTGGACAGCATGAATCGATATCATTTAACGCCTAGTGATGCATCTGACTACATACAGTTTGTATTTCTTTTGTATATGGACAAACTAATCATGCAACTGGTTTTTCAATTTTCATGTACCAAACAGAGTAAAAAATTTTAGGGTAAACCAGTAGTATAATTCTTAATTATAATTATTCAATAGGGGAGGAGTGTAACCCCTTGAGTGTGATAATAAGGTTGTACAATTTTATCAATGTGCGCTACACATTCCGGGTAAACCAATAGGATAATCTTAATCTTAATCATAATTATTCAATGGGAAAGGAGATGTTTTGTAAAATCATCAATCAACAGAGAATTAATGTCATCCATAACCACTTGAAGAGGACACTGTAAAGCATGATCAATCTTAGTAGGATAATTTAGAAGAAGAAAATAATTGTTGATGATAGTAATCTACAAGTAATGAAGAAATATTATCATCTCTAGTACACATCTCATCCCTTTGATTCCTAAGGTCACTTATTTGATTTCTATAAAAACTTTGGGAAGCTCTACTATGGAAATATCTAGTATTTTTATCCCCAGACTTTTTTCAGTGTGATTGAGACCATTACACATTTTGTCTTCTTGAATAAACAAACCGTTAATCTCTTTCTTCAGTTGGAGTACTTTATCAAATTTGCCTCCTCCACGGGCCTCTTCTTATGCTCTTTTCAAAAATAAAAAATAAAAATTTCTTCTCAATGGGGGAGGGGGATTTGATCATCGTAAGAGGTCCTAGATGAGTTACTCTTGATATTTATCATTTACTATTAAAATGCACCACCATTCAACTTTTATTTCAGAGTATTCTCAAGTTTGTTTTTTGTTTGCTTTTATGTGAAAAGATACAAATAATACCAGGCTGGCCTGATGCGTTAAATATTGGATAAGGATCATGTCTGCATGTGCTATTCAATCTATTCTCTTTTTTACGTGAAAATATACAAATCATACTTGGGTGGCCTGCCTGATGTCAAATATTTGATAAAGGTCTAGGTTTTTTTTTTTTTTTTTTTTTTTTTTTTTTTTTTTTTTTTGGGGGGGGTGGGGGGGAAGAATTGCCAGATCTGTTGGAATTCTAAAAAAAGAAAAATATAATTTTTTTTTTTTTTAAAAGCGAAAATATAAGGTTATGTTTAGTAACAGTTTTTGTTTTCTATTTTCAAAAATTTGTTTTTGGGAATATTAATAAAGAACTATTTTCTTGTATTTTTTAAATCAAAAACATGTTTGGTTAATTGAAATTAAAAAAATAGTTTTTTGAAGAAAAAAATAGACAATACTAAAATATGTTATTACTAGAATTTGAACTCTAATGCTAACTCATTAAATGAGATATATTCATTAAATTAAATGCATGTTTTCATTGACTTTTGAAAATTAGAAACTGAAAACTGTCTTTTGCATGTTTTCAGTTTTCTTTATAAATTGAGTTTTGAGAACAGTTTTTTCTGTCTATTTTGAGTTACCAAACAAGTTTTTTAGTCTCAAAAATAGAAAATTGATTTTGAAAACAGAAAATAAGGGAAAAAAACAGTTACCAAATATACCCTAAATTTTTTAACTATGATACTATTTTTGAGTTAGAAAGTAATGGATATGTTAAGTCATAAAAAGAAAAATAAATCAAAACCTATAGAGATTGTGTCAAGGATGCACCCATTTTTAGCATTACAAATTCTCCCTGAAATTGGCATTAGTAAACATAGTAAATCTTTCGCCAAGCTGTTTGTGGAAAAAATAGATACGCCACACCCCAAGACCCAAGTATACATATATAACCTGCCAATAGCTTTTACTATTATATCACAACGTAGAAAAAATTGTAAGAGTAAAAGTTGACAGGAAAAAAAAAAAAAAAAAGAAGAAGATGAGCTTAACTTGGTTCAACATGAAGTCATGGCTCTTGTGCTTTGTTTTTTATATAAGCATGGTGGTTCTGATCAATGGCATCGCAGCTAGAAATATCAATGAAGATGGTGGCTATGTTCCTGTTCCGGCTAACCCCTACAATCGTGGATGCAACAAGATCTATTATTGTCGTGGTGGCTAATGTCTTTCGTTTTTTTTTTCCCCCTAATTAAGTTTCCTGTATGAATAACAATCCTAATGTAATTTTGTTTGATAAATATATATCTCTTGCAAGCGTGTGAACACTTTAAATTGCAAGCATAGCATTAGAGCTACTATTAGAATTGCCTAAAACAATATAATGCAGATATCGAGCAATAACATTTGGTCCATTTCAAGTTCTTGGGCCATCAAAATACAGGCTCCACACGACGTTGCATAGAAATCAAACAATATTCATTAAACGTCAAGCTCAAATTAATGCTCAATTTTCTTCCTTAACCAGCTCCTGAACCCTCTTATATCTGACAACTTCTTTTGCTCACCCAATACAACAAACATTCTATGAGATTTGTTAAGAGTAAATTCGCATCTATATATCTATATATATTATAAAACACCGAAGACGTTTGATTATTTGTTGATTTTCTAATATTTCGTCACATTTTCTTTTAACTAATTACTACAGGAATCTAGAGAAAACCCTAAAACCCTCACAATATTACAAGATTTTGTCTCTAGAAACCCTAAAACCCCACACGCAAAACCGAACTGTTATAGATCTATAACAAGTCAAGTTTGTTGTAGTGAGAGTCACTCTCGAAATCTTCAACACGTCCACTTTCAGCATCCTTGAATTTAAACCCAGCAACAAGCACCACATTGAAAGAGAGCATGAACATGAGAAATAAGGGGAAGCAATTGCAACGGGTTGACATTGCTTGGAATTATATTACGTTGGATTTCAAGCGGAGTATTATCAGAGTTAAGAGGCTTTTTTGAGCTTTTATGTAGAGGAGGCCACCGACTTTCAAATTGCTTCAACAATTGTTTCCTACAGCTTCCACCATTGGTTTTCTGTCTCTATAAACTCTAAAACCCCCTACATGAAGGTAACTTTTCTCGACCTCTGTCTAACCCAATTAGAGCAAAAATTAGGTCACCTTGATTTCACTTTTTAATTCAGTGCTTGGCTATTTTGTTTTTGTTTTTGTTTTTGTTTTTTTTTTTTTTTTTTTTTTTTTTGAAGCTTTGATTTGTTTGTCTCTCTCTACCAATCACCCCTCTAAAAAAAATTCTTTATTATTTTGGCGTGGACTTAATTAAGACTCTATGTTGCATGCATTAAAATTAGTTGACAAAAAACTTGATTGTTTTGTTCCTATTTTGGAAATTGTACCATGTCCATTTTTGCAAGTCTCATTAGCTTTTTTTTTTTTTTTTTTTTGAGAATCCAAGTCTCATTAGCTTGAATTCGAGTTTTACTCACATTACTAATCAATTATAAAATACATAATAGGGTATGCTCAAATTCTAACAAGCACACACAATAGTACAAGCTCCATGTCTTACAGATAATCAATATGTAAACCATAAACCTAACTATGTTATCTGTCATATTAGGTGAAAGCTATGTTATTCTGTGGAGATTAAGTTCTTGGTCTCAGGTTCTTAAAAGCTTTCTTTGAATTGTCTATATAAAATGTTTTTTATTTCACTCTCTCTTTCTCTTTTTGGTGAAATTTTTTTATTAATCCAATCATTTAATTCAACTCTATATAACAAAAATAAAAAATGACTACTGTTATAGGCAATCAAAAGGAATACTCTTTGTGCCTTTGTGGTTATTGCTATCCACTAATAGGATTTATCATTCCAAATTTTAAGTTGGGTTATTTTAAGGTGTTTTTGTTGGATATTATAGAAGAGATTGTCTATATATATGTTAAATAATTAGAAAATATTCAATACGAAGCAGATTTTATTAAATGGGTATAGAATTTGATATGTTTGATGTTTTTTTATTGTTTGTTTTTATTTATTTAAATTGGGAATCTATGAGTTATGGGTTATGAATTATAGATTTTAACAAATTTCTCAAATCAATTGATAGTGTGGGATTAAGGGGTTTTATCGACAAGTATTGCAACAGGTTACTATTATAGACACTCATTAAACAATAAATTTAGGATATAAAACTTTTTTAATGTGTTAAATTCTTAATATGTAGATTTTATTTTATCAAGATTCAAAAAAAAAAAAAAACTTTTTATTTTTATTTTTATGTTCCATAGCATTTTTATGCAGTGTAAATAATAACAATAACTATACAAGACATTTTTTTCTTCATTTCATAACATATAACTTTTTAATATATGTTTTAGCCATATAGTGTTATTTATAAATTCAATATCTACAACTGTAGTAAAATAAACCAAGATTATATCATATATTATACTCAATAAATTTCCTGCGTATTGCACGGGTTAACGACTAGTTAACTTGAATAATGATACACTAATGCAGTAGCTTATATACAACAGAAAAGCTAACTAACTAACTTAACAATTATAACTACCTTCTAACAAACAGAAAGACTACAGTGGATTCCAATTACCTCAACTGGTAAAGTCTCTAATAGTTGTATAAGAGATCTGAGATTCAATCTTTGCTTACACCAAAATTAATTGATATCTTGGTCTGATAATAAGAAATATGATCAGAAGCGAACGCCATTAGTTGAAACTCTCTCTCAAAAAAAAAAAAAAAAAAAAAGACTACAACTAATCACACACGTGACAGCACATGCTTATTACTAGACTAATCTACATACAGTTTAACTAACACTATTAACAACTACAACACTACATGTCGTGTAGCCTAGTCTTTCTTCATTTTCTATGTCTTTGCTCACTTCTGATTCTGATCTAGCTTCTTTATCCTTCAGCCTTGATCTGTGATACTCCCCCTCAAGATGAAAATCATGAGAATGAATATTGAAAATGTCCATCTTGACAAGTAGAGCTGAAAACTGAATTTGGATGCATAGAGAACATTGACATTAAAATATGAAAAAAAATTTCAAACCCAATTTTGCTTCCAAAAGAATCTAAACCGTATACTCATATAACGTTCAGGAAACTGAAAACTCTGCTCCCTATATTTCCAAATAGCAAACAAACTGAAACATGGTGGTTCTTTTTATAAGCATGGTGGTTCTTTTTAATCTACTGATTCTCCCAAACCCATTGAACCTTCCAAGAAAAAGCTAATGTCTTTGGGTTTTTTTTTTTTTTTTGTGTTCCTAAGTTTCCTGTATGAATAGCAATCCTAATCTAATTTTGTATAATGGAAAAATATCTTTCATTACTTTTTTTTTCTTGGAACCTCTTTCATTACTACTGATAATAATTGTAAAGTAATGTCCACGTATTTGTTTGCTTCATGCTATGATAATCACCAATCCATCTACCTTGTAAATTTGTAATTGTTAGAATTATATGGTTAAAATTATTAAATTTATCATCTCCTAACAGTTTAAACTTTTAGGAAAATCGATAATTTAATTGTAGTGCTCAAGCGGTGAGGAACCAACCTTCATCTCCATGATGCTTATTGTTAAGGCTGGACAAATGCACCATGTTATAATGACAAGTACCTCTAGGGCTAAGAAGCATGGACACACATACACGGTACGATGCATTACAAAAAGTATCTCTAATTAATATTCATATATTTTATGTTTATTGTATTTCTTTTATAAATGAGTAATAATCCTCAAAATCTTTAAAAACAAATCTAAAATTAATTTAAAAACAAAAAATAAATGAAATGTAGTGCATGATGACCTTACAAGGGCAAGTTTGGTATGTTGTAATAGATCATGTAATGGAATGGTTATTCATGTAGAATAGTTATTTGGTTGCATCTTCATTACACGGAATGATTATTCCATAGTAATAGCCTAAAGATAATCATTATAAAAATGCAACTATTTGGCCACTAATGCTACGATTATATAGTAATATTAATTAAAAAAATTATAATGAAACTATTGAGCTATTAAAATATTAAGGGCAAAAATGCAAATTACACCCTTTAGGTTGGTCAACTGTCATCTTAGTACTTTAATTTTTACTTTGGTCATTTTAATCCTGTAAGTTTGGTGAGAGATTGTGCCTTCAGCCCAACTTTCAATTTTTCTTTTTAAAAAAAAATTTAAAAAGTTTGGCATAACCCACGCGAATGGGTGTAGTCATGTTATTTCTTCTCAAGAAAAAGTGAAGGTTCTACTGATGTCATCATCCCCCTAGCTAGGTCAAGATTTTTAGAATGAAATCGCCACTTATTTAATTAGAAGAATAAGAAAACCAAATTGAAAAGTACATCTCTTGTTGATGAATTGAAATTGTAAGTGTAATACCCAGAAATTTTAAGTTCTAGCAATTCTTATCTCATAAATATGTATTTTGTTTTTTTTTTTTTTTTTTTTTTTTTTGAGATCCAAACGATAAAAAATTTCATTAATATGGCAATCAAATATGTACAAAAAGTGGGCCCAAGGAGGTGCCCAAATATGGATTGGCTACAGTATATTATAGGAACATACACATGCAAGCACAGTGAAAACAACGTAGAAAACTAGTTTTGTCCCTGTGTGTCCATGAGCCACTGGTACTCTTCAAGCAGTCCACACGCCATGTTTGCAATCACCTTTGGGTGAGTTTGGTAGCGTTGGAAGTAAAATTTGTTCCTCGCAGTCCATATCACCCATGCTGTGACTGCCCATTTCTCCAACTCCTGTTGACTGAGCTTCCTCTGCATTTGCTGAAATAAGGAAGAAGTCGCTGGCCACGTTGCTACACTTTTGAGTTCGGCCACTGAGCAGAGCCCTCACATTTTGAGCGAAAGGGCATTCCCATATGATATGGTGCACAATCTCAGTTTGTTGAAGGCAGAATTCGCACCGTGTGTCCACATTCACTCAGCGTTGATGCAGCTTGTCCCTAGTTGGAAGGCATTTCGAACAAGCTCTCCAGAGGAAAATCCTGACCTTTGGCGGCACTTTCAAATCTCAGACTTTGTTCCAGGTTGGCCCATCATCCCGAGCAGCAGAGTGCTCCGCCCAAGTTTACGTACTGGAGCGAAAAGCGACTTGATATGCAGTTTTAACCGAGAATTTTTGGGCCGCATTTTCAGTCCATACTAGCATGTCTTGGGACTGCAAATGGTCGAGTGGTATTGTTAGGATCTCCTCCCTCGTCCACTGGCTAAACATGGCTTCAAGCTTCCCACGGTCCCACTGCTTGGTGTCTTCGTCTATGAGTTCGCAAACTCTCATGTCCAACGCTGCCTCTGTCCATGGTATTGGCTTATGTGTGAGCCATTTATGAGTGAACACTCCAATTGTTTTGCCATTTCCCACCCGCCACTTTGAGCCTCTAAAGATCATGTCCCTTGTTTTGAGAATTATGCGGAGGGATCAAATTTTTATCAGCTTTTGAAATTGAGGAGAAAATTCTATTATCTAAAGAAATAAGTTAAGAGAGGGGTATTTTTGGTAATTGGAACTAGATCAAACCCAAATCACTTTCAACCTCAATGCTATGTTTGGATGTTAAGGGAAGGAGGGAGAGTAGAGTAGAGAGAGGGAGAGTAATTTAATTACCTTGTTCGGATTTTTTTAAGGAAGGAGGGAGAGGGATTTGGAGAGGTTTGGAGGGGTTTGAACTCCTTCCAACCCCTCATTTTTAATTCCCCCAAATTGGAGAGATTTGGAGGGAGAGTGGAGCATTAAAATGTTTGACCAAGTGAATTATCAAATTTACCCTTACCATATTTACAAAATTACAAATGAAAAGACTAATTATTCCCCTCCCCCTTACTTAATTTTAAAAACATCCAAACAAGGTGGAAGATAACCATTCCCCTCTACTCTCCTCTCCACTACTCTCCTTCCTTCTACTCCTCTCTCCACTACTCTCCTTCGCTCTACTCCCCTCTACTCTCCTCTCTCTCAAAACTTCCAAACATAGCATAATAGTCGTAACTCCTTCTCCTCCTTTAAGTTTTGACGTTACTTTGAGATCTCCCTCTCTCCTCCATTCACTAGTTCACCCTTGGGCTATTGCACCATTTTTTCTTCCACCTACTATCTCGTTGTTTAGCTAACACCTCTGATCACTTTCTACTCTAACTATTTGATCCATCTAAATCTGCTAGAATTGAGAAAGGTTGCATCTATAGTCTTGGTTTGCCCAAGTCTAGGTAATCACCCAAGCCTTTTTTCATTCTAAGGCTTTCTTAACTAATACAGTACACAACAAATTTATATATGCGTTTGAGGGGATAAATTTGGAGTGTAACATGTTAATTTTTATGGGGTTTGATATATTGTGTTCTTTTTGGATCTATTTGTTGGATTGGGAATCCTATAGATTCAAGCATGTGTTGGGTTGGGGATGGTTTAAGTGAATTTCTTGATAATAGAAGAGCTTAGGCTAAATGGATAAAAATTACTACAGTGAAGGTATGATGATCTGAACTAGTTGGACTCTAAGATGCTTAGTGAAATCAGTTACTCTATTGAATATATTTTGAGTATTCCTTGAATTGAGGTTTCTAGAGAAGAGTAAATTAAGTTTAGGTAAATATGCTTAAATTGGATTAAGTGGCTTTGTTTAAGTCTATGAATTAATTTGTGTATTGGACTGTAATAGGTTGAACTCCTAATTTTGGTGTCTTTTTGCTATGGCTTAACATTTCTCCTAATTGGTTTTATTTTACTTATTCTACTATATTTTAGCTATTGAATATTGTTTTACAATTGTTACAATTTAATTTCAATTGTTTTAGCAACATTGATTTAACTAAAGAATAGCGAATCATCATAAATATATTTGATTACTATATATATGATTTTATATATGTATTTTGAATGAGATATACATTTATTTGAACTATAATGTTGGACAATTTGACTATGTTTTGATCTCTGGCACTTAACTAATGGAGGTTATTCATTGGTACCAAAACTAGTTTCATCTGGGGTATCACGAGTCTATCATGTTTCTAGACCCAGCTAATGGGAATATACATTAGCACTGAGCTAAATTGATCTAAATCTGATGCCCAGTCACAAGAATATAGCGCAACCATAGTCATAAAAGATTGTTAAGAATATGAATTTGTTTATGTATTGAATTATTTTAAGTCTATGAAACTTCTTGTATATATTTTGAAATCCATAGTATGTTATAACTTTTGATATATGTGAAATATTTTATCTTATGTAAAATGTATTATTTTGTCAATCTGTATGCTTGTTTCAGCTAGTTAGGATTTAGTTAATTATTGAGTTGTCAACTCACCCCCCCCCCCCCCCCACCCCCCTTTTCCCTTTAGTTTCAGATTATGAAGAATAACAAGTTTTGGGGCTTTTTCTGAGGGTGTACGCATGAAAACAAATTAGGAATTTTTGGAATAAGATGATTTTGTAATAACTAGTATATCTTTTGGTTAATGGTCATGAGATTTGGATTGTTGTTTCTATTGATACTTTGGAGATCTTTTGACAATTACATTATTAAGGATATTTTTGGATTTATTGATGAAATTTTCTTTGAGGACAATTTTTAGATTGCTAAGAAGGCCTTGCACACTTGTAAGGTGAAAACTTTATAAGTGTGCGGCCGTTATCACGTGCCTATCTTTATGGTCAGGTTCCGGGCATGACAATACGTCTTTGTGAAGTAACTAAATATAACATGTCTTTGGTCCTAAATAGAATATAAGACAAAAGTACGTTACTTTGAATTTGATAGGATACTATGCTTTAGCATTGTATTTTACTTACAAATACTATATAACATTGTATTGTACTTGGTGTATCAATTGTATCTGATTGTGTTGAGTTGGCAGTTTCAATTAGTTAGTTGGTTTAGTATTAAGTTTGGGATATGGCATAAAAGGCCACATTGTATTGAGGCAATAAGAAATCAAATTATTCTTCATTAGACTCTCTCTCTCTCTCTCTCTCTCTCTCTCTCTCTCTGTGGAGGTCCAAGTCCCCTTAAAGTGGCCTACAATTCTTTCCACCATTTCCATTAGATGCTTATCAAAATCTTAGTTACATTCTATAAAGATAAACTTATATGGAAAGGAATTGATCAAGAACATTTTATTTAAGTTCGGAGGTTAGATTACAGGATTGAGAATGTGTTAGACACCTAACCTGCCTGGTGAAACTTGTTTTCTAGACTTTGGTGGCCAATGAATGAGAAGAAATTGGGCAAGGAATTTGATGCTTACTTGTTCAAATGTTTATACTTATCTTTCTCATTTTCTCTTATCCTTTTATTATTATTATTATTATTATTATTATTATTATTATTATTATTATTATTATTATTATTATTATCATCATATCTAGACTTCATACTAACATTTCCTTCTTCTTTTTTTTGTAAACATGTCCATACAATCAATTTGTTTCTCATTCATTTATTATATTTCTTTATGCATCTCTATGCATGAAAATATAGTTATAATACACATGGAATGCAATGCATGAAGTTTTTAAGATCAAATCTTCAAAACCCATCCCAAAATTGTACAAAAACCTCTTTGATTTTGAAAAACCCCAAATTTTGCAAGAATCCCAAAAACTTAGGTTACAAAGTATGAAATGCATGAAAATGAGGGATTAGAGACATATCAAGAGAGGAAAAACTTGATGAATCTCGAAGAAACCTTGAGGAAGAGGTTTAAGGTGAGAGAGAGAAGTTTTGGGAGGTGAATAGGCATGGACAGATCGAGAAAGTGAGGATCGGATCGTGCTGAAACCTATTTATAGGTGTTCAGTAATTCTCGACAGATCAAGGTGTCGAGAGGTATCGAGACAGGTGTCGAGCTTTAAAAGCTTCGACAGATGCAGCTATCAAAAGGTGTCTAGGTGTCCATAGCAAAGCAGACTCGATGGATCGAGGAGGTATCAAGGAGCTTTCAAGGGGATAGAAGATTTCTCGATCGGTCCACCTAGCTATTGAGAGGTATCGAGATTGCGATAAAAATCAACTGAAGAGCTCGATAGATAAGCCAGGTGTCGAGAGGTGTCGAGGAGGTGTCGAGATTGCTTAAAAACAGTTTTTCAAGAAGGGAAAAACACAGATATGAATGCAATCAAGCATGCAACACAACCAAGGATCCAAACAACATTTTGAACTCTCAAAATCATCTCTCAACCAAAAATTTTAAGCATATAGATCCCAAAAACACACACACACACTAAACAAGTCTAACCAATTTTATATTTCAAAAACAAGTCAAGACAGTTTAGTGAGCATTCATTAACACATGTAAACCTAGTGATGGCCAAATCACATTGTACCTGCACATGTATCAAGAGTAGCAAAGAATATTGCGTGTTGTGTGTAAAAAACATCGCAAGATTGCATAAGTGTATACATGTTATGACGATTTGAGATATGAGAAAATCAATGTAACTCACACACAATCATAATTGTTTGATGGCGACTATTACCTTTGAGGTACATCCTATAACTTCCACATCTCTTAGAATACACGCTTGCAATCATATTTAAAGCATTTTATTCTTTTTGCTTTTTATTTTTCTTTTAAGCAAACCATGCATGGGCATATAAAAGATAGAAAAGAAATACCCAATGATGTTAAGATTTTGACATTGCACTTTTGCTATGCCGAAGCATACAGATGTCATTTTATGATTAGCGGGCAACAGTGGTGAGATGATTATTTATGCCTTTCTCTTAGGATTTTCTAATCCTTCTCATCAAAAAGAGTGATACGAGTGCTAAGTACAAGAGATAACTTAACCTTACTCATCACAAACAAGAGCCACAAAACTCACTTGCTTAGTTGTGCATAGAGATGCTCATCTAAGTTACAAAAGATACAAAGTTTAGAAAACTTTGTTTCAATGGCCATCCAAGGTACACAAGTACCAATGTACACAAAACACACACTGTTTTTGTATTTTTCTGATTTTTCAATTTTTTTTATATGAAAAACAAAATAAACAAAACTAAAAACAAACAAAAACATGTTAAACAAAGCAAAGCATAAAAACTAGACTGACTCAAAAAAAAAAAAAAAAGCAAAACACACAAGTAATGCAAACAAAAACAAGAAAGGGAGAGAGAGAAGAAGTGACAGAATCACTTGGAGCTCTTTTCCTTCCACACCTTGGAGGAACCTTTCCGTTTGATAAACCCTTGAACCGGCGGTGAGGGGGAAGAATTGAAACCGTTCAAGTTCAAAAAGAATATGAGGGCTTTGAGAAGATCTCCAAGAGGAGCAAAAGATGATGGAAACTGATTCTGGTTTCCCGATGCTATCATGTCGTTGCTCTGTTGAGTGGCTAGCCACTTATAGCAATTAGGTCGAGTATGACCGGCTGCTCCACAGTGATGACAAAAATGCTGCTTCTTCTATTTAGACTTTTGAGAGTTAGTCTTCTTAGCCCTAGGGTTTTTAACTTCTTTCTTATCCTGTTTAGGGGGTGCTCCTAAGATAGATTTACCATTGTCTATGTTCTCACTAGCTAAATTAGTTTTGACATTAGTGTTCTCAATTTCAACATTATTAGCAGGAGGAACAAAAATAGTAGAACTAGTAGAAGCAAGACTAGGAGAAGAGAAATCATACCCTAAACCGATTCGGTTGGAAGCAGATTTCTGAAGACTGAGCATTTCATCGAGCTTAGCGCTTGAAGTCCTTTCCAACTGAGCTCTGACTTGGAACAGTTCTGCCTCAAACTTCTTGATTTCCTCAGCCAAGAAGTTATTCTCAAACCTCAATACTCCAATAGTCTGATTGGATTCATCAAACTTTGTGGAAAGCTCTTCTCGCTCAAGCTCCACATCACTAAGCTTCTTGGTGGTCAACCTATACAACTTCTCATGCTTTTCTGAGACCTTGTACAACTTTGCATAGGCTGTATGGATGTCATCTTGTTCATCCATCTTCTCAAACTTGGACTCTACCAATTCCTATTCTTCATCCACATCTTCAACAATCCCCTCAGTAGGATTGACAATGGCAGTGAAGGCATTCAAGATTCTGTCATCCTCATTGTCAAAATCATCCTCAGGCTCAGTGTCGCTCAAAGTAGCAGCAAGTGCCTTGCTCTTCCTAATGCTCTTCAGATATGTAGGACACTCCTGTTTCATATGTCCAAAGCCTTGACACCCGAAGCACTTTGGTCCTGAGGGAACAATGTACTGACCGCCATCCCTAGCATCCTTCTTCCCTTTGTCTTGGCTCTTGAATTGAGAAGAACTGGATTGCCTATGGTCCTTGTCAAAGCCCTTCCCATTGGCATTCTTCATAAACTTTTTGAATTGCCTTATGATGTAGGACTTCATTTTGGAATCTTCATCGTCTGAAGACTCATCCGTGTCACTACTCTTAACCTTCAGTGCCATGCTCTTGCTCTTACCCGACTTGCCAATTCTTGTTAAACCTAACTCATAGGTCTGCAGATTACCAACCAGCTCTGTCAAAGAAATCTTGTCAATGTCCTTTGATTCCTCGATCGCGGTGATCTTGGCATGGAATCTCTTGGGTAGAGATCTGAGCACCTTTCTCACAATCTTGGGTTCAGGAATGGTTTCCCCAAGATTGAAGGCTGAGCTCACTATGTCCTTGAGTTTGGCATAGAACTCATCGAACGACTCATCCTCCTCCATCTTGATTTCTTCAAAGCTTGTAGTGAGCCTCTGAAGTTTTGAAACTTTGACAACCTTAGTTCCCTTATAGGTTGTCTAGAGAATGGTTCATGCCTCCTTAGCAGTTTTAGTGGAGAATATCTTCTTAAACTCCCCATTAGTGAGCACACTGAATAAAGCATTCAATGCCCTGCTGTTGAAGTTTGCCGCCTTGATCTTGTCATCATCCCAATCGGCTGGCGCTTCCTTCGGCTTGGTCCAACCTATCTCAACATCTTGCCACACCTTCTCATCTAGAGACTGCAAGAAAACTCTAATGCGTACTTTCCAATATGCATAGTTAGTACCATCAAATAATGGAGGTATGATAAGAGATTGTCCCCTATCCATGACAAACAGGGGTCAATGGATCACATAGCAAAGATTAAAACCTAATCAGAGTGTGCCTACTCTGATACCACTTGATAGGCCAAAAACGTATTGACCCCTTGTGATGAATTAATTGATTAATTAGCCAAGTTTATTAATTAATCAAATTAACATACAAACGCGTGGTAGCACAAACAAATCACCAATTAAACTAAGTATGCAGTAGAAAATAAATTGACACGGTGATTTGTTTACGAATGGGGAAAACCAACACGGCAAAAACCCCACCGGGTGATTTTAAGGTCACCACTCCCGAGAATCCACTATTATCACAACAAACGGTTACAAGTAAAGGAATCTCAGTACCTTATACTAACCTACAGTTGAACCTTTACCCCAATACACAATTAGACTTATTCTATAGTGACAATCTCTCTTTGTAATGCACGGCTCCCAGTACGTGACTAACCAATTGCGCGAATCCCAGTACGCGACTTCAATCACCAACTAGAGAAGGTGGTTGGCTACAAAGTTTTTCAGTTCATCACATGATGAAGATTGAGAAGATGCTTGGTCACAAAACCCAACGATGCATAAACACAGCAACTTCTTCACAAGAATGATGAACTAAGGCAAATTCTGTTTCCGATAACAATTTGCTTGAACAAACTTTGCTCAACACTTATGCAACTTGTGTCCACTTTGACGGCCCTTAAAATAATCCTTTTATATGTCTAGGGTTGTGAGAAAAGAAAGCTCAAACACATAATCACGGATTGGAGTCAAAACAGAACTGAAATTCTATTTTTCATAAACCTCGACAGATGGCTACTGTCGAGCTGCTGTCGAGCCACAGGGCTGGAACAGCTCTTCAAGCTCGATAGATGGCTAGATGTCGAGCTTTAATGACAGACACTTTCTCAGCTTGAATATTGGACAGACTTGCATGACTTTAACACTTGAAGTATTAAACACATCCTAGATCTACCTAAATACAAGTAAATGGCGTTTTGTCAAAAGATTAGCCAATTACATAAAATAGTGACATATGTTCCTAACAAGTGAATCACATATGTCCTAATAAAATGGCCTGTTGAACACGCTCTTCATTTTTTATTCTTTTATACACATATGAGCTACTCTAAAAAAAAAATATTAACACAACAAATTGTTACAATATTTTCACAATTGTTGAGGTGTTAATTCCATATAAACCAAAATAAAATAATAATATATTACACTGGA
The DNA here is from genome assembly GCA_030021035.2 of Notholithocarpus densiflorus. Taxonomy (NCBI): domain Eukaryota; kingdom Viridiplantae; phylum Streptophyta; class Magnoliopsida; order Fagales; family Fagaceae; genus Notholithocarpus; species Notholithocarpus densiflorus. Next base: position 340,573 of record JARYZH020000240.1, on the reverse strand, counting down.
ACCAACCACAGCTAAAATTGGTTGGTAAAATTGCCTGTTGAACACGCTCTTTATTTTTTATTCTTTTATATGCATATGAGCTACTCTAAAAAAAATATATTAACACATCAAATTGCTACAATATTTTCATAATTGTTGAGGTGTTAATTCCATATAAACCAAATAAAAAAATAATATATTATACTAGAACCAACCACAGCTAAAAATAAGGTATTATAAAAAAAAAGTACAACATCCATAACATTTTTCACAACACTTTCATAATAAAGTATAGAAGGTAAATTATTATTGGTTCTAATTTAAACTTACCAATGAAATTACTTTTTTACTTACTAATAACAACCTGTAACAACATACTACTTATGATTTGTTGTGAAAATGTTGTGGACATAGCATTTCCCTTGTAAAAAATATTAAGACAATTTGCTATCGTCATAATATTTTCGCAACTACTAAAGTATCAATTCTTTACGAATCAAAATAAAATATAACAAAATTATGGTATTACGAAAATGTTGTACCATTATATTGTGTTTTTAGAATTTTTTTTTTTGGTTTAGTCAACTTTGTTTAGCCAAAACTCACTATTTCACGTACAATTTTCTTAAGTTGACTTTTTGTAATTTTTTTTAGGACAAAGTTTAGCTATAAATTTGGTTGTAACTTTAAGCTACAACCTTATTCAATATATATATATATATATATTTTTTTTTTTATTGGAGGTGAATTTTGAGAAATCCACCATGGGATTACATCTTATTCTTATATCCTCCATACTTGCAAAATTTTAAGAAAATTAAAGATCAATAGCTATGTCATCAATAAATTATTTAAATTGCAAGTTTTTGTAGTTTAAAATTATGCATAGAATATAAGCTTATAGATCATATAGTAAATAATATCCAATTAACACAAAATTTGACATACATATTAAGAGTGTAAAGAATATGAAATTCAATGGTTAGATTTTTAAAATATGTAGTAATATTTATTTTATTGAGCGAGGTTGTAACCTAAGGCTACAACTCACCTCCAATAAAAAGATATTTAGTAAGGTTGTAGCCTAAGACTACAACTAATTTTGTAGCCTAAGACTACAACTAATTTTGTAGCTAAGCTTTGTCCTTTTTTATTGTATTTTTATCTTTACGTACAATTTTAAGTAAAAACACATAGTTTTACACCAAAAAAAAAAAAAAAAAACTCAGGATAAAAACACATTTCATCCTTTATGTTTGAGATAGTTCACAGTTCCTCCTTAACCTTTAAAATCAAACAATTCTCCCCTTAGTATTTTGGAAAAGAGCAAATATGTCATATTGTTATTCTCTCAGTTAAACCCTAATGAAAGCTTATTATTCTTAAAATATTACAATGTGTAATATCTAAAATACTCCCACTAAATTTTAATATTCCAAAAATTTTCTTCACCTATTTTGAGTTTTAGATTATAGTAATGATCAGAAAGTTGGAATGATGATATAAGGTATTTTATTTATTACTTAAAGAACATTGATTTTTTAGGTTTAAATCTTCAAAACTTATAATTTATCTAATGGAAAATTCGAGACACATGCCTTTTGTTATTTATTTTGTTTTTCTTTTCTTGCCTAAAATGGGTGTTCATTAAAAACTGATAGGCCAAAAACGTATTGACCCCTTGTGATGAATTAATTGATTAATTAGCCAAGTTTATTAATTAATCAAATTAACATGCAATTGTAGTGGCGGCACAAACAAATCACCAATTAACTAAAGTATGCAGCGGAAAATAAATTGACACGATGATTTGCTTACGAATGGAGAAAACCTACACGGCAAAAACCTCACCGGGTGATTTTAAGGTCACCACTCCCGAGAATCCACTATTATCAAAACAAGCGGTTACAAGTAAAGGAATCCAGTACCTTATACCAATCTACAGTTGAACCCTTACCCCAATACCCAATTGGACTTGTTCTGTAGTGACGATCGCTCATTTTCAATGCACAGCTCCCAGTACGTGACTAACCAATTGCGCGGATCCTAGTACGCGACTTGATCACCAACTTGAGAAGAATGTTGGCTGCAAAGTTTTTAGTTCATCACACGATGAAGATTATGAAGTTGCTTGGTCACAAAACCCTACGGTGTACAAAACACAGCGGCTTCTTGAAAAGAAAGAAGAACTAGGGCAAACTGGTTTCCGATTACACTTTTCTTCATTTGTGAAATTGTGCTCTTGTGCAACTGTGCGTTAACCTTTTACGGCCCTCAAAATAATTCTTATATATGTTTAGGGTTGTGAGAAAAGAAAGCCAAAACATACATTCACAGATTGGATGAAAATCAGCTTGAAAAACTGAACTTCACATATGTCCTAACAAAAACCAAGCTAGCTACCTTGTACCTAGACTCATGTAGAATGATAAAGAAGAAAGTATGAATGAAAAAATTTTCATTGTGTATGGTTGAAGGTATTTGATGAAAGGGTTCAATTGTAGCATATGGCATCTTTCATTATGAAAATTTAAATATTGTGACAATGTCTTAACAAAACTCAGTTGCTTATTATTGGAAAATGATGATATTCATTATCATTCTTAGAAGTTTTAGTGAATGAATATTGCCATTAGCAAATAAGTACTAGGAAACTATTATAATAAAATAGATATTCATATGTTAAATAGCTACCCCCAATTTTGTGTGTGACATACATTTTTTATGTATATAATTTCATACTTCTTCAAATAGAAATTTTATCTTAATTTTTTCACTCAAGAGGTAGTACGTGTCTTGCAGGTACCACCCTAACTAGTATGTAATATAAAAACTCCTTGTAAATTGCTTTTCCACTCTTCTTCTCGTCTATTCTCTTCCTCCTATTCTTCACAAGCTATTACCTTTTTTTCTCACTCTTGCTCTTCAGATTCTATTATTACCTTCTCTCTCTCTCCCTCTTGCTCTTGCTGACCTCCACTATTGACCCCATCTACCTATTTCGAAGCTTGAAGCTACTACAGTAAGTGCACTCTCACATGTCTTTTATGCTGTTATTTTTTTTTTTTTTTTTTTGCTTTTTTCTTTTATATCTTGGCTTAATTAATATTTTAATTAACACAACGAAAGACAATAACCTCTTTCATTTTCAGTCTCCTTAGAGGGTAAAGTGGCCATTTTACACTGACTCTAGGCTCAGTCAAAGCTTCTCTGTTGGGGCTTGGGACATGAGAGACGTGTATTGTGCAAAACCAATAACTCATGGAGAACCTAGACAATTTGCTAAACCAGAACAAGCACCTGACAATTTAATAACTTAGCATTTAATGCTAGTTGTTCTAGATCCTTCAAATTTAGCTAATTAGTCAAACCATTAACTTGATAGGGAAGCATTTTTCATGGTCTCTAGCCAACGAGCTGCTCAAGAGCTTTAAATCCTTATGATGATATAAAGTCATTCTAACTGATGAGTTGGTTAGGGAAAAACCAAGAATTTCATGAAGTTTCAGTGGCAGCTAGGGGTGTCCACCCACGATCCGCAATCAACTAGAACCCACTCACTCGCGACCATTTCGAGAGCTCCGGCGATCAGTGGTAAATAGTGGGTTACGAATCCTAGAAACCAATTCTGGTGGGCTGATTGGTGGGTTCTCTCCTCTAAAATCCACTTCAACCAACCCGACCATGAAACTTACCAAAATCCAGCAATCCAAGCTTTTTCCAGCGAGTTTTTGGTCAAAATACATTAGATCCAACGAGATTTATGTCGGATTTAGGGAGATCTCACCAAATCTAGTGAGATCTCAGCCAGATTTGGTGGAAATCTCACTGGATCTAGTGAGATCTCACCAAATTTAGTGAGATCTCCATCGGATCTGGCAAGATTTCGCCTAAATGCACTGTTTTTTCTGGATTTCTCCACCATGGGCGTTTTCAACCAAACCAGCCACTTTTCGATGCGAAATCAACCACTCCGATCTAGCTCCCTCATCGGTCTACGGCGGCTTTGAACTTCCTCCACTCGATTCTGTCGGGTCAGTCGTGGGTTAGGCATAGACCCGACCCAAACCGACCCTTGGACACCCCTAATGGCAGCTCCAAGAATGTTTTTTAGGGTAGTTGACGAGTACTGAAATTACAGGATCGTCATATAGCTGACGAACCTTTAATCCACAGGCTCGTCCATACAGGTGACGAGCATACAGTCCATAAGGTCGTCATATGAAAAGACGACCATACAGCATTAATGGCGCAGCCAATAATATTTTTGTAACCGACAAGCTCCAATGGACAGAAAGGCCAATCATGAGTTGGTCAAACCTCCATTTAAGCTCAGACAGACGTTACTCAAATAGCCAAAAGAGCCATTATGAGGCCAAGGACAGTTACACTAATAATGAGGCTCCTAACAGTTATATCAAGGCTATAAATAAGCCACCAAACACCAGAAACAAGGTACACAATTCAAACACACAGAATTACATTCTTATTCTTTGAGAGATATTGAGAACTCTACTGACTTAATCATCAGAGAACCATTGGCTAACGCCACTTCGATGTCTTTCTCTCTCATCTTTGTAGGGAATGTGAACTTGTCATAAGTTCCGGCAAGGCCATCGATTGACGACCATTTTTGGTTTCATCAGTAGTCATTAAAAAACTTAAATTATACAAAATCTAATAAAAAGATAACTCTATATATTGACGACAACAACAACAACAACAACAAAAAACACCCAAATACATAAAGTTCTGATGTCCACATTCAAGCCTTGAACTCTATTTTAGAAATATAAATAGAAAAATGACAAAGTTTAGCTACAAATCCTTTTTCTTTTCTTTTTTTGAGCTAAATTTTGACAAATTCACCATTGGATTACATTCTTTTTTTCTTATATCTTTCATGCTTGTAAAATTTTTAGAAAATTATAGATTAATAGCTATATAATCAATAAATTGTTTAAATTGCAAGTTTTTGTTATTTAAAATTATGCATAAAATATAATCTTATTGATTATATAGTAAATATATCTGATTGGCATAAAATTTGATTTATGTATTAACAGCGTAAAGAACATGTAATCCAATAATTAGATTTTTAAAAAATGTAGTAATATTAATGATATAAGGACATAAGGACCTTTATATTTATATATTTATTGGTAGAGAGAGAGAAGTTTGGTTGGTAGAGAAAAAAAAAAATAGCAAAAGAGATAGAAATAAAAGAGAATCAATCAAAGGGAAAGCGGGCGAGTATTTGAAGAAGAAAGAGTAAAATGAGGCAAATGTATATTAGAATATATATTTCTTTTGGCGGACAAACATCAACACGACAAAAAAAAAAAAAAAAAAGATTTAGAATTATTAGAAATAAAATCAGTGAGAAATAATTTTTGAATAACAAATGCTTTTCTTCTTAGTTTTTTTTTTTTTTTTTTCATAAATTGTATTCGCTTATTTTCTTAATTTTGTCTTTTTCTTTCAGCTATGAGCCTCATGGCAGATAAAAGTGTCCAATGGTTACTTTAACTTTAACTTTGTTTTTGTTAAAGTTAAAGTATTTGTAGACGACTAAATTTCTAGTTTGAAATAAATTAAACAAGTAAAATAGTTTCACAATGAGAATTTGTATTGATGAATGTGTGGTACAATTCTCTGTGATTACAAAAGAGTGATCCTCTGATTCGATTTTCTTAAAAGATTTTGATTGGAATTGTGGTAATGTGGTAATGGATCGAAGATTGCTGAAACGGAATTATGATGAATTTTTGGCTATGAGCTTGTAGAAATCCTTTGTTCTTCAGGTTTTTTGCATTCTTCGTGTGTTCTTCGTCTTCGAAGGTTTGTGGTGGAAGTTTTTCGGGGCTTTAGAGGCTTAAATCCGTAGAGCTTCACTGATTTGTGATTTGCTGAGGTTTCTAGAGGCTTTTGAGCTTGATTCCAGCAAACTTTAAGATCTAGGCAGATAGTTTGGACGATTCTACTTTAAATGTTCTTCGATTTTGGGGTTAAAGTTCTTGAAAGCTTTGAGGCTTGATTCCTGTAGAGCTTCTGTACTTCTGAGTGCTTCTGAATGGCTTGGTCCTCCTAAATGTCTTAGGAAGGCTTCTATTTATAGGAGTTTGGGGGTGGGTGAGCGACACGTGGCGGAGTCTGATTGGTGACACATGGACTGCTTGTGTCATCGCTTACACGCGCTAATGTGTGATTGGTTTTTGCATGACACTTGGCAAATTTCTGTTAGTTTCTGAGTAGTGATAGCAAAACCTAGCAGCAATACGTGGCGCTTTGTAATTGGCTGTATTTTGTGGACTTGGTAGTGTGACGTGTCAGCTTGTGATAGGTCAGGAATTTTCCCTCTCTACAGTATTTTTCTTTCAGTTATGGGCCAAAGGAAAGTTGTTACAGTAATTTTGATATTATAACGTAAATTTAGTTTCAAGAGGGCAGTAGAGAGTGGGAGAGAGAGAAATAACAAAACTCTTCTAGAGTAAGAGAGAGAGAGAGAACGTGCTGGTAATTTATGTAATTTGTTATTATTATTATTTTTTCATTTATATTATTAATTAAGATATGAATATATTGTTCCTCTTTTCATTGTTGGGTTCAGATCTTCCTTTCACATCCATTGCTGGTAATCTACTGATTGAGGTCTAGTTCTTTTTGTTTATCTAATTCTTCCCAACGTTCACTGCATCTACCTATCTGCAAGCTATTTAAGTAAGTTCTCTTTGCCTCTTTGACATGTCTCTGTGCTATTTACTTCTTCTTTTTTGGTTGAGGAAAAAATAGTTTATTAACGCAACCAAAGGAGATAGCATGGAATATTATTGCATTTATCAGGTTCAAAGTTCAAACCACAGCCAAAACAGAAAATTAAAAAGTGAAATTAAAAACACAAATTTTACAAGTTTTAAAATAAGTATAATACAAATGAACACTCATTTGAAGGAATCTTTTCTCAGTCGCACAACCCAGTCTTTAGCTTGGCAGGTGAAAGTCGAGAGGAGTGAAGTATTTATGGGTGGGTTTGGAAAAAATTTTCCATTAGAAAGATTCGTTGAATTCCTCCAAGAGTATCACAAGTTCATTACTTGTTTGCAAACAATTATCAAGTTCCAGAAGAGGTGGGGTGGGACAAAAATCATTACTACCAATAATTATCAATTTCAAATGATGTTATTTTTTTCTTTTTCTTTTTTAATTTTAAATCTAGTAAATAGATTATACTATATGGAAATCAAATCTAATAATTCAAATTATAGACAAATATCTACCAAATTAATTATAGTTGGAACTCTTCTAAAATTTTCAACATAGGAAGGAATATAACCTATAGAATCCAAAAACGATAGGCGTGCGTGTAACATGCTAGCCTCAACAACTATGACATTCACTAAGTTATGATGTCCAGTTGTCCACTTTCAAGCCTGAAACCCTATGTTTAGGTTGTATTTGCAATGTAAACACTCAAAAAGTAGCAAATGTATATTTGCAAAAAGTGTACAATATTTACCATATTTTGTAAATGTGTATATCATTTATCACTTTTTGTGTGTTTACAATATAAATTTACATTATATTATACTACCGTACAATGTAAAAAATGAAAATTTCAGTGAAGTTTCACACTCGTTAGCCATTATAGAGAGAGAATGAAGGAAATTAAAAGACATGGATCGACCATTGGAAACTTCCAGTTTCACATGAATAATTCTACGAAAAACACTGATTAAGTCAAATACATATATGTAATGTAATTTACCGCTGTTATTTAATTAATTTATAGATTTTCTAAGTAACGTCCAGGAAGTGTCTCCATAATTTTAGCCACCTTATCACCATAGGTAGTTACAATAACACTATTTCCAACATTCTAATTCATTCCTAACAGACTACTCTGTAAAGTCTCTCATTTCAGAGGATCTTTGTTCCATACATCATCAAGTATGAGAATATACTTTTTACCTTGTAACTCTGCTTTGAGGCATTCCAATATTGTATTCTTATTTTCTAATGAACTTCAATTACAACGGATTCAAAAATCTTTCTCAAAATCTTTTTATCGTCAAACTCATTAGAGACAAACCCATATTGTCTTATCAAAATGTTTGGTTACAAACTCATGACTATACACTACTTTTGCTAGAGTTGTTTTTCCCAAATCAGTCATTCCTACTATAGGGATGACAGAAAGCTTTTCATTGACTGCATTACGCAACAACTTCTGAGACAATCTATTCCCTTCCTACAACTTCTGAGTGATCAAGAGAGGAGTCCGTCTCTCGGTTTAGGATCATCTTTGGACTTACATTTACTTGTCCCCCCCCCCCCTCTAATAAGTCCATATTGATTAGCTTCGTCGTTCATCTTCTTTAGCGATTTGCGAATAGTCCTAACTTTGTTGGCCATCTTGAAACGGAACACAATTGGGTTTGAAAGGGTAAAGAAGAAACATAACTTTCTCTTCATGTGGTATCGAATCTCTACCTTTCGGCTGAGAATCTCGTAAGCAAGATCGTCCAACACACCATCAGCATCAAAAGCAGCCAAAGCCTCACGAACTCTTCTCCCTCTTGCCTTCTCTCTGCATCAGCCAACACAGCTTGAATGGTGGTTAACGAGTCACGAAGCCGTGTCAGCTCATCTTTGAAACCCCATGCAAGGCCGATCTGCTCACCGGCGAGTGAAATCACCTTCTTTAGTATTTCCCCAACAACAACACTAACGAGAGCCACTACAAGAAAAAAGACTTAATACAAAGAAAAAAGTCATTGCAATAACAACTAATGTCGTTGTAATAGGTGCTATTGCAACGACAAAAAAGTCGATGCAAGCCGTTGTAATAAACTCCGACGCAATAGGTTTATGCAACACTAGATTTTCATTGCAATAAATTCCATATATTGCAACAATTTATATATTGCAACAATTTACTTTGAAAATATTGTTGCAATAGGTTATTTTTTTATTTAAAAAAAGCAATAGGTTTATGCAACATCAGATTTTCATTGCAATAAATTCCATATATTGCAACGATTTACTTTGAAAATCTCGTTGCAATAGATTATTTTTTTTATTAAAAAAAAGCAATAGGTTTTCCCGCTACTCAATTACTCACCTCTATTACATCAACAAAATTTGATGTGAAATAAAGATTTAACCTATTACAATAATATAGTTCAATGTGAAATAAAAAATTACCTATTGCAACAATATATCTCAATGTAAAATAAGAGTTACCTATTACAACCACACATTTTAATGTAACATAATAATTATTGCTATAATCTCATATTGATGTAATAAATTTAAGTTACTATTACAACAAAAAAATAACCTAGAGATGTAATAGTATATATTTTTACATCTTTTTTTTTTTTTTTTTGTTACAATAATACTTATTGTATTATGTCTTTTTTCTTGTAGTGAGCAATCTGAGACATCTTTTCATTCGGTAAAGGTAAAGCTGAAAGTAAAAGAATTTGAAGTTGAAGGCAACAACAATGATATGTGTAAATAGAATCGGAGAACCTAAAAGCCTATTTGGTTGTGTTGTTTAAACAACAATTTTCATTCTTAAACAACACAACACGTATTTCTATAATATTTTTTCACCCACACATAGGAGCCGTTTGGTAACGTTGTATTTTTTTGAAATACGTGTAGGTGAAAAAGTGTGGAAATACATGTAATCTATATATATATATATATAAATCGAAGCCTCTGGAGCTCTCATAATTTTCCACATCACCACTATTTTCTTTTTTCTTTTTATTTGCCACATCATTTTTATTTTTTTGCTCCAATTCCAATTGGAACACGTCTTTATTTCTCTCTTTTCGTAACCCTTCTGTGCCAAAACCCACACTTCATCATTGACTCAAATAAAAGCTACCTCCATAAACCCTAAACCTTCAACAACCCTAAACTCTCCCTCTGCCTCCGAGAAAGCTGTTATGCCTTCCAGAGGCTTTATTCTCTCTCTGGCTACAATCTCTCCAAGTATATAATCCACTATATACATATATTTTTAATGTTTGCAATAGAGACTAAGGCACCAGCACAAGCAAATGATACAGTCGTAGAGAAAAGTGAGGCTATGAAAGACACTGCAATAGAGAAGGGAACACAAGTAAAGGAAACTATTGTAAGCACAACTAAGACAACTGCAGATTACACAGCATCGACCACAAAGAAAGCAAAGTTGCTCAACGTTTATCCATATTGGGTTTTCAATTGTACATCTAATCTTCCTTAGGAGCAGAGTATTCAAGTCATGTAGCTACAGAGCTTACAGTCAAGCTGCTAAGGATCCTATTGTAGCGACAAGAGAGAGTGCAAAAGAATAAACAACTAGGAAGAAAGAAGCTAAGAAGAAAGAAGCTAAGAGAGAATTGGAGGCTAGAAGATCAACCGAAAGAAAGGTATGTGTGTACCAAAATTATATCTTTACTATTGCATAGACCTTCAATTATATGACTTTTTGAACATGAAATTCTACATGTTTACCTTCACAGCTTCACAACACTAAATTGATGTTTGTAAAAGTAGATTACTAATTTATAGTTGCCACAAGACAATATACATTTATTTAGAATTGCCAAAGACTAAGGTAGTATTAACTGTATAGATGCATAATATGGATTATGAAAACATGTAGCATGGTAAGAGGAGTCTTGGCAATAATTTAGATTGAATTTAGTAGCAGTAGCCAAAATTAGGCTACAGTTAATTACTGAAGCATTCATTGGTTTGTTGTAGTTCACCCTTCAATAGTGTACAAATAAACATTCTCTTTGTTTGTGTTCATGACTAATCTGACGTTAGAGACTTTTTATTTGAACTATTTTTCCTTTGTTATTTTCTGCTCTATATTTATTCTTCAAACATATTTATTCCTTTGTTATATTTTGCTCTATGGGTATTTATTGTAAAATATAGGTTAATGCACTTTTTTATTTAGTTAAAAATTTGAATTTTGTTATTGTGATTTTCATGTTTTGATACTTTTTTTGTAAGTGAATGGACAAGTGCTTGCATTGCGAGTGTCCTAGCCAACGTATTCAAATAATTTTTATTTCTTTGGTTGCATCTTTCATAGTTTATGAATTATGTTTGTTTTAATTATTCGAATTAAGCTCTTCTTAATTGGAGGCTTGGAGTGACTAAACTTATTGGGAATTTCTATTGAGACCTTGCATTGAAGATAAGAACATTGGCCTGATCCTTTCATGACATTCAAGGTTTGGTCTTATCAAAATGAAAATTTTTCTAAGCGAGGTATGCTTTAGTTTCCCCACCTATCAACTAAAATCCAGCTGAATTTAATTAAGTCTTTTACTATCTTAGATGTTAGGGTGTGCTGTCTGATAGTGTTAAGAAAATTAGTAGGCTGGATAGCGCGGGCTTTGATGATTTGGAGGACCTGAAAAAGAAATAAAGGATTAGAAGAGACCGGGGTTGACCGGTCACAAACCCTCCGATGATGAAGTTAGTTTCTCTCTTCAGAAATATGAAATTCCAAACTTCTGGTGATCGTGTCTGGAAAAACTTTTCTTTCTTTGTCTGAGATTTGTGTTTATATAGGTTCATGGAAACAGTTATTTACTTGATAACTTCCCCTACCATTGTGGAGTCCGGAAAGTTTGGAGTTAACTTCCATAACCGCAATGGAAGTTATGTTTTTTGCTCATCTTTCATAACCGTCGTTGGGAGTGGTTTATGACAAAGAATCTTGATTTTTGCATTTCGGGCTGGAAGTGCTGAACTCGTCCTAAGCTCTCATGGACGGGGGGCCATCTAGAAGCTGTAGTTTGATGTATCAAGCTCGTCCAAAATCAATTATGGACGAGCTCGTCAAGGACGAGTAATATATATGACACCTCATCGTGGACGACCCTCATGAGTAATATATGCTTGTTTCTGATAATTTCTCTGGACGACCATCATGGACGAGATTGGAGTTGGTTCATTTCCTGACACCATCAGTTGCCCCCTTGTCCATGGGTCGTCTTAGGGAAATGTAGTTTAAAGCCGTTCTCATGACGCGTGTATTGCTGATTCCGTGCTAAAGGGCCAGCCTTCTTGTTGTCCCGGTCTTTCTTATCTTCCGTTTGTCCCTTCTTTGGACGAGGACCTTGTTCAGAGTGGCGTGTGGGGTTTGCTTCCATTTTCTCAGCTCTTTTCCTCTTCTTGGCTATGATTGCGTCTTCTGCATTCATAAAGTTTTGGGCCAAATGAATGAGTTCAGCCATACTTTAAGGCTCTTGCTCATAAAGCTTGTGGATGAATAGATCAGAATTAACTCCATTATGGAACGCTGCCAATAGTAGCTTATCGTCCATCTCGTCCACCGTCAAGGCTTCCCTGTTGAAACGAGTAATGAAGGACCGTAGGCTCTTATTCTCTCCTTGTTCTATGGTTAGCAGGTTAGACGAGGAACGTTTGTGCCTTTGACCTCCAATGAAATTGTTTACAAACAACTTACTCAACTCTTCAAAAGAACTCACTGAATTCGGGAGTATTTTGCTAAACCATACTCGTGCCAGGCCTTTGAAGGTGGTAAGGAAGGCTCTACACATAATCTTATCTGGGACTCCTTGAAAGTGCATAGTAGTTTTGAAAGTGGTAATATGATCAAATGGATCACGCGTTCCATCGTACTAATCCAAGGAGGGCATCTTGAATTTTGGAGGCAAAGGGTGACCATTGATGGAAGCCGTCAAAGGAGAGTTTGTTCGGTGAACTAAATCCTCTACGAGATTCGCCCTTCTCATGTTTTCCCTCATCTCATCCATAACCTTCCTCATCTGGTCTATTTCCTTCTCCAAGTGTGGCACCCTTCTTGACGTGGTACCCCTTGATTGGCTTTCAGGTTCAGCATTTCCTCTATAAGAAAGACCGGGACAACAAGAAGGCTGGCCCTTCAGCACGGAATCAGCAATACACGCCCTATCGTCTGAATGTATATCCTTCATCCAAACCTGTACGACAAAAGAAAAGGGTATTTGCCCCTAAGAGAGACAATGCTATTAAAGAAGAGGTGCAGAAGTTGACCACAGCGAAGTTTATTCGAGAGGTTTATTATCCAGACTGGTTAGTCAATGTAGTAATGGTTAAGAAGACAAATGGCAAGTGGAGAATGTGTGTAGATTTTACTGATCTAAACAAGGCTTGCCCCAAGGATAGCTATCCGTTGCCACGCATTGACCAATTGGTAGATTCTACTGCAGGTCACAAGCTGCTTAGTTTTATGGATGTTTTCTCCGGATACAATCAGATAAGGATGGACGAGGCAGACCAAGAGAAGACGTCCTTTATCACTAGCCAAGGCCTGTTTTGCTACAAGGTGATGCCCTTCGGTTTGAAGAATGCAAGGGCAACATACCAAAGGTTGGTTAATCATATGTTTTGTGCACAGATCGGGCGGAATGTAGAAGTCTATGTAGATGACATGCTGGTAAAAAATTTTTCCAGACACGATCACTAGAAGTTTGGAATTTCATATTTCTGAAAAGAGAAACTAACTTCATCATCGGAGGGTTTGTGACCAGTCAACCCTGGTCTCCTCTGATCCTTTGTTTCTTTTTCAGGCCCTCCAAATCATCAAAGCCCGCGCTATCCAGCCTACTGATTTTCTTAACACTATCAGTTGATCCTTGAAGATTCAGAGCCTATGGATCCTCCTATACAGGTCCCGTCCACAGCCAAGACGCCTTCCTCATCTCAGCCTTCCCAACAGGTACCTCAAAACCTTATTGGGAATGAGGATCTAGCTTGGGAAAGGTTTGGGGTGGCTATAACAGACGTGGACATGGCGGCATATTACAACATGTCTTTGAAGGATTTCGAGCACTCCGATGTTCATGACCTTTTCAAGGTTTGCAAGCTTTTTCCTTTCTTTTCTCTCTTTATATATATATATATATATATATATATATATATATATATATCGTCTTGTTAGCAAGGTAGACGTGTATTTTTGTTCTAACAAAACTTTGACTCAGGCAATGTCTAAGTTCATCGCCGCGTCCAGGCAAGCTCCTGGGTGGAGATGAGCGGAGTGGTTTGGGCGCCCTTAGGCTTGGACGACCTATGCTTAGCCTTTTTCTCCCTGCGCCTGCTTGGGAGGTTTCCCAAGTCAACCCCCAGTGACAAGCTTTTTCTTTTATCGCCTGCTGATGGACGAGGTTGGGTTTGCACCCCCTGCCCAGCTGCCTTGTCCACCACTTCTTTACCCTTGTTCTCCTTCATTGTGGCCATTCCTAAAGAGAGAGACGTTAGTTAAAAAATAAAAATAAATAAAAACAAACAAACAAACTTCAAACTTATGTCTACGGACGATGAGCTCATGTGCGATGGCTTCCACGGACGGTTCAGGACCTAATCCCCAGGTGGCAAGACGTTGGAGACTTACCAAGGAATGGAAAGTCCTGTCAGTGTATAGACGAGCCTTCTAAACTCGTTCAATATAAAACCTGCTTAGATGAGGTCGTTTAACACTTGTAAAAAAGAGAGAGGACAAATTGTTAGACAACTGCAAACAAGAATAAATATAATAAATAACAAAATTACAATTATAAGCATACCTTCAGGGACGAAGGTTCCCTAACTCTCCTATGCAGGGAGGAAATAGATCCTTGTCAACCTCAACGGGGCGTCCAGCCCAGAAACCTAAGACGAAGAAGAACTCTATCTTCCAGTTCCTATCTGAGGTGACTAAGGACTTTATTAATCTACAATCTTTCCCTCTGGCTATAAATTGATAGAAGCCAAGGGATTGGTTAATCTCGGAGGGCTTGTAATAGTAGAGAAACTCGTCCACGGTAAGAGGACGGTCCCCCTTAAACACCTCCCTCCACAAAACTTGCATGGAGACGACTAACTTCCATGCGTTGGGATTAAATTGACAGACACCTAAACCTAACCTAGTAAGTAGTTCTCTAGCAAAGGCATTTAAAGGTAACCTAAGTCCCCCTAGAAGATAGGCTTCATAAATACCTATCCCAAAACAAGGCTGACAGCACCACTCCCCGCGAACGGCTAACCTAGGGTTAAGATTGTCTGGGATTTGGTACCATTTCTTAAGTAAACCCAATCTCCTATCGTCCGTCTTGGAAACTACCCCTATGGCACAGCTATACATTACCTCAACCTCATCCTGAACCATGGACGAGGGAGCACTTGTCCCAGCCTTAGATCCAGACTCAACCCTCATCCTAAGTCCTTCCTAGAAAACCTCTAAAGGAATCCCAAGAACCCCAGACGTGTACTCGTCCATGGTGTTTCCTCCACTACTACTATTGCTGTCACTACTACTACTATCACTGGAACCACTAAAGCTACTAGGATCATGATATTCGTCTATGGCCTTATCCACGCTATTGCTAGACAAGGAAAGGACGGTCTCAAACATTTTTTAAGAAAACTTAAAAAATGAGGACGAGAAAAAAAAAAAGGTACCTGAATCTAGACGGGAGGGAACTAAGGACGAGAAGACACTTCTAGACGAGGAACTAAGACGAGGAAGCTCAAGGAAGGAAATTTCAGAAATTTGAATGGTAGTGGAGGAATTCTACTATTTATAAGCCATAAGCTTAGGCATCTGAAATGACACATCCAATCAAAAAGTGACATGTGGCATATTCCTCGAAAAAATAAATCGACGCGATTGTTCACTAATGAGATTGTGACACGTGGCACACCTAATTGCTGGCATAAAATACACGCGTCATGAGAACGGCTTTAAACTACATTTCCCTAAGACGACCCATGGACAAGGGGGCAACTAATGGTGTCAGGAAATGAACCAACTCCAGTCTCGTCCATGATGGTCGTCCAGGGAAAGTATCAGAAACAAGCATATATTACTCATGAGGGTCGTCCAGGATGAGGTGTGATATATATTACTTGTCCTTGACGAGCTCGTCCATAATTGATTTTGGACGAGCTTGATACATCAAACTACAACTTCTGGATGGCCCCCCGTCCATGAGAGCTTAGGACGAGTTCAGCACTTCCAGCCCGGAATGCAAAAATCAAGATTCTTTGTCATAAACCACTCCTAACGACAGTTATGAAAGATGAGCAAAAAACATAACTTCCATTGCGGTTATGGAAGTTAACTCCAAACTTTCCAGACTCCACAATGGTAAGGGAAGTTATCAAGTAAAAAACCGTTTCCATGAACCTATATAAACACGAATCTCAGACAAAGAAAGAAAAGTTTTTCTAGACACGATCACCAGAAGTTTGGAATTTCATATTTCTAAAGAGAGAAACTAACTTCATCATTGGAGGGTTTGTGACCGGTCAACCCTGGTCTCCTTTGATCCTTTGTTTCTTTTTCAGGCCCTCCAAATCATCAAAGCTCGCGCTATTTAGCCTACTGATTTTCTTAACACTATCACTGTCAATTAGGGGTTTCATTGTACATTTTTTTCTTTTTTTCAAACTGATTATTAATGTACTTTCAAGCAAATTAAATATATATGATTATTATTGAATTATTCCATGCATCACACGAGTTAGCGACTAGTGTTATTTAAAAATTGAAAAATGTTGCTTAAACTAGTATTTCCACAACACTTAAATAACATTCCTAAAACATTACCAAACGGACTCTAAAAATCATGAACTTTATCAAACTTGCACACCAAGATTGCACACTACTCACATGACAAGCAAAAATATTTCCTTTTTCCTTTTTCTTTTGTTTTCCTGTAAAGAAGAAAAACATTGAAAATCTTGTCATGTCATGTGATGTGGGAGGTGTGCAGTGCAGGTTTGATAAGTTCTTTTTTGAACGTGTGACTCAAGACAAAAATTATATGATGGCTACTTGTCTTGAGAGAAGAAGGCCGTATAGCACACACCACCGGGGCCTAGTTGCCCAAGTGGTACCCGGTTCTACCAATGACTGTCAGTGAGAACCCCCGCAATAAACAATTACCCAGCAAAGAAAAAAAAAGAAAAAAGAAAAAAGAAAGCTGTTATAGTACACCAATCAATGGGAGAAGCGTGGCACTTTTTTTTCTTCTTTTTTTTTTT
Organism: Notholithocarpus densiflorus; assembly: GCA_030021035.2. Taxonomy (NCBI): domain Eukaryota; kingdom Viridiplantae; phylum Streptophyta; class Magnoliopsida; order Fagales; family Fagaceae; genus Notholithocarpus; species Notholithocarpus densiflorus. The sequence goes on along the minus strand of JARYZH020000240.1, from coordinate 323,542 downwards.
TTTTATAAATGAATTATCTTATCTTTTTTGGTGCAATAAATGAATATATATATATATATAATTATCTTTTTTATTTGGGTCACGATAAATGTGTGAAACTGAAAATAGAATTCGATGCATGTGAATATATTCAGAGGGTTTAATGTCTTATGGTTATGAAAAATAGATAAACTAGAATAAAATAAAGAAAAGAACTTTTTAGCTATGATCTAATTGACGGATAATTTTTATTTTTGTTGTAGTGTTTTATTCTTTTAAGTGTTTTATTTTTTTTATTTTTTTTTATTATTATTTTTTTTGTATTTCTAAAGTAGGAGGACCACCACTCGCCTATCCAAAGAAAATGGATTTTGGACTGGGCGTGTCATTTTTCTGCCCCCCTAAATAATACTTCTAAAAGATACATAGGGATGAGAACAGGTCCAACCCAATTTACAATATCCAACCCACTAGACTAAATTTTAGGCCGTTCCATTCCACTCTCTCCTTGTATTTGATGGTGTCCAAAATTGACAAAAGGGAAGAAATATCATCTAAGATCCAAGCCCCTCTCAAAATCTCAGGTTCGGGTTGCTGGCTACAGAGCATGGGTTGTGCAGCCTTCAATGTCTAAATCTATTATGCATTGCTAACATGATTATCAATTGTATTCTTAAGGCAATGACTACCATTCACCACTCTTTAAATCAAACATCTAACAGCTCATTAGTCATTCCATCACATTATAGATAACCAAAGTTTTCATTTCTCCAAGTTGGAGTAGCTCTTTCTAATCCTCATTTCCAAAATCCATATTATCTTTACATTAAAATACAAACATAAAATTCACGACAGTTAATGATCTACATGACTTGATAAACATCAAAACTAAGCCCCCTCTGCCAATGTCCTCTTTAAAGTACTAATGTAGAGAACTGCAAGAAAAAAGAGATAACCCAATCATTGATATGAGGAAAAAAACAGAAAGTTGAATAATAAAAGTAAAATAATAAGTCATCCTTTATTAGAGTACCATTGTTTCTGCAAATGAAGCATCACCATACTTATTTGCTCCATTGCTATATTCATATACTCCATCGAAACAGATGCAAGAATACCTGCAGACAAAGATTAAAAGACATCATTACAGCCTGTGAATGCATATTTTCATAGTCCATACTGAACTAAACGATGTGGGGCGCACCAAATATGTTGATCAACAAAGAGTAAATCTAGAACTGACCACTGGCCTTTATAGCCAAGTGGTACTTCTCTGCCTTCCAAAGTCGGACCATATCATAAAAAGATTGGCCAAAAAGTTATATTTCACCCATTCTCCCTTCCTTTGGTTTGTAACTTGCAGAAAATTTTAATGGAGAAAAGGGAGAGGGGAAAAGGCCCATAAATGGAATGTCACCTACTTTTCTGTACATATCATAATTTTCACTGATTATTTCTTTTTACTTTTTTTCCTAAAAACTCAAAAGTAAAGCAGTATTAAGCGCTTGATCCCCATTTAAAAACTTCTAATAATGTATCCTACAACAATTAGTCAACGTACTGTGGGTATTTGACAAACAATAAAGTGCAGTTTATGCAGTATTTATAAAGGAAGGAGTACTCTTTTTGTACACTATTTAACAGATGATGATTATGACAAGAGAAAAAATAATGGAGGAATCCATTTAATTAAAGCCAATCATGCATTAAAAAATTATTTTTTCTTAAAATTCTGATTAATTATCAGTTTGCAAAACAAAGGAAACACCAGAAAATTCCAAAGAAAAATTACCTAATGGCAGTTAAAGATGAAGAGTTTCTCATGTATTGTGCCAAGTTGAAAAGAAGAACACCTCAGCAGAGAGGAGGGGTGATGACAAAAATTTGTTTCCTGCACTAATGAATTTTAGCCCCCAGTTAAAAAAATAGCTATAGAATAGCCCCATGGAGACATAATGCCTAAATGTTACTAATAACTTAATGAAAAAAATTATAATAAGAAAGAAATACAAGATCAGTTATGAACAAACATATTTGGTAATTGGATTTAAAGAAAAAATAATTAGAGAAGAGAGTTGGAGTTCAAGTTTGGAGGTACTTACTACTTTCTTTTTAAGATATCTATTGTTTGAAAATGGAAAATCTTGGGACACCAGTCATCTTCCCCTTGGCATATCCTTCCATAAAGTGAAGGCAACAATTTCGGGAGACATTACATGGAAGCAGATGAATCAGCAAACTGAAATCATGCATAATGTGTGGTGCATTTGAAGAGAATTTTCCTTTTTTCTCCTTTTAGCACCAAATATGAGGGCCTTCAGTAGCTAAATTAATTTGCAAAACTGCTAAAAAGATGTTTAGCACGTAATTAATCTATGAAGGATGACCTTTCACCACCAAAACAATACAATTTCCCTCTTCAAATCAAAGATTTCATAGCGCATTCAATTACATGTAACAGCTAACAAAAGTTTCATTTGTCCATTTTCTAATCCTCATTTCCAAAATCCACACTCTCTTACTTTAAAATACAAGCATAAAAATCATGAATGCAGATGACACCTACATGACTTGATAAAAATTCAAAAACCCAATCATTGTCATCCTATTTCATATGTGCTTTCGGCGCACTGGGTTGTTTTTCCTTTGTGGGCTCATATTGTAAGCCCACCACTACATGTCCTTCATAGACTTATGTCTTTTGACAATATTGTAAGGTTAGAACTTAGAAGTGAGAAATAGTTCTCTTCATTAATTAGTCTGTCTAATTGCATAGAGTAGCCTTTCGTCTATATATCATTCTTACTTATAAAAAAAAAAGGCTAAAATGCAAAACTGACCCTCTAAGTTTCATTCTTTGTCATTTCAGTCCTCTAAGTTTCAGTTTTGCCATTTCAGTCCGCTAATTTTCAAAGTTTGTCAATCCAGTCTTCCGCTACCATTCTGTCAAGTAATGCCGTTAACTAACCAAATCAACACTGTTTTGGATTTTTTTTTATTTAATTTCTTAATTTAATTTTACTGAAAAACGTTATTAGCCAAACATTTTTACGGTGGACAACTTTTTGATTAGGAAGAATAGGATGGTGGATTTGAACAATTTGGGTCCGGAGAGTAGGGACAAGGTTCTCGAGTCGTGTAGAAAGCTTTTGAGATCGTTTGGGTTTCTGTTCAAGGATCAATGGGCGCGTGTAATTCCAGGTAAAACAAGTTTACTTCTTGACTGTATTGTTTCGCTTCAAAACCGAATTTGATTTTGTTATCATCATCATATTTGACCTTCAAATTTCATGCTTAACCTTACTCTTCAACACTATTGTTCTCAAATGTAGATGGACAGCCAGGATTAGGCTGTGGATAGCAGGTTGAAGAGGTGGGATTGGGGTGACTTTGGGGTTCGGAAAGCGAGCTGTCTCCACCACCAACAACGCTTTTCTCTTTTGCTATTATCGTTAACCCTCTCAATGTAGTCAAGGTAGGGTACATGCCTATGTTTTTTTCTAGTTTCGGTTGGTGTGTGGAACTGTGGGGAAAAGAAATGAAGAAAAAGATTGGATTTTGATTATGTAAATGAAAAGCTTTGCTCTGTTTTTTCCTTCTTCTTCTTTTTTGTGTATTTGATATAATGACAATCTGGGTTTCTGAAAGTTTTGGTCTTCTTCTTGTTCTGAATAGCAAATTTAAGATTTCTTTTTTTTGGTAACTAAAGTTTTTCAATAAAATAAAATTAAAAAAAAAAAAATCATTCAAAACGGCAATACTTGACAAAAGGTAACGAAAGACTAAATTGACAAACTTTGAAACTGAGAGGACTGAAATGACAAAACTAAAACTTAGAGGGTTAATTTTGCATTTTAGCCCAAAAAATAATAATAAATTAGTCTGTTTAACTAGGAAGATATCTTTTTTTTTTATAAGTAAGAATGATATATATACGAAAGGTTACTCTATGCAAGAAGAACAAAGAGCAAACCCAGAGAATACAAGGAGAAGAAAACAGAGAAAAAACAAAAAAAGAAAGAAAACCAAACAACATATTAATTACAGAGAGAAAGAGAGCTAAGGAAAGAAGGGAGAGAATCACTAGTCGTGAGTCCCCAAGCCCGAGACCAATCAAAAAGAGTTCCACTAAAAGAAGCAAACATCTGATCACCGGAACTATCCAAATCCTCAAAAGTCCGCCGATTCCGTTCCTTCCAAATACACCAAAGGATGCACAACGGAACTAAATTCCAAATCTAAGACGAGTGCTTCCCCAACCAATTCCACCAGCCAAAAAGCAAATCTGGAATTGATCTAGGAATAACCCAAGACAAGCCAAAAGTTATAAAGACAAAGCTCCAAAACCGATAAGCCATCTCACAATGAAAAAATAAGTGGTCTACCGTCTCTCCACAATAACGGCACATAATACACCAGTCCACAAAAACCAATCTCCTCAATTTCAGGTTATCACCCGTTGGGATCTTATTCCAAGCAACACACCAAACAAAAAAGGAAGCTCGCCTAGGGGCCTTCGCTTTCCAAATAGCTTTCCAAGGAAAGACAGTTGAGGGAGAGTTCCTTAGTTTGTTATAATATGACCGGATGTCAAAATCCCCATTAGGCTTCAACTTCCATCTCATCCGGTCTCCCACATCCATCGAAGGAGTATTAGCTCCCAATATATGAAGAAAATGCAGCCCTTCATCCATTTCCCAATCATTAAATTCTCGAATAAAACGAACATCCCAAATTCTTCTATCCTCCACCCCCTACCTTGACAAAGAAGCTTCTACAGATACCTCCTTATCAACGGCAATGCTATACAGCCTTGGGAAAGCCAATTAAAAAGGTTGATCCCCATTCCACCCATCCTGCCAAAATCTCACTCTATTCTCCAACCCAACAACAAATTGACAATTTTTGCTAAAATCCTCCCATCCCATGCGAATACCTCTCTACAAACCACACCCATGAACTCCCCTACCCAGCTTTGAGGTCTATCCCCCCCATTCTTTCCCATATTTTGAAGCTACCACCCTCCTCCATAACCAACCCTCTTCCTTCCCAAACCGCCACAACCATTTCCCCAGTAAGGCCTTATTGAAAGTAGTAAGTTTCCTTATCCCCAAACCACCATTAGCTATAGGCACACAAACTTTATCCCATCCTACCAGATGAGTCTTGCTATCACCCCAAAGAAAGTCCCTTTGCAACTTTTCAATTTTATTAGCCACATGAGTAGGGATTGTGAATAACGATAGAAAATAGATAGGAAGACTAAATAGCGTACTCTTGAGTAACATCAATCGACCCCCCTTAGACAAATACAACTTCTTCCACCCGGCTAGATGCCTCTCAAATTTTTCCAAAATAGGATTCCATATTGAAGGGAAGTTATGTGAAGCCCCCAACGGCATGCCAAGATAAGACATAGGCAACTCTCCAACTCTGCAACCCAAAATTTCAGCTAAAGCATGCACATCATCAACCTCCCCTATTGGAACCATTTCACTCTTATGCACATTAACCTTCAAACCTGTTACCGCCTGAAAACTAATTAACAACAGCCGAATATGAAGAATTTGCTCCACATCCGCATCACAAAATATGATGATATCATCTGCAAATAAAAGATGTGTAATACATTCTCCACCACCCCTTCTACCCTCAGCTTTAAAACCATGGATCAAGCCAGCTCCCTCCACTCTTCTCAACATCCTACTAAACACCTCCATCATAATCAAAAACAGCATAGGAGATAACGGATCCCCTTGTCTTAAACCCCTCGAACTACCAAAAAAATCAGCTGGAGACCCATTAATCAAAACAGAGAACTGAATTGTAGAAATACAAGTACGGATCCACTTACACCACTTCACTCCAAAGCCCATTCTATTCAACAAATTCAACAAAGCCTCCCAATTCACATGATCGTAGGCTTTCTCAATATCAAGTTTACAAATGACTCCAGGAACCCTACTCTTCCCTCAGCTATCCACACACTCATTCACAGAGAACCGAGTCAAGAATTTGTCTCCCACCCACAAAGCTATTCTGAGTCTCAGAAATCAACTGATCTAAAACCACTCTCAAACGGTTTGCCAAGACCTTAGACAAGATTTTATACACACTCCCCACCAAGCTAATAGGACGGAAATATCTAATATTGAAGGCATCATTCTTTTTAGGAATTAATGCAATGAAGGTAGCATTAAGGGATTTTTCAAACTTACAATGTTGAAAAAACTCTTCAAAGACCGCTAAGACGTCTTTCTCCACTACTCTCCAACAATGATGATAAAACGTGATAGTAAACCCATCCGGACCTGGAGCTTTATCCCCTTCCAAGTCACTTACAACTTGGAGTATCTCCTCTCTCTCAAATTTCCTTTCAAGCCAAACCCTCTCCATATCCCCAATACGATAAAATACTAAGCCCTCCACAAGGGGCCTCCACCCCTCAGTCTCCTTGTACAAATTTTTATAAAATTGTACTACCTGATTAGTTACCTCGGATGCCTCCTTAAAAACCACCCCATCCACCTCCAAGGTCCTGAGATGATTAAACCTTCTATGGGAGTTAGCCATTTTGTGAAAAAATTTTGTGTTATTATCCCCTTCCTTAATACATAACATCCTAGATTTTTGTTTCCAGGAAATTTCTTCCAAGGAAAGAAGATGCTCCACCTGGGACCTCAAAGCTGCCCTATGACCTTTCTCACCATCAGTGAGACTAACGTCCCCTTCCTTGGCGTCTAACTTTTTCAACTCCTCCAATAATTGATTCTTTTGACGCACTACATGACCAAACTCTCGGCGATTCCATTGCACAATGTCCTCTTTCAGAGCCTTCAACTTTCTTGCAAGCACGAAACTTGGTGTACCTACAAAAGAATGCCGATTCTACCAGGATTGAACTCTATCCACAAATCCCTCCGTCTTCAACCACATATTTTCAAATCTAAACGGACTTTTCCCCCTTGCCATTCCCCCTGCTTCTAAAAGAATTGGGCTGTGATCTGAGATAGGACGGGGTAAAGTCCTTTGAATAACATCTGGGAAATGGTCCTCCCAATCTGGAGTGACCAAAGCCCTATCAATCCTAGACATCGCTGGTTGATCAGTACCACTTGACCAAGTATATCTACCTCCTTCCAAAGGCAGATCGACCAAGTTAAGATCCTCAATAAATTCAGAGAATTTTTCCATAGCCAAGGTCAAACGAGTCTCACCCCTACGCTCACTAAGAAAGCAAACAATATTAAAATCCCCAAAGCAGCACCACAGTATCCTCCAATATTGTTGAATACCCACCAACTCATCCCACATGTGACCCCTTTCAATATTCTCATTGGGGCCATACACCCCTGAGCATGCCCATATAAAACTGTCCCCCACCCCTTGCCACTTTACCGAAACTGAGAAAGTACCAACCATAACCTCCACCTTCTCCAAAACCCAATTATCCCACATAAGCAAAATACCACCAGCAATCCGATCAGCCTCCAAAACAACCCAATCCACATATGGACAGCTCCACAAACTACAAACCAATTGCCTATTCATGTTAGCAATATTCTTCACCACAAGGCGTTTTTGAGGATCATTTAAACCTCTAACATTCCACGAAATCATTTTTATCTTCATAAACACAAAACTATCCCCAACTACTAACACCAACACAAGACCACCCTCTATCTCCTGTCATAATTCACCAAACAGATCAAGTTTTGCAACTCTCTACGTCCCTTGTTTTTGGACTTAGCCACTTTTTTGCTACTCGTATCTTTCCTGTGTAACACATTGGCTGCTTCCATCACAATTTCTAGCCTCTGTAAGAGAGCAATGCACAACTTCTCATGTTGGGTCGTTGACAACCCAACCAATTTACTGAACCCAGGAATTCTGTGTTTCACCCACCCAGAAATATCTAACTTATTCTCAATAGTCAATACCTCAGTGGCCTCCACCAACTCTGCCGAAATTGTTGACACAGTCGGAGCAATGGTTTGCAGAGGTAAACAATCTGACACTTCTGTTTCACCAAAACGCACAGAAAAATCCACTACATCCTCCACCAGACCCTCCACAAGCAAGACCTCCCTAGGAAGACTTAAAAGTTTCTTACTAGAAAAAGAATTAACCTCCTGACCCGATACTCCAAAACCCATAGACCTAGCTTGCAAAAACTCCAGAAAAAGATCGGGAAAAGAAGGTCCAACCAATCTCAGCACAAATTCGAGAATCACCGACCTCTTACCTTCAGAAATCAGCCCACCCGACAGTGTATTAAAGCCCAAAGTACTGTTTCGGTCGGAGCTAAACCTGAGACCCATCTTCAGAAGAGGTTCGGTGCACCCCGACACTTCCACCGGCGAAGCCCAACGCTGGTGAGTTGACACAACTCCCTCTGCCTCGGTCTGCGTCACCCCTACCGGCGAAGCCACATGCACCTGACTGACCGAGGAACTCCTTACATCGTCTTCGCTCCTCAATATACCCACCGACGTCACTAACCCAGTTGTAAATATCGGAGTCGTAAGCTTTGTCGACCCAACCTCCGTCATAGACTCCGTCGACCCACTAAAATCATGCTGTGTTTTGGAGCTCGCCACCATCACCGAATCATGAGCTTTGTGGGTTGTTAGTCTTGGGTCAGCCAAAGAAGAGCTTTCTCCCACTTCAGGTCTGATTGGGTTTGTTAACTCTGGAATATATGGACAGCCCATGCATGTGTCACCATTTGGGCCTAAATTCAACACAGGCTTCTCTGGACCCCTTGAGTCACAAAAGGAGCCTAAGCCCACAATGGGCTTCTCACCCCATATGACCCACTTAAGGCTTTTAAAACCGCCCTTATAGCTATTCCGTGTAACACGTCTCTTATGATAAACCCGTGACCTTGAAGGACCCACCACCTACCCCTTCTGACTACTATTAACCCAAGTAGAATATCTCAGTCCATCTTTATAAGATGACCATGCTACACGCCTAATTCCTTCCTCATTCACCTCAACAGACAAGCCTCCTCCTGTCCAGTCAGGAAGCCTCAGTTCACGCCCTTTTCCAAAAGCATGTTTATTCCAGTTTGAATGGATTTTCAATTGAGATCTCCTCTTTTCTTTTACCGTATCTGTCTCTCCAAATTCAAACTCCTCATTAATGCACTGGGAACCCACTTCTCCTCCTCCAAGAGTCATCAGACCTGATGTGCTCACCGGCCTCTGTTCAAAAACTGGGTTCTGCTTCTCTCTTTTATTATCCTCTAAAATCATTTTCCCTTTAACATGGGCGCTGACCAACTTTGGCTGATGCTGGCCCTTGACCTGCACCTGAGGCCTACGCACCATATCAGCAAAGGTTTTAAATGGTTGAACCCCTGAGTTATCCTTATGATGCTAAGCTACAAATTTCGAAAAACCAGACCCACCATCCACATAGTTTTCTGGTTCTAACAGCTTCCTTAGTTCTAACCCAAAAACCCTCCATCCATTCTTATCTCTACCTTCAGGAATAAAAATGGACCTCCTAGACCCGCCAACTTTAAACTCAATCAAGAGTAAGAACATGCCAAAAGAGTTTGAGCTCTGTTGGTGGGTGTAAGCTAAATCACCTTCTCTGAACGTATAAAAATTCTTCGGACTGATCCCAACGACAATCTGTTCTATACTCTTCATCAGCCATTGTGCCCATTCTTACCCATGAACTGACTTCATAAAGTACCTACTCCGCTCAAAAATCCTTAACGAAAAAAACCGACCCCCTTCCTCTACCACCAGTTGAAAAAATTTGGATTCAAGAAAAAAACTTCGAAAACCACCCATAATCCTATATAACACCTAGAGTGTCTAGATAGCCTCCTTTTGTTTGACAAATTCACACTGATCAAGGACCCATATCAGACGTACAATTAAACAGACAACCTAGCTAGACCAAATATCTTGTATAAAACTTAAAAGTTTGATCACCTTCAAAAAGCTAAGGCAATAGGGACCAAGTAAAAAAATAAGAATGGAACATCCACATTAGGAAGATATCTAAGTAGTCCAATTTGCTTGAATACAAACATAAGTGGAAATTTTTCACTTCAGGAGGACCAAATCTCATGTGGGTCTCAGTTTGTATTCCTACTGGTCTTCTTTGAATTTTGCAACACTACGTAGTGTTATAAAACTGGCAGGATCTTGATCTTAGTTCTATACTGATCTTTGAATTTTGATGATTTTATTAATAAAGTATATTTTATTTAATGGGAAAAAAGATTTAATTGGAAGTGCATGCCCCCCCGGACTTTATAAGAAACAGTGAAAAATTGTGGGAAAAAAAATTAATTAGATTATGTTGTGGACAGAGAGTTAGTCTCCATACAGTTCTTTCTTGGACTAAATTTATAAACCAAATAAATAAATAATCAAATTCAGTTCTAAGTTGTGAACCTTTGACAAACAGACTTATGAAATGCATGGAATGGTAGCACAACACAAGTGTCTGATTTGGTTACAACATGATTGATTATGTTAAAGTTTGTGGAATGTGACATATATCAACAGGTGGTTTTTCTAAAGGCCGCATTTAGCACAACTTTTATAAAGTGTAAATCTACATATAATAATTACAAAACATGTGGCAGAGGCGTCTGCAATGAAACTCTATGTATGTGAAAAAAGATGATATGAGAGTAAGAGACTATTAAAAAGTTGCTTTCTTGATTTCTTTGTCTAAAGTGGACAAAATAGACCGAAGTGGACCAAGCTGGAGCGAATGAACCGATGTGGACCATAATGGACTGACTGGACTGAGTTTGACCGAATGGACAGAAATGAACCAAATTGGACCAAAATGGACTGAAGTGGACCTGATGGACAGAAGTAAATCAAATGGAATAAATTGGACCAAAGTGGACCAGAATTGACCATCATTCTCATCAAGCATGCAATAGTTGTTGCGTTCAACAAGGTGAGGTCATTCTCAAAAAAAAAACAATTGCAATCTCAGCAACTGTTTCACCTAAATCAAATAAATTTGAAAAGTAAAAAAAAAAAGGCAAAAATTGTGGGAAAAAAAAGAAGAATACTAATTAGATTATGTTTCCTTGTGGACAAAGAGAGTAAGTTTGCATACTGTTCTTTCTAGGACTAAATTTATAGACCAAAAAAAAATATTAACGAATTAAATTCAGTCCTAGGCTGTGAACCTCTGACAAACAGACTTATGAAATGAATAAAATGGGAGCAGTAGTCTCTGATTTGGTTACAACATGATTGGTGATGTTGAATTTTGTGGAATGTGACATAAACACCAACAGGTCATTTTTTTGAAGGCCAAATTTAGCACTACTTATATAAGGGGTAGAGAATAAATTTATATATGATAATTACAAAACAGGAAGTAGAGGCGTTTGCAATAAAATTCTATGTATGTGAAATAGATGAGATGAGAGTAAGAGGCTATTAGTTTTGATTTTCCATAAATTGTCCCTATATATGACAATATTTAACACCTAAGGAAATTTTAACTTGCTTCCATTTCTTTTATGGATGGCTTGCTTCTAATTTGAATAGGGAAAAATAAAAAAGAATGACAACAAACATCTGGGCTTTAAGTTAGCTTGGCCCCTATAGCATGGAAATCACAAGTTGCCTAACAGCCACAGGAAAGCATATCTTTCAAAAAAATAAATATATCCTTAAGTTGAAAAACTGAGGATTGAGAAATTATTTGTAACAATCTTATGGTTTGATAAAGAATATTTAACCATACTTATTTTTCAACTGCCCATTGACGTATTTTTCGGTTTGCTCCATTGCTATATTCATATACCCATCTAGACATGCAAGAATACCTGCACATGAGCATTAAAACTTAAATGGCATATCATAGCACATGCAGAACTAAATAAAGTAGGGCACACCAACCATCACTAGAGGTCTGATTTGACCGTCAAGGTGGCACTGTTCAAAGGTCTTCTCCACATAAATGCGGCCAGAAAAGTAGCTGCAATACATTTAATGCGGTGGTGATAGCTTTCTTTTAGACACTTTTAGGTCTTCTTCCTTCTCATATGTTTGTGAGATACGTTCTCGTCATTCGACCTTACTGAAAGGTCGCTTTGATCATTAAGATTTGCGTTTGATCTGTTCTTAGTCGATCCAAGGAGACCCCCCCTCCTCGGAATACCTTCCCCTCCATGCTCTGCTCATAAAGTTTTTAACTTGAACCATTTTGTGCTGCTTGCTCGTCTTTGGACTGCTTACCTCCTCGGATGGGACTGAAGGCCTAATATGTGATTTGGGCCCTTAGCCCCACAATATTTGTTTAGTAATTATAAAAATCCTAATATTGCTAATCAAAATAAAATAGCACAAACACAAAGGAGTCTAGTCTATCCTTTAAAAACTACTTAAAACAAACACACAAGTTTCACTTCTACATAATATCAATGTCTCAAAGCATAAGAAAACAATATATTACAAATGCTCTCCCATGAATTATTGGAAATAAGCAAAACACATTAAGTGGGTGTAGTTGGATGAAAAAAGAAACTAAACATGCTTTAGCTCTAGGAGCTTTAACTAGATCCACCACCGAAATTTGGTTGCAAGGAGATTCCCTTGTTTGTAGCAAACTAATATATTGCTTTAGATGTAACTCAATATATGCAGGGTAATACACAGGGATTAAAGTTGGAGGATGAATATGGTAATTTAGCTTAGATATTTATGTATTTGTGTATAGTACTGTATACAGTACATAAGCACATGATACGAACATAAATACATGTATATGATAATTCTGAGACAACAAACCATGAACTCAGAAATTCAACATAGGTGATACCACAATCGGACTCCTAACTTCATGCTTTCCATTTTCCTCAACCCAAACAAGGGCACCAAATTAAACTTCCCTCTTCTTATTCCCTCTATAACCTATGGTAATATTGTATGACTGCTTCTCATTCTTCGTTCCGAACACCAATACCTTTGGTGAGAGAGTAACTATAGAAACTTCTGGTGTTGTCATTTCAGCATTGTATAAGTTGCATAACCCTTTCTAACATTCGTTACAGTTCTACGAAATCTTTTGGCCATCCATGTTATATAGTCACTATATAAAGCAATATAGACGGTTCAGCATTCGGTCCAGTTTGATTTACTTTGGTTCATTTCAGTCTAATTCAGTTCATTTTGGTCCAATTCAATTCATCTTGGTTTAGTTCATTTGAAGGTTGAATAAAGTTTTCAATCAAAATATATGCAACTTTAAATTTTCTAATAAATATTGCATCATTAAGGTTTCAAATTCTATAAATTGCGGTTTCATAATCAAGTTCCAAACAACAAAATATATTTCTGAAAGGGAGAGTGGTGCAATGGTTAGAAAGATCATGAAAGGAGTTATTGTGATAATTTTATGTTATGGTGCAGGCTTCCTCTTCTTGTCTTTCTCTCGTTTCATTTAATGTCCTGGTGACAAAAATTTTCATCACTAACATGTCTAATTTTTTTTAATAAATAAATGATAGGCAATGGAATTTTTTTCGTCACTAAACATTATACTACAATACCTAAAATATATATATCTACACACACACAAAAATGCAATGAACAGTCCCATTATCAACTTAGACCATCACATAACACTATGCAAACCACCTACTTGCTCCAATTCAACAACCCACATTAAACAAGTTTACAGATATTCAATATAGATTACTTACTATACTAAAGTCAGTTGCCCAAACTTTCATCTTAGTCCATTTGCCCTTCTCTTAGTGCTTTAGTGCACTAGCTTTCCTCCTAGTACACTACAAATAAAAAAAAGAAAAAGAAAAAAAAGAAAAGAAAAGTGGATCATAGATTGTAATAAGGTGTGTATGAAGTATGAACATACCAAGTAATAAGGTTACATGTATTTTGGAGAATATATGCGTATACCAAATAGCTGAATATCACGTGCTTGGCAAGCATGCATGAACCTTTAAGTAATTTAATTGGCGGGCTGTTTTCAAGCATTATTAATTTGTGTTGAGGAAAGTATCTCCACTGATATCAGTTTAAGTTAACTACAGAAATCCCCTTCCCCAGAATCTCCTCTAATGACTGTGCAACTACCATCTCAGGACCATATTTAGCACATACTCACCAATGCAATTGCAGGAAGAATGCTGGGATTTTTGGAAGAACCATGCATTCTTATAATACCACTAGTTCCTTTTTTTTTTTTTTTTTTTTTTTAAGGATAGAATTATAATACCACAACCACAAGTTATATACAAAGAGACTAGGTGAAGATATAGTGATATACTATAAATCCCTATAATATGGACTGGGTTCTATTTAAGGCCCTTTGAAAGATTAATTGTAAATGTATCAAGTTAGTTTGTTCTATAGCCTTGTCCTTATTTTAAAAAAATCCAAAATTTTCAAAATTCAATGGATTTTAGATGATAACTTTTCAAATTTTGGATTAAAATAGAATTTGACTCAAATTTTTGAGACCAAACATATATTTCTGTCAAAAAGTTACAAGCTTTAGTCATCAAGTTACGTCTATAAATCAATTTAGTAATCGATTTTAATAAATAGAAAGGAAAAAAAAAAAAAAAAAAAGAGGAAGAAGACGATGAAAACAACATAATTCCAAGTCACATTTGGAGTCTCCACTTAAATGGTGCAGGAAGTTGGTTGTATTTGAATGTTGATTTACAGTTTTTTTTTACCGTTTGAAGTTTACCAAGGTGGAGTTATAAGTAAGGCCACTATGAGGACCGTATAATTTCTCAAATAAGAGAGGAATTGGAAGTTGAATTAAATACTTTGTAATAAATGTTTTGAGTAATAAGAACATCTTACATCCTTGTTTTAACCAACGCTATTTGGTTTACACGATTGGTTGGGAAAAAAACTTTGAGCACAAGAATTCATGAAAAAATGCCTAATTTTTTGTTATAAATTATGTGATAAACTTGTCGACATCATATTTTGCTCCATAATTTTTTTAAAAATAAATAGTTATTTAATGATGCCCAGGTATTCGAAAATTATTGTTGTATCCTAAACTATAATTGAAGCATTGGAAATCAAATTGATGATTCTTGTTTACCTCAATTAAACATATGCTAAAAGAGTTTCATAAATTTGTAAAAAAATGTTGGGTCAAGTCTGATTTGACCAAGGTTGAACAAATTTATCCAAGTTTGAACAAAAATTTTCTCTAAGTATTGGTTATATATATATATATATATATATATATGATTAGGTTTTTTATGGTTTATTTATATTGAACTCCTCATTTTCAACATTGAATTGACTCACTTGGCACAAAATTTTTAAAAAAACTTACATTAGATGAGACACGTGGTGCAAAATTAAACTCTAATTGAATTCTAATTTTTACACTGAATTAACTAACTTGGCATAAAATTTAAAAACTTAAATTAGATAGGACACGTGGTGCAAAATTAGACTCTAATTAAATTCTAATTTGAAATATAATTGGTTTTCTCTTAGTTTTACCTGTATATATATATACTAGTATGTAGCCCCGTGCATATGCACGGGTACAATTAAAATAAATTACAATTATATGATTCAAATTAAACTTTTTTTTGAGAGGTTCAAATTATATATGGTATCAGCTTACACTTTTTTTAAACCATACATTTTTAAAATATGTAATGGTTTTTCATTTGTATATATATATATATATATATATATATAATTTAGAATTTAATTGGTTTTAGACTTTTCATTTTTTGCACCAAATAATTCACTTGCCATAAAAAATAAAAACTTAGATGGATACGTGGCGAAAAATTAGATTTCAATTTAAATCCAATTTAAAATTTAATTGCATTTGGGCATTTCGATTTTTATACTTAATAATTCACTTGACACTAAATTAAAAATTAAATGGGACAAGTGGCGCAAATTTGAGAATTCAATTAAAATTTAATTGGATTTTCTCTAAACTTTAGCTATTAACATATGCTAGTGTATAATTCGTGCGTATACACGGTACAATTAAAAACAACACAATTACACATATATGGATTCAAATTATACATTGTTTAAGTCATAGATATATACATGAATTTTACTCTTTCTTTCTTCTTTATTATTTCATTTTATTTTACTTTTTGAATATACACATGAGTTTACTTTTTTTTATTGAGTTTTTTTTTTTTAACGGTTTATTTATATTAGACTCTTCATCTTTTGCCCAATATTAACTCACCTAGAAATTTTAAAAAAAGAATACACACACATGAGTTTACTCTTTTTTATTGAGTTTTTTCTTTGTGTTTAGTTATATTCGACTATTCATCTTTTGCACAACATTAACTCACCTAGAAATTTAATATATATATATATATATATATAGGACACGTGGCGTAAAATTAGACAACAATTAGAATCCAATTTGAAATCTTATTAGATTTTCTCTCAGATTTACCTATTAATATATATATAGACTAGCAGGCAACTTGAGGAAAGCCCAACATCTACATAGAAAGGACTAGGAATGGAACGCTCATGCTCTCTCTCTCTTGAAGAAGAAAACAAGTTAGTTCGAAGCACCAAGAAAGTCAAGGATTCGCATCATGCAATCGATGAAAATAGCCTATATTCGCCCTGGGAATCTACCTATCCACCCAAGCTTTCCTTCAGGGATAAGTTAGTGGGGGAAATACCGGGAGCGTACTCCCAAGCTTTTGCCTTCTCGGACCATATGGAAGCGGATTCAAATTTGGATGATGAGATTGAGGAGGTTAGGGAAAGCGTTGCATCGGTTAGTTTATCGAAAGAAACCAAACAGCGCATCCGAGCTCCATCGGCAAAAGCGCTCATCATTAAAGTGTTTGGAAAGACAGTGGGGTACAACTACCTGCACTCAAAGCTTATGGGACTATGGAAGCCTTCTAGGAGAGTTGACATGGTAGATCTTGGTAGGGACTTCTTCCTGCTAAGATTCTCAATCGCAGAAGATTTAGAAATGGTGCTTAAGAAAGGACCATGGTTTATTGGGGAACACTTCCTATCCATCCGACGATGGGAAGCGAACTTCAAACCATCTGAAGTGCTAGTATCTTCGATGGCGGTGTGGGTCAGGCTCGATGAACTGCCCATTGAGTATTATGATGTGACGATGCTCAGGTAGATTGGGCAGGCGCTAGGAACGATGCTAAGAGTCGACACGCACACTGCCATGGAAGCCAGGGGCAGATATGCCCGCATTTGCGTCCAGGTGGATATAAGCAAGCCTTTGATTACCACAGTGCGTATTGGCCAGCACTACCAATCTATTGCTTACGAAGAGGTGAATAAGCTTTGCTTTTCCTGCGACCGCCTAGGCCACTGGAGAGAAGCCTGCCAATTTACCATTAAGCCCTTATCCCCGGGCTCGAAAGATTCGCTTGTCGTCAACAACGCTGACAAAGTGGCTCATGCGCCACCTCTATCTGAGGCACAAACCGAGGTTCGAGACATCTCGGAGATGGAGTCTAATGATGCAACCTTCGGCCCTTGGATGGTTGTTTCACGAAAAAGGAAGGAGGCCAGACTGCAGAAGAAAAGTTCCAACAATCCTGTAGTGGAATTTAGACATGCAACCCCACACGTAAGTCCTAAAGAGCCTTTGGGAAATACTTCTTTTGAAAAAGAGCTGAGTGGGTCGAGTTTCACGAACATTAGTGAGGGTAAAAGGAAAGCCCAAGCTAAGTTGGACTTGAATCCATCGAGTAAGGATAAAGATTAGAACACGACATCAACTAGTTTAGCACACACGGGTTCAGGGCAAGCAAGTCTCAAGACTGTGGGTCGATTCAGTAATGGTCCGCTAAAGACAAAGCCCAACTCCAAATCAGTTAAGGGCAAAAAGGACTTTGCACGAAATAGGGCGACTTCCACTCATTCAAACCATGCTGTCTTCTCCAAAGATCACCAGAACACCAAAACAAAGTGGTCCCTCAGCATCTCTAAGATCCAGTTCGGCCTCAATGGCGAGTTCAAATTTGGCAGCAACCCAGGAAACAAAATGGGCAATCAATGTGAACGGTGCGATAGTGGAGATCCCGCGAGTAATCATCGAGGAGATCAGAGCTCGCCCCACCCACACCATGGGGTGGTTCGACCCCAAGCTTCAAAAGGCGTGGAAGATGTTGTTCCCTCTAACCCCGACAAGCTCAGCACTAGGCTACCTCCACCTGACAGACCCGGCTTGGGGAAGGATGGTCAACCCGTGGTGGAAGTTCCTTTTAGACACACCGGGTCCGGAAGAAGCGAGAACGTTGGTCTGGAACTTCATTTGCATCAGCATTCATGGGCAATCGACATGCTACAAAGCTTCTGCAAGTCTTTCAACCCATCACAGAGTTCAGTATTCACTCGATAGCCATAGAGAAAAATGTTGTGTGTACTGGAGCATTGTGTGACACTAATGCCTGGCAGAGGTCAGAAGACAGAGATGGTAAGGATGACCGGATGGAATTTGATGGAGGAAGCGAAAATCCTTCCTCTGTTTGATGAATGTCCGACCCCCAACCATTGTTTAGTCATGAATATTATAGCCTGGAATTGTAAGGGAGCTTTAAAGCCCTCATTTCAGAATCATGTGAGGGAGTTGTTTCATAATCATGACCCTGCTATTATGATTGTCATGGATACCCGCATCGACGGCGATAGAGCTAGGGACATCACTGACAGGCTTCCATTTGATGGGGCCATCCATACAGATACGATTGGTTTCGCTAGTGGTCTTTGGAATTTAGATAAAGTCCAGATTACCCAACTGGCCATGTCGGAACAGGAAATTCACGTCCTGGTGAAGGTAACCTCTTCTACCTTTGAATTCATTTTTTCTATTGTCTATGCTAGTCCTAGATTTCATGAAAGATGCATTCTGTGGAATAATTTAAAAAAATGTTGCTAACCTCCATGAGAAACCTTGGATAATTGGTGGAGATTTTAATGAGGTTCTTACAGATGGAGATAAATTTGGGGGTAAAGCTATTAACTCCAATAGATCGCTCTTGTTTAAAGAATGTCTAGATAATTGTAACGTGATAGATATGGGGTTCACCGGGCCACGGTTTACTTGGACCAATATGCGAAATATTAATGCTTTCATGCTCTCGTCCAAGAAAGGATTGATCGTTTCTTCGCCAACCCAAATTGGTGTGCTACCCACCCTGATGCGAGGGTGACCCACCTCACAAGATGTGTATCTGATCATTGCCCTATGCTCCTTGAATCCAGTTTGAGCAATGGTCTCCATCTCCCTAGGCCATTCAAATTCCAAAGCTTTTTGGTTATCGGATTTATCCTTCCCTGGGATAGTTTCGGAAGCCTGGGGTCAATTCTGTCCGCTTCAAGATGCTATAGAATGTTTCTCCAGGAAAGCTTCGGATTGGAACAAGCATCATTTTGGGAACATTTTTGGTAAAAAGAAGAGAGTCATGGCCCGTCTTAATGGGATTCAGAAAGCTTTAGCCACAAATCCCTCGCATTCTTTGCTTGAAATTGAGAAAGCTCTGCATAAAGAATTAAATGTGCTCTTAAATCAGGAAGAGGAGTTATGGGTCTAGAAATCCCGCATTAACTGGCTGATTGAGGGTGATAGAAACATCGCCTTTCACCATATGTCTACTATTGTGAGGAGACGACGCAATCAAATTTCCTGCATTAAAAATGATATGGGAGAGTGGATTCATAGTGAATTGAGGGTTATGAATTACATCAAAGAGGGCTTTATCAAGTTATTCACAACTAGCTTTGATTACACACCCTTTAACCTTCCCCAACCTTCTAGGTGGCAAGCAGCTCTTTCCGAGGAGGACAAGGCCAGCCTCAGTATGCCAATTACGGATGCTAAAATTAAAGAGGGCTTGTGGGCTTTAAAGCCTTACAAAGCCCCGGGCCCTGATGGGCTCCATTTAGGCTTCTTCTAAACATTTTGGCTCATTGTGGGTGATTTGATAAGGAATGAAGTTAAAAAGGTATTCGATGAGAGCAAAGTTCCTGAGTACCTCAATAGAACTAATATTGTCTTAATTCCAAAAATTGTTGGACCAGAAACTTTGGGAAATTATTGCCCCATCAGCTTCTGTAACACTGTGTACAAGATCGTGACCAAAATCATTGTAGCCAGACTTAGACCACATCTCGATAAGTTGGTTTGTCCCCTTCGGTGTGCCTTCATTTCGGGTAGGAGAAGTGTAGATGCTATTGTGGTTCAAGAGTTGATACATACTATTAGCAACAAGAAGGGCCAAAGAGGCTACATGGCGATTAAAGTGGACCTCGAAAAGGCTTATGATAAAATCGAATGGAGCTTCCTCAGAGAAATTCTTATTAATGCCAACCTTCCTCAAAATCTGGTGAACCTCATTATGAGTTGCGTGTCTTCAATTTCCACATCTATTCTCTTTAACGGAGGTAGTGTAGAGCCTATTTCCCTTCCCGAGGGATCAGACAAGGTGACCCGTTATCACCCTATTTTTTCATTCTTTGTATGGAAGTCCTCGGACATATCATTGAAGAAAAGTGCAGTGATAGGAGCTGGATCCCTATAAAAAGCTCTCATAGTGGGTTGGCTTTCTCTCATCTTTTCTTTGCGGATGACTTGGTTCTCTTTGCAAAAGCAAACCACGTTAATTGTTCAACAATAAGGGATGTTCTTGATATATTTTGCGCCTGATCGGGGCAATCCATCAGCGAGAGAAAATCAAGAGTGTACTTTTCCCCAAATGTTGATGTGGACACAAGAGAATCCTTGTGTGACATTTTGGGGTTCCATTCAACTCCAAACCTTGGTAAGTATCTTGGCTTCCCAATAAAACATTGGGGAGCCAGCAATTAGGACCTAAATTTCATCTTGGATAGGGTCAAGCAAAACTTGGCGGGGTGGAAAGCCAACCTCTTGTCTCTAGCTGGAAGAACAGTCCTCATTCAAGCCTCCACATCCACTATTCCTGCCTATATTATGCAGTGTACGGCATTACCAAATAAATTGCTTGACAATATTGATAGAGTCAATCGCAATATTCTTTGGGGCTCGTCGGGATCCTCAAAAAGAACTCATTGGGTGGGCTGGCACAAAGTGACCAAACCTAAAGTGAAAGGGGGTATTGGAATTCAATCTGCAAGGGGAAGGAACCAAGCCTTACTTGCAAAGCTTAATTGGAGATTCCGTATGGAGAAGGATGCTTTATGGGCTAAAGTTCTCAAGAGCAAGTATTGCTCTAGCTGAAGGTTAAATGTCAGAAATAGGGACAAACTTCCATTCTCCAGAGTTTGGAAGGCTATGAATAAGGGAGACGAGGTGTTTAACAAACGCATCAGATGGGTACCGGGGAGGAATAGTAACCTGAGTCTTTGGCATGATAATTGGGCTGCCAATGGCCTACTAAGAGCTCTCATCCAAGGTCCCCTCTTTGAAGAAGAAGACTGCCTTAAAGTTAAAGATGTTTTTGGTCCACAAGGGTGGGATTGGTGTAAGCTTTCTATCCAACTCCCTAACTCAGTCCTTATGGAAATTAATGCCATGCCCTACTCTATGAGATCAATAAATGAGGAAGATAGACTGATCTGGAATGGAGCTAATCGAGGAGACTTTGATCTTAAATCGGCCTATGCTATAGCCACAAGATGCATTGATGAAGAAGGTGATTTCATGGGCACCTGGGTTTGGAAGGTTGATACCTTACCTTGGATCAAGACCTTCATGCGGCAACGTTTGCATAACAATATCGGAGTGGGTGAATGCCTTGTTAGAAGGCATTTCAGTGAATTTGACCGATGCCCTCTTTGCCAAAGGGAAGCTGAAACAATCCTCCACAGGCTTAGAGATTGTGAGGTTGCGAAAACCACTTGGAGTAGATTGGGAATCCCTCCAAACAGCAACTTCTATGAGGGAAGCCTCCACTGTTGGCTAGAAAAAAATTGCAAAGACAATACCTGCAGATTAAACAATCAACCCCCATGGAGAATAATGTTCCCTTTTGCTATTTGGTTCTTGTGGAAACATAGGAATAATGTGGTGTTTAGGGATCGGCATTCTCAGGTCAATGTTCACAGTGACGCCCTCTTTAATGCCTTGGAATTTTAAAAAATAATATATAGACTAGCTTGTAAGCCTATGCACATGATATACTTAAAATATATACAGTAAGATACATAGTATAATTCTTACATATATAATTTAAATATTATTGATAGTCATTCTTATATATTTTTTTAACTCTTTAAAAGTCTTGTAAGAATATTATTAGGTAGAAAATGTAAATTATCCATTTAAAAAATATGTTATGTTCATTAATTCTAAACTCTTTGGTTTTTGTACGCAATAACTCACTTGAATGGATATTGATGATGTGGTCCTACATTTGATTCCAAAATTAAGAAATAAAACTCTCTAAAAATAAATAATTTAGAACACATGGTGCAAAATTAGACTTCGATTGTAGAATCTAATTGGATTTTCTCTAAACTTTACCTATTAACATATATATATATATATATATATATATATAAATATAGATTGGGAACTCAATTTCAATTATATTACACATCATTGAAAAGAAAGAAAATGCAAATTATAAAAGCTAGTATTATTAAGAATATGAATGAATCAATTGCTTGTTACTACATTTGCTGAACTTTTGTTTTTTTTTCAATTGTTGCCAAATTAAATCAATTTCAACAATAACCACATGTTTTAGATCAACCTTTTCTTATATAAATCTTATAGAAATAACCATAAGAATGTCTACATATTTAGTGTGCCACTTATAAAGAATTGTTTTTAGTGACATTTATAAAGAATTAACACATCAAAAATCATTTAAATAAGTACAAAGTTAGGCAACTAAGTGTTGGTTTCACACATACATATATATGCTACATGTTATTAAAGAATATAGAAATGTAAATTTTTAAAACTAATAGAGCAAAACTTAGGTACAGTACTTACATCCTATTCCTTGGGTTCCTCTCTTAAGATTCAATTATGTGGCCGTACTTAACTAAAAAGTAATACACTTCCATCCTATGAGAAAAAAGTCATACAACTGAATCTTAAGAGGAGAACTTAAGGAATAACACCTAAATATTGTACCAAAGTTTTGTCCAAACTAATATAATTGTCAAGAATTTTGTAATTCAACTGACACTTACTGATA
Source organism: Notholithocarpus densiflorus (assembly GCA_030021035.2). Classification (NCBI taxonomy): domain Eukaryota; kingdom Viridiplantae; phylum Streptophyta; class Magnoliopsida; order Fagales; family Fagaceae; genus Notholithocarpus; species Notholithocarpus densiflorus. The sequence continues at coordinate 300,396 of JARYZH020000240.1, read as the reverse complement.
TTTTTAGTGGAGATGTTTATGGTTCAAATCTTCTTCTCCCTCAATTATCAAATTATTAAGAAAATATTAATATAATTAAAAAGACAAACATTTTTTGAGAAATTTTTTCTTTGGACTCACAAAATAGGTGATGATAAATTTCAACTATGTGAATTAGTTAAAATAAATAAATATTTATTTTTATTTTGGCCCAAGTATGAGAAAAAAAATGTAGCCTATTTAATGGTGAAAAAGAGCACTGCTATTATTTTGTGTATATATATATAAAAGCTAACTTTTCTTTTCCCAAAAGTCACAAGTATCATATAACTCCTTTGTGACACAGTTAAATTTATTGTGTCACATTCATGAATTATGCAGAACACTTGTCGAAGAGTCTTATTGTGATTCTTTATTAGCCATTCTACACATTAATTTTTGACCATCTTATTTTATTTTTGTCAAAAATTTTATGTAACCGTTAGCTATATCTTTTCACTTGATACCACATTCTTTCCTTTTATATATATATATATATATATATATTAGTGTAGAGAGAAACTGCATTGTTGGTTTCTGAAATTTGCCCTGTGTGCGCAACTCATTGTCCCTTAACAGAACAATGAGTTGGTTTTTTTTTTTTTTTTTTTTTTTTTTTTTTTTTTTTTAATGACGTGACATGTTTTTAATTTAAAAAATTGATGAAATTTAAATCATATTGACCCGATTAAAAACAAATTTGATTTTTGTTTAACAAACGCACGACGGCGCGAGAGAGAGAAGGGGAAGAGAGAGATTGATAGCCACGAGAGAGAGAGGGGCGAGGAGAGAGGCGATGGTGTTGATAAAAGAGCTAGGGTTTCGGAGAGAAAGGAAGCAGAGAATGGAGAAGGGAGGAAGGAAAAGAAGGAGCGAAGGAAGTTTGGAGATAGAGTAAAAGAAGAAGAGGAAATTGAGGTTGATAGGGGCTTTGAAGATGAGAAGCGAGTGAATTTCATTGATTCTAAGGTCAAGGAAGAGGTGAGTGATGAGCTTTTCGACAATGTCCGGAGCCGCTGTGGCACCACCTTTGCGAGTAATGTAAGTTTATTTTATCGATCTTTTTACAATGCTTGTTTTTGATGTTGTAGATGATTTGTAGTTCAAATTTATGGTTTTGCACATATCCAAACATGTGTAGCTGAAACTTTAGGTTAGTGAAGCCATTGTGGCTTGTGATGATATTTTCAAGTTGTTACAAGGAGTGTGTTAAAAATGCCTGATTTTGTAGTTGAAAAGTCGATTCTGATATTGTAGGGGAATTAATTAGGGGGAGGTTTTGTTCTTGTGAATTAAGGTTTAGTACAATTAGAGATTCAACTTCAGTTCTTAATTAAGGTTTTTGGGGCATATGGTAGTTTATCATGTATCAAATTAGGTGGTCCTAAGTTTGAATCCTATCTCCCAGTTGATGAGGTCCCTAAACAAGTGTATGACTGTTTTGTGGAGCTTCTTGGCTACTTTCTTTTCTAGTGTTTAATAGTTTATAGACCTTATGAATCTGAGATTGTAATTCTTTGCGAGTTGGTCAATTATTTGCTTGGCCTATTTCTCATTTGAATAAAAATTATATCTCTTATAAAAATTAAAAACTATTGGGTGTCCTTTCTTTCTAAGAGATCGCAAGCCTTATTGATGTCATAATTTTCTGACCAACTGCTCTTATCTCCACTGCTTTCTTAATTGCAATGTTTGATATATCCAATCCAACAACGTAGCGTTCAGGGCGTGCAATTGCTACTACATCATAACGCTGCCATATTTGAGCAATTTGTTGTTGGCCACAATAGCAAACTAAAATGCTAGCAAACAGATAAAGGTATAGGAACAACACATTAATAATGTAACATTCAGACAGGGTAAAGTGGGAGGAAAAATATTCTCTACACCTAGTGCCCTTTTTAGTAATGCTTGGTCAAGTAGTAGTTAAAATTCCATGTGTGAGAAAGGAGGAAGGAGGAAAGATACCAAGTGATTGATTTCTGATACAGTCGAATAATTGCATTAGGAATTCATTTAACAACTGAATTTTGCTTCAACTTCATACTTGATCGCAGAGAGATTTAATTGTTATTGTTAAATCTTTTTATCTTTTTTTTTTTGGGTCCCCCTCACTGGGATGAGATAGATACCATGTCAAATATCGTCTACAATATTTTCAGATGTGATTAATTCTAGTTATAATTAATGACCATTGAATTAATCTTAAAATAAGAAATTATTTTCAAGTGTCATTATCTTTCTCTTCAAATTATAATTTCATCAAACATTGGTCACGTGTAGATTTTCTACAGGATCATTGATCCAACTAGTCATTGATGATGGATCCTCAAGAGACTAAATCTTCTTCTCTACCATTCTATCCTACACATATAAAACCAAGAAAAAGGAAACAGATACAAAATATTGACATGCAGGGGACTCAAAACTTGCATAAATATATAAGAAATTGAATTAATATGTCAGAAAGTAATATCTTGTGAGTAAGAATGAACCATAAAACTTACACTGCCACAACCAGGGACTAAAGCCCTACCCTTGGGAAGAGCTCCTGTCTGATGAAGATGTGAAAGAATTGGTGTCAGTTCTCCTAAATCCCATGGGGTCACACCTTGCTCTCAACTCTTTTCCCAACCATCTGATATGAGTTAACATACAACAAAATGAGTACTGAACAACCAAACAAATCACATTCCATCCATAGTACAATCTGAATGTGTGCAATTTTCACATTTCTGCCATATTATGAGACATATTAATAACATTGATACAAACATAAACTTATAACTCAACCAAGTCATTTTCATGTTCTTAGGACCCATTACAATAGAAATACAAAGTTAATACAAGAAAGAACCAAAACCCAATAGAAAAAATCACATCTTTTAAACAAAATCGGCATACCCATTTGACAAAACCATCTTAAAAACCCAAAAAATATATATATATATATATAGTTTTTGGTTGGTGACAGTAGAATCCTTGTGTACGAGTTACACTCTTGATTTTCATCTCTTTTCTCCATCCTCCTCAGTTTCGAACCATGAATCCCAGCGTTTGTGGACGAAACGGTCCGTATGATTGATGGCAAGTTTCGAAACGGTATGAGGGCCGTGGCTTATGTGTGACCCAGTAAACGTGAGAGTGGAAGGGATTGCATTGCATTGTAACCAAAGCCCAAATTGAGAAACTGCTCTTTCTCCCATTGCCCATCTATCAATTTGCCCTGCCAAGTCCATAGTCTATAATCCATAATCCATACCCAAGTGAAATATATACCCCAAGCCCACTTGAGGGTTCTTTTGTTTTTTGTTTTTTTGTTTTTTTTCATTTGGTCGATTTAGCCGAATCCAAGTCCTTGACCCTTTTATCCGAACAAGTTATTTTTTTGGGTCATAATTCTTATTATCCTTCTTCAATTCTCAAAAAAGAAAAAAAGAAAAAAGAAAAAAAGATTAGACTTCAATTCTCATTTATTAAATGCGAATAATGCTTCTCAATTGGATTACAAATAAACTGATATTGATAAAATATGCTAACCTATAATTCGAATTCAAAAAGGGAAAAAAAATCCGAAAACCTAACTGCTAAACTTTTCCTATAGAAAAATCTAGTCAAGAAATCAGCTATAAAGTTTGAGAAAAAGATTTATGAATCAGCTATAAATATTATCATGATCCATGTGTACATGGATGTGTATGTCTACTTCTAGAGTATAAAAAACCATCAAAGATGTTTTTCCTATCTTGCATCTTGTATATAGTGCGATGAGATTTAAGAATTTTTTTTTCATGCCTTATTTCAGTCAGATTATCTACAAATAATAAGTCAATAAGTCAGAAGATGCGTGTAGTCAGTAGTGCAAGCTCTTTCTCAGAAACCTACAAGCAATAAGAATAAGTCCCCATATGCAGGTAATTAAAAACAAAAATCAATGAACTGATAAAGAAGAAGGAATGAAATGAGGGCAAATTATGTGTCCTTATCAGATGGAAATGGAACAAAGTCACAAACTCTGATGATTCCCCCTAGGTTCACTTCACCAAGAAGCATGCATTATGATAACACGAGTCCTTGTTCAGTTGCCTACATCATGGCAGCCAAAAGTTCTAATGATCCTTTTATAAGTTTATCTTTCAAATGCAAAAAAAAATGGTAATTCAAAATTCAAATGGAGGCATGGAGGGGTGACATTGAAGTGAAGGCAGTAAGACATTTTAAAAAAGATATTTCCTCTTGCATTTTGTTAAAAAATATTTCCTTACCACATTTGGATCATAATAGCCAATTAACTCAACACAGAATTATTTCCTTTTTCCCTCATTGTGCAAATTTAATAGATATTTCAAATAAATTAGCAAAGCACAATAACAAATATAAATAAAAAATTCAGCAACAATCCATAATCAAGACACCAAATTTTTACGTGGAAAACCCTTCAATGGGAAGGGAAAAACCACGGGACCTAGTCTAGTAAAATCTTCACTATAGAATATGGGTTTACAACAATCTTCTCTAGAACAAATGCTGTCAGCTATAGAGACAACAAAAACATGCCGTTCTTGGATTACAACAAATATTTATCACACTAAGATACCAACAGTAAAAAGAAGAAAAGATCCCACCACGTGGGCTTTAGCTCCGAGCAAATGGAGAGAAATTCAAGTAACAACACCAATCACTAGTCAACACGAAGCTCTCTTCATTAAGAAATTCCATCAAAATTGGAGTTGAATTTGATTTTGGCTTGAAAGTATCTGGTTTTGTAGAAAATTTTTCTAAAATTTTCTTGTCTCATACACAGCAACTTTAGCACTGCAAACTTTTCCATGAAGATAGCACAACTGTAACAAGCAGATCAGAATTTAATATTAATAAAGAATATGAAAACATAAGTGGATGTGATAATTCAAATGAAATCCTAAAAACTTTCTTAATTTCTGAGAAATATTTGATATACAAAAAGAAATCCAACCATCATGGAAGAACCACAATAAAATAGAGCTAGAATTTTCAGATACACAAAAGCTATGCAGCAAAATATGTTAAATAAATCTGAATTAATGGTTTGACATAAAACTCTTTGGATATCATTAACCCAGGAATAAGCTGAGTAAAGAACAAATCATGAATACTTAGTCAACTTCAAAGCGAAACAGCTAACAAGAGGTTTGAGAGAACATACCAGTTTTAAATGATTTTGACCTTAGAATAGGATGTATCAAAGGTTTATCTTAATCAAAGGAACATGGGAATCATAGACCCTTTTGTGCTAAACTACATGACCTTTGATTGGGACAATGAAAGATCATTGGTATTTGTTAACCCAATGAGCCAGTTACACCATAAGCAGATACTGTGGCTTCTTGCAAATGTATAGCTCATGTATAAATGATAGGTTCTCCAGTTACTGTAGAAGATATTCTCTCTATTTGGTTATGTGATTTTCAAAAATGTTAGTATAGTGTGTTCAAGTAGATGAAGAGGAGATAAAAGATTTGGCCATCCACATATATAATAGTCTATTTTTCGCTATTGACATGTAATTAACTAGAGAGAAGACAGATTCTTTTACTTTTCCTTCTATATTACAAAAGAATTTCTCCCAAGTGCGAGATTTTAATTGTGTTGTTGTTGGTAAGAAACTCAAGTGTGATGAAGAGGTTGAAGATGTATCTGAGTATAAACTGTTTAGCCCATCAGGGGTGAATGCCCTTGGATTTCCCAACAACTGAATCTTATAGGTGAGGTCAGTTGCCCTTATGTTTTATTGGCTAGAGGCGAGCCCTAAGCGCTCTTCTTTGGAAAGGTATCCTATGTTAAAAAGGAAAAAAAAAAAAAGATTGAATTCAATAAAAGAGGAGAACAGGGGAAAATTTGAGAGAAATTGCAACTTCATTGACCTTTTTTGGCTTACGATTATAATAAATTGTTCCTACAGCTGGAAGCAGTAGACATTGTCTCAAAAGCCAACACATGACAACAATATAATTATAAGGGAAAAAAAGTATGCTCAAAACAAGCTTTGAGAAGATCCAAATAGAGGCTTTAATCTCTTGCAAAGGACTAACTACAATTGAAAAAATGTTTCAGCTGCAATTAACAGCACTAAAGTTTTAGGTCATAGAAGGACATGGTTAGTCATTAGTTGTCAAATGTTTCAAAAGCGTTACACCAAGTATAACCTATGTGATCTTTTTGGTTAACATCATCAACAACCAAAGACATCCAACTCACTCACAAGAATTTACAACTTAACCGTTTGTTTTATATATATATATGTATGTATGTATATTAAGAAACCAGTAGATTCGTGCATTTATCCAGTTTCAGGAGAAAGTTCCTCACTAAACTGTTGTGTTAAAAGAAACTATAAACAATGATATTGGTGCCTTTTTCTAAACCAATAATGGAAGTCATCAGAATGTATAAACACGGTGGTAGCTTAAACTCCTTATATCAGTATTCACCATAAGTAGCTATACATAGAGTACTTTAATTTATCACTCCATCTTATAAGTCACAAAGCCAAATTATATTAAAAATAGTGAATAATATACCATCTGTGTTAGTTTATACAAGAAGATCCATCACCTTATTCTTAAGATATTGGGAACTATCCTCTGACCATTTGCCTGATCTAGAGAAACCACCAGAATGTCACCTGTTGAGAAAGACAATAATGTAAAGGTTAAAGGAAAAAAAAAAAAAACCCCCAAAATAGATGGAAAACCTCAATCAAAGCTAGTGTTTTTAAATTTTCTAATAGAGAGGTGTGCAAATGATTTTTAGTTAAATACTTTTTGATGACAACCAACAAGTAAAAAGACTAACTATAGGTGTCTACCTTATAATCCAGGAAGTTGTTGCAGTCACCGGCATGGAAGCTTCAAGTTAGGAAACCATAACAAATAGCATTAAAATAATTCATGACGTTAACAAACTATGATGGGGGTTTAAAATTCGACGTTCACTCAAAGACACTGTCAAAGGCCATAGTCATATATTCAACATTTTCTCTCATATGGGTGAACATGATACTGACCTTTAAAATTTGTACAAATAAAAAGCCTACTTATTAGCAGGGCTGGCCTAAGGCCTAGGCCACTTAGGCCATCACCTAGGGCCCTCTACTAGAGAAAGGCGCCCATATTTTGGGGCAAATTTTTTTTTTTTTTTTTTTTTTTTTTTTGTGGAGATATAGGAAAAAAAATAGTTTTACATTTTTTTTTCTACTTTTAAGAAGTCCTAAAGAATTGAGTAATACTAAAGACAATACAACTTTAAATACGTGAGTCTTACAAATATATGTGTCACTAATCACAAGAAATAATTCAAATAGTAAAATGCTAGAAATACTATAGATTTTACTTCAAAATCTTTACAAATTAATGTGACAATTAATATAATTTGTGGATGTCAACAACCTATTAAATACATTTTTTAATTACTTTTTGTGATTGGTTATACATTTTTGTAAACCACATATTGTAAAATTTATAATATCCCTAACATCATTCATTTAAATATTTGTTTAATATCTTCTTGAAGTGTCACTAATCACATTCATTGCTATATCGTTTGTAAGTTTTTTTGTAGTAAAATTTGTTATAGCTTTAGCTTTTTTCCAAAAGAAAAAAAAAGCATATTACAAAATAAAAAGAATGGATTTTTGTTATAAAAAAATTATGATATTAAACACTAGTTAAATATTATTTAAGTGATAACAAAAAGCTTCATTTAAATATATCGCCTTAAGCCTCTAAATTTGTTGGGCCACCCTGCTTATTAGAGAATGGACAATTCAAAACATTATAGATAAGTCAATGAAATGGTAACAAGTAGAAGATAATTTTATACATAAAACTAATAAAAAAACAAAAACAAACTGAAGGCATTGAATGAAACAAAAATTTGAAGCTCAACATACGCTTTACAGCAAAATATGTTGCACACTTGCACAACATCAAAATACAAGTTTGAAACAAAATAAAAGTGATATCACAATAAAAAAAGTGAACAAAGAAATATGGTAAGTGAAAAAAAACAAAAAACCAGTTTATTCCAAAGTGAAAAGTTAGGAAAAAAGGACATTTGAGAGAAAATACCAATTTTAGATTATTTTGAGCTAGCTTAGAATAGGTACCAAAAGTTTTTTTGGATATGGGGAATAGGGTGAATCTTGGACCACCCTTTGCTGAAGTACATGACCACTATTTTGGAAATGAAGGATAACCAAAATCTGAAAAGCATATGAACAACAAATTTAGTAAATAGCAAACAAAATTGAAAGTAAAAAAGAAAGGATTCATAATAGGTTTGTGCATGAAAGAAATCAAATGAGAAGAAGATGAGATTGAAAGAACTCACAAAGTTCAATGAAACAATTGCATTGGAACCAAGTGCTACCTGTGGCTTAAAACATTGATGCAATGATATCAACACATGAAACTAGATATATTAGAATATCAAGATGGGAGGGAAGAGTGGATAATTGGCATGAATGATATATATTTATTGAATTGAATTAGTACTTCATGTATTAGAAGAGGAGAGGATTTGAGAAAACTTAGCAATCTTATAAATTTCCATTATCTTGGGACTAGATTAAAACTCCCTAAATTAATTAAATCTTTCCTTTGGCTGAATATAATAGACATGTTGTCCCTAGTGACTGCACATTGAGGCAACTAATTTATTGATTTATAAGATAGCCAAAAACAAAAATATTTGGGGAAACAAAAGAGACTAAGGAAGAAATTTGGAGAAATTATGAAAATACTCCTATGTTGTGGGAAAGGAGAGTATAAGAGAAGAAAGGAAGATGGGGTCAAAGAAAGCTTATTGGTCATCCATCTTAATGATGTAAATTATCTTCAAACTGCTTCATGTTTAATACATTCATCGAAATAGATATTTGGAATGTGGGAAATCCTAGACCACTCGGCACTGTTCCCCTTTGCACATCTTCCCTTTAATTTGGGGCAGTGACAGATATTAATTCTTCGGTCTGCTTGAAAGTGGGTTAAAGCTCCATGAAAAATATTTTCCTCCAGCTGAACAAAATAGATATGCTAGTAACTACATATCGAGGCAACATATTTAACTTTTTGAATAAGCTTTTAGTTCTTTGATTAATGAGGATCCATGTGTTGTTAGTTTTCTACTTTTGTTAGCCTTTTAACATCCTAACTTTTTAGTTCATTTGAACTTTTAGTTAGTTTATCATTCTGACTGTACTCAATCTATACATTTTTGGCTACATATGAACACATATACGGAGTTGGGATTGCACAACTTAGACTAAAATTTTTGTTTATGTAGATCTGCATGTTGGCTACAAAACGTAGTGACTCTATAATATAACTATATATATATATATATATATATATATATATATAAACTGAATTTCGGACTAGTAAAACACCAGTTTGGATTAAATTATATACACAAATCCGAAATGGTAAAGAGAATATATTTAAGTACTCTGGCATCAGTTCTAATCAAGTTGGTTATTTTCCCAGACACAAATATCTTCTGAGCTTCACAAGTTAGCCTTAATTTTGGTGAGTCCCTTCAAAAGGTAAAAAGAATATAAATAGAAGTATATTAGAATGATAAAACACCTTCAGTTCTGTCTGAAACTTTATAAGAAAGTGAGTTAAACTTTGCTTGCACTAGTAGAACAGGAAGTCACATAACTTTATGGACCAGTAAAACTGACCTCCCAATCCAATCATGAAAACAAAAATCAGCAAGACCTTCACCCACTTAATTTCTCATTCTTATACAAATCAACTCTATTTTCCAACAATTAATTCTCCCTTATAAATATAGCAATTATTAACCAGCAAATCAAGATAATCTATTGCCAAGAACTGATCTACGAACTATTACAGTATCAGTTCAAGAAACCAGGTGAGGCTATTTGACACCAATAAGTAAAGGTTTCAAGGAATGTTGAGACCAAGAATGAGCATGTGGACTTCAGGCTCTAATAGTGATGAATCCAATATTTAAAATTTCCAGAAATTTTCAATTTTGAAAAATTAATAGGTAATAATTTGATGAAAGAAATTAGGCTAGTAAACAGAAATTTGAAAAGAAGCAAGACAATTACTACCTCTCCCTTGTTTGTGTGTGTGTGTTTGTTTCTCAAAAAAAAAAAAAAAAATAATAATAATAATTAATTTGCTTTTAGCAACTTTTTAAGTGTTTGTGATAATTTGCAGAGACAAAACTTTGAGTAGAACCAAGCCAAATGGCAGCAATCACAGAATTCTAATTATATTATGCTTTTAGTGACTTTTCGCAAATGATTGCAGATAATTTCAAACATTGAAGAAGAGTAGAATTTTTCAAGCGTTGCCATGGTGGTTGGTGAGATTAATTTCTACTATTTACTTCAAAAACCATTAAACCAAATTTCAGCATTTATATATTTCATCAATGGCATCCAATAAAGTATTCATACTCGGAATACTCTCACCCATTACGAATATAAGAGAATAGAAAAGGAATACTCTGACAAACATAAACTTATAACTCAACCAAGTCATTTTCATGTTCTTAGGACCCATTACAATAGAAATACAAAGTTAATACAACAAAGAACCAAAACCCAACAGAAAAAATCACATCTTTTAAACAAAATCGGCATACCCATTTGACAAAACCATCTTAAAAACCCAAAAAAAGAAAAAAAAAAATTGTTCTTGGTTGGTACCAGTAAAATCCTTTTGTACAAGTTGTTGAAGCTGTGACCCAGTAAATGTGAGAGTGAGAGGTATTGCTTTTAGTGACTTTTTAATTAAATTATGCTTTTAGTGACTTTTTGCACATGATTGCAGATAATTTCAAAGATTGAAGAAGAAGAGTAGACATTTTCAAAAGTTGCCACGGTGGTTGGTGAGATTAATTTCTACTATTTATTTCAAAACCATTAAACCAAATTATAGTATTTATATATTTCATTAGTGGTGTCCGATTAATATTCATACTAGGAATACTCTCACCCATTATGAATATAAGAGAATAGAAGAGGATATAGGGTAGTATGAGTAGACTTACTGAGCATTGAACTAAATTGGGTTTCGTAAATGACCAATTACGAAGTAAATTATGTACACAAAATTCAAATGTTAAGTGAAAGAAAACCTGAAGTACCTTGGCATTAGTTGTCATCAAGTAAATTAGATGCAAACTTCTTGCCAGCTTCCTGAGTTAGTCTTCAAAATCAAAGCAATATGGCCGTGCTCTTCAAAAGGTAAAAACCATATCCATATTAGAACCATCAACACCTTCAATGCTATCTGAAATTTTAATTTTAATTTTACCAAAAATTTTTTTTTTAAATTTTAATCATGCTTGTACTAGTAGGACTGAGGATCACATAATTTCATGGTCCCCCAGTAAAACTAACCCCCCAACCCAAACATGAAATGAAAAATCAGCAAGACCTTCACCCACCCAATTTCTCATTCTTATGCAACTAAACTCCATTTTCCAAAATAAATTCTACTGTCAAGTTTTAGACAACCCTAAGCAAAAGAACTGATCCATGAACTCTTACAGTATCAAAATGCTGAGTGAAATAGTGAGTATGTGGACATAAAAAAGGCTTTATGAATTCAATATTCCAAATTTACCAATGTCCGGAAAAATTCAATTTTGAAAATTTTATAGAAAGAAAATAGGCTAGCAAACAAAAATTTGATAACAGCAAGACAATAATTGGTAACAATCAGAAAAGAGTTAATTACACTATGCTTTTAGCAAAAATTTAATTATTTTGGTAATTTGCAGAAACAAAAATTTGAATAGCAGCAAGTCAATTGGTAGCCATCACAAAATTTCTAATTAAACTCTTGTTTTAAAAGCTTTTCTCAAATAATTGCAAATAATTTCATAAATTAGAAAAAAAATGGATTTATTAAGTGTAACCAGAAGGGTTAGTGAGATTAATTTGTACTATTTATTTGAAGAACTAGTTGAAGAGAATTTTATACATAAAACTAATAAAAAAAAAAAAAAACTAAATGGATTGAATGAAGCAAAAATTTGAAGGTCTACATACACTATATAGCAAAATATGTTGCACACTTGCACTACATTAAAATACAAATTTGAAACAAAATAAAAGTGATATCACAATAAAATAAGTGAACAAGAAATATGGTAAGTGAAAAATAGAAAAACTAGTTTACTCCAAAGTGACAAGTTAGGAAAGAGGACATTTGAGAGAAAATACCAATTTTAGATTATTTTGAACTAGCTTATAATAGGAACCAAAAGTTTTTCTGGATATTTGGAACAGGGTGAATCCTGGACCACTTTTTACTGAAGTACATGGCCACTACTTTGAAAATGAAGGATAACCAAACTCTGTAAAGTATATGAACAACAAATTTAGAAAATAGCAAACGAAATTGAAAGTAAGAAAAGGAACCGAAAAGAAATTATTGATTTACAAGATAGCCATAAACAAAAATGTTTGGGGAAACTGAAGAGACAAAATAAGAAATTTGGAGAAATTATGAAAAATACTCCTATTTTGTGGAAAAGGAGAGTATAAGAGAAGAAAGGAGGATGAGGTCGGAGAAAACTTACTGGTCATCCATCTTAATAATATATGTACGTGATCTTCAAATTGCTTTGTGTTTTATACATTCATCGAAATACATATTTGGAATGTGGGAAATCCTAGAACACTTGGCACCGCTCCCATTTGCACATTTTTACATTAATTTGGGGAAATGACAGATATTCAATTCTTCGGTTAAAGATCCATGATAAAAAATTTCCTCCAGCTGAACAAAATAGATATGCTAGTACCTGCATATCAAGGCAAGATATTTAACTTATTGAATAATCTTTTAGTTCTTTGAATAATGAGGATCCATGTGTTCTTAGTTTTGTACTTTTGTTAGCTTTTTAACATCCTAGGGTACTAGCCTTTTTTTTAACATTCTAGCTTTTTAGTTCTTCGAACTTTTAGTTAGTTCGTTATATCCATGTCAGCAACTAAAAGAGTCAAAGCAAAGGACATTCCACACTGTTCAAGCTAAGCTATCAATGACTTTCTTATCAAAAGGTGTCAAACTACAATTCATCAACCTGACTGTACTCAATCTATACATTGTTTTGGTTACATATGAACACATATATGGAGTTGACGTTGCACACCTTTACATAGACTAAATGTTTTATTTACATAGATATGCACGTTGCCTACAAAACGCAGTGACTCTATAATACATATATATATATATATATATATATACACACACACCAGTTTGAATTAAATTATATATACATATCCCAAAGGGTAAAGAGAAAACATATTCAAGTACCTTGGCATCAGTTCTAATCAAGTTGGTTATTTTCCCAGATACAAACATCTTTTGAGCTTCATGAGTTAGCCTTAAAATTCTAATTTTCGCAGGTCCCTTTAAAAGGTAAAAAGAACACATATAAAAATATTAGAACGATCAACACCTTCAGGTCTGAAACTTTATAAAAGAGTGAGTTAAACTTTGCTTACACCAGTAGAACAGGGGATCACATAACTTCATGAACCAGTAAAACTGACCTTCCAATCCAAACATGAAAACAAAAATCAGCAAGACCTTCACTCACCCAATTTCTCATTCTTATACAACTCAACTCTATTTTCCCACAATAACTTCACTCTTATAAACATAGCAATTATGACCCAGCCCAAATCAACAAAATCAATTGCCAAGAACTAATCCCTGAACTATTATGGGAAATTATTGTGTACTCCCGGAGTACCATAAATGTATACTCCCTCCTCTCACATGAATGGTGGGTCTCACTAATTAAATTCATGATGGGACCTACAATTTATGTGAGAGGGGGGACTACGCATTTATGGTACTCCGGGAGTACCTAATAATTTTCCAACTATTATAGTATCAAGTCAAGAAATACAAGGTGGAGCTATTGGACATCAATAAGAGAAGGTTTCAAGAAACGCTGAGACCAAGAATGAGCATGTGGACTCAGGCTCTAATAGTGATGAATCCAATATTTAAAATTTCCAAATCACGAAAAAATTTCAATTTTGAAAAGTTAATAGGTAATAATTTGATGAAAGAAACTAGGCTAGTAATCAGAAATTTGAAAATAAGCAAGACAACTGCTAACAATAAGAAAAATAATTTAATTACTATACTTTTAGCAACTTTTTAGGCGTTTGTGATAATTTGCAGAGACAAAAATTTGAGTAGAACCAAGCCAAATGGCAGAAATCACAAAAATTTTAATTATATTATGCTTTTAGTGTTCTTCTGCAAATGATTGCAGATAAGTTCAAATATTGAAGAAGAAGAGTATAATTTTTCAAGTGTTGCCAAGGTGGTTGGTGAGATCAATTTCTACTATTTGTTTCAAAAGCCATTAAAGCTAGTTGCAGCATATATATAAATATATATATATATATATATATATTTCATCAATGGCATCCAATTAAGTATTCATACCAGGAATATTCTCACCCATTACGAATATAAGAGAATAGAAGAGGATATAGGGTAGTATGAGTAGACTTACTGTGCATTGAACTGAATTGGGTTTTGTAAATGACCAATTATGAAGTAAATCATGTACACATAATGCAAATGGTAAGAGAAAGAAAACCTGAAGTGCCTTGGCATCAGTTGTCATCAAGTAAATTAGACGCAAAATTCTTCCCAGGTTCCTACGCTTCTCCTCCTTCAAAAGGTGAAAACAATATATAGATGCATTAGAACCATCAACACCTTCAATGCTGTCTGAAATTTTAAGTTAAATTTGCTTGCACTAGTAGAACTGGGGATCACATCATTTCAATGTCACCCCAGTAAAACTGACCCCCCATCCCAAATATGAAATGAAAAATCAGCAAGACCTTCATCCACCCAATTTCTCATTCTTATGCAACTACTAATCCATTTTCCACAATAAATTCACCCACATAAACAGAGCAATTACGACCCATTGCAAATCAACAAAATCTACTATCAAGTTTTAGACAGCCCCAAGCAATTGAACTGATCCATGAACTCTTACAGTATCAAAATGCTGAGCGAAATAGTGAGTATTCAATTTGGTACAGGACCAGGAGAGAATGGAGTATCGGCACCCTTCAAAAGGTAAAAACCATATCAATATTAGAACCATCAGCACCTTCAGTGCTGTCTAAAATTTTAATTTTAATTTTACCAAAAAAAATTTTAAAATTTTTAAGTTTGCTTGTACTAGTAGGACTGAGGATCACATAATTTCATGGTCCCCCAATAAAATTGACCCCCTAACCCAAACATGAAATGAAAAATCAGCAAGACCTTCACCCACCCAATTTCTCATTCTTATGCAACTAAACTCCATTTTCCAAAATAAATTCTACTATCAAGTTTTGAACTGATTGATGAACTCTTACAGTATCAAAATGCTGAGCGAAATAGTGAGTATGTGGACATAAAGAAGGCTCTATGAATTCAATATTCCAAATTTACCACTGTCCAGAAAAATTCAATTTTGAAAATTTTGCAAAAAGAAAATAGGCTAGCAAACAAAAATTTGATAACAGCAAGACAATAATAGGTAACAATCAGAAAAGAGTTAATCACACTATGCTTTTAGCAAAAATTTAATTATTTTGGTAATTTGCAGAAACAAAAATTTGAATAGCAACAAGTCAATTGGTAGCCATCACAAAATTTCTAAATAAACTCTTGTTTTAAAAGCTTTTCTCAAATGATTGCAAATAATTTCATAAATTGAAAAAAAAGAAAAAAAAAAGAATTGGATTTATTAAGTGTAAGCAGAAGGGTTAGTGAGATTAATTTGCACTATTTATTTGAAGAACCATTAACCCAAATTGTAGTATTTATATATTTTCTTAATCTAGTCCAATTAAGTATTTATACCAGGAACAGCCTCACTTTTTTTTTTTTTTGATAAGCCAGGAGCACCCTCACTCATTACGAATAGTATGAATAGACTTACCGATCATTGATTTCAACCCATGGAATGTGGCCAATCTTGATCCGCTCATTGTCTTCCAAATTGGGGCAACCATAAATGAACAGCAATTTCAATTGGGTGAGGCGTCGCATGGCTTCCTCAGTGGGCAGATGCACCAAGTTCTTGCAATTCACAATATACAGCTTTTGAAGAGAGGAAAGATTGCCCAACTCTGGCAAAGCTTCCATTTCATAAACAAAATGTATCCACAGAATTTTAAGGGCAATGAAATGTTGAATTTGGTCCAAGAGAGAGTGGGGTGAAAGAGTCCCACACAATTTGAGCTTTTGGAGGGAGTGTTGAATGGAGGAAGTAGAAGGAAGACAATACCACTGTAACCCACTGGGTGGGTCTTCAATACCACACCTTATTATGGATGGGACACCTGCCAAATACCTCAGCTTTGGACAATCATCTACTACCAACTTCTGAAGGGAAACGCAGGTGTGCAGTGAGTCTGGCAAATCTCTCAGTTCCCAAAACCCTTCAATGGTCAACTCCTCAAGGCAAGGAAACACCGACACCTCACCTGCACTTGTCAACTCCTTTGCATCCTTCCACTCTTCTAAGCCAGTCATCCCCATCAATTTGAGTATTCTCAATGCCGGAAATATTGTAGTAGTGTTTCTGTAACTCCCATCACTGTAAAACTCACTTCCTATACATCCTAACATCCCCATTCCAGTTATTTCAAGAACCCTAAGATAGGGTAAATGCCCCAGAGTGGGAACTTCTTCACATTCCCAACACTTTATCAAATAGATCTGAATCAAATTGTGATATAGCGACAAACCAACCCATGATGGGAATTTCTTTCCTCCATACCATTCGATTGTTAAGCTTTTCAAATTTGGGTGAGGCTGGAGGCCTTCCAACACCTTTTCATCTTTATCATACCTGTACTCTTCTGTATCAGAATCGTAAGAATCTTCATCCCAGTATAATCCCAACTTGAATATTTCCTTTTCTTTTAATTTTGCACTTTTTGCTTCTTCCTCATCTTCCACATACTCTAGATGGTATATTTCTATTTCACCTCTGAGTTTCTTTAAAAGTCCCAATTCTTTAATCTGATAACCTTCATCTGGACCCACAACAAAAAATTTCAATGTTTGAAGGCAAGTCAACCGCCCCATATTTTTAGGGGTTTGAATGTCATCATAATTGCTGATATAATTAAGAAAAATATGTCTTAACTTAATCAAATTGCTTAGGTCTTCCGGAAGCTCTCCTATACCATCTTCAACTATTAAAGTTTGCAAATTGTAGAGTTTGGTGATGGATTTTGGTAATTGCTCAATTTCAGACGAGATGTGAAGAAGCCTCAAATGTATTAAATGCTCAATTGAATCCGGAAACCCTATTATACTATCCCCAGATAATTTTAAAACACGTAAGCATTTAAAATTTGATAACATGTCGTTAAAGTCAAAATTTTCAGAAATTAATGTGCGCAATTTTATGAAACCATCTTCACTAAATGAACTTCCTGGTGTTGCTTTGCCATCAGATCGGACAAATAAACGATGTACATTACTAATATCATCCATTGAATCTCTCTTCAAAATCATAGTTTCAGGTTTTGAAATTGAGAGGGCAAAATCATACACCAAATCATGCATTTTGCAACTAATAATATTACCATAGGCATCCTTTCTAGCATTTTGGAAAAAGGAAGTGACCAACAAAATATTGAAATACATATTACCAATATCCTCCATCGCCATATTAGCTTCTTCAGCTGGTTCAAGGAACCCTTCAGCCATCCAATACTGAATTACTTCGTCCTTTTTAATGTCATAATCTTTAGGAAAAATTGCACAATATGCAAAACATTGTTTCAAAGATGATACTGGAAGATGATCAAAGCATAACTTTAGCACCGAAAATATATCATTATTATTATCGTCCAACAAGTACCGAATTTTATTCTTTTGAATGGCTAACCATTCATTTTTATCACATTTAAAGCACATTGTTCCCCCCAAAACTCTTGCTGCCAATGGAACCCCTCCACATCTTTTAGCAATCTCCCTTCCACTAGCCTCCAAATCAAAAGGTAGTGATTCCTTCATCTGCAAATGCTCTTTTTTTAAATATAGACCAACAATCATCTTTTGATAATTTTTCCAAGTGATGTGGAGGAAGTGTCCCCATAATCTGTGCAACTTTGTCGCTACGCGTTGTTACAATAATATTAATTCTAATATTTGTATTAATGCCTTCCAAGCGACTCCTTAAAATATCCCATTTATCACGGTCTTCAATCCAAATATCATCAAGTACAAGAAAATATTTCCTCCCTAAATTAGGCAAGTCTATTTTGAGAGATTCACCAATGTTTCTTGAAATTTCTTCAACATCAAAATTTTCACTAACATGTACCCATGCCAGCACATCAAAGTGTTTCTTTATTTCTTCATGGTTATACAATACTTTTGCTAAAGTTGTCTTTCCAAGACCTGCCATACCCACAATAGGAAGAACAGATATAACTTGTTGATTGCTTGAACTAATAAGTTCGCTCACTATCTTTACAACATCGAATTCTCTTCCTATAACTTCTGAATCATTGAGAAATAAATCCTCATTCTTGTCTAACATAATCTTGATGATTGACTTCAACAACTCTATTCTAAGACCAAAGCCAGGTACATCATTCACAAGTTTATCCAATGATTGTTTGATTTTCTTAACTTTATCATGACTGCAGAATGAAAAGCTACATACCTGATCTATCATTTGGTTTTGAAGTTGTACCTTTTGCCAACTAATCTCGTAGTCGAACTCGTCTAGCACATTATCAACTTCATAAGCTGCATTTCTAAGCTCCATTAACCAAATCCCCACAGACTCATCACTTACTTGCCTCTTCTGATGTAGCACAACTTTAATCTTGTATAATGTGTCAAGAAGATTTTTAAGCTCCTCCTTGAAACCCCACTTAAAAATGATATGCTCAGTGGCAAGTGAAAACGCTTTGGTTACTAGTCTATCCACAACATCATCAAGCACAATTTCATCCATATATTCTTCCTTTCTCTGTAGAAGGGAAATTAGTGTGAATTATTTTTAAGTGTTAAACTAAAACTATGATTTTGTTATGAATGAACAACTTTGTGTAGAGTTGGGATGAGATAATGACCTGTGTGACAAATTTTTCCTTCTGGATTGTTGAAATTGAAGTTGAGGCGATTGTACCCTCCTTATCATTGCCTAAGGATGATGCATTTTTATTTTTTTTGTTAGTCTCTTGAGTTGCTTCATAAGCTTCTTTTTGTACATCTTCAGGCACAACATCACATATAACAATATCACGCCCTTTGACTCCAGCCAAGTGTGATTTAATCCTTGATGCACCTCCAGGGAATTCACGTTTACAATAGTTACATTTGAAACGACCATTTAGGTCCTCAGCATAATCCCAAAATCGATCTCTCTTTCTGCCCATATTTCTTTTTTCTTGACAATAAATATATAAAGAATACAATATCATAATAGAACATAAATTAAACAAAATTGATGTAGAATAGAATAAAAACAAGTTTATTATATTTCTTTAATAATATTAAATAATTTATTTATTTCTCTGTTTCTCTAAAAAATATATGGAGAGATATATTCAGATAAAAAAAAATATAAATACATTATCAAATTTTATATTCAATCATTGATATTCTATGATATAGTAATAGTAATCCTAATTACCTACTCTTTGCACCAGTTCTTAAGAAGCTCATCAATTGTTATCATGGACGACTAAATTTCGAGTTTGAAATAAATCAAACAAGTAAAATAGTTTCTGTTAGGACATATGTGATTCACTTGTTAGGAACATATGTCACTATTTTATGTAATTGGCTGATCCTTTGACAAAACGTACTTTACTTGTATTTGGGTAGATCTAGGATGTGTTTAATATTTCAAGAAACCTTGTTTCAAGATCAAGTGTTAAAGCCATGCAAGTTTGTCCAAGATTCAAGCTGAGAAAGTGACTGTCATTAAAGCTCGACAGCTAGCATCTATCAAGCTTGAAGAGCTGTTCTAGCCCCATGGCTCGACAGCAGCTCGATAGATAGCCATCTGTCGAGGTTTAAGAAAAACAGATTTTTCTGTTCTGTTTTATTCCAATCCGTGATTATGTGTTTGAGCTTTCTTTTCTTACAACCCTAGACATATAAAATGATTATTTTAAGGGCCGTCAAAGGTGACACAAGTTGCACAAGTGTTGAACAAAGTTTGTTCAAGCAAATTGTGACAGGAGACAGAATTTGCCCTAGTTCATCTTTCTTGTGAAGAAGCTGCTGTGTTTGTACACCGTAGGGTTTTATGACCAAGCATCTTCTCGATCTTCATCGTGTGATGAACTGAAGAACTTTGCAGCCAACAACCTTCTCTAGTTGGTGATTGAAGTCGCGTACTGGGATCCGCGCAATTGGTTAGTCACGTACTGGGAGCCGTGCATTACAAGGAGAGATTGTCACTACAGAACAAGTCCAATTAGGTATTGGGGTAAGGGTTCAACTGTAGGTTGGTATAGGGTACTGGGATTCCTTTACTTGTAACCGCTTTTTGTGATAATAATGGATTTTCGGGAGTGGTGACCTTAAAATCACCCGGTGGGGTTTTTGCCATGTTGGTTTTTCTCATTCGTAAACAAATCACCATGTCAATTTATTTTCCGCTGCATATTTAGTTATTTGGTGATTTGTTTGTGCTACCACGCGTTTGCATGTTAATTTGATTAATTAATAAAATTGACTAATTAATCAATTAATTTATCATAAGGGGTCAATACATTTTTGGCCTATCAAGTGATATCAGAGCAGGCACACTCTGATTAGGGTTAATCTTTACTGTGTGATCCATTGACCCCTGTTTGTCATGGATAGATGACAGTCTCTTATTATACCTCCTTTATTTGATGGCACTAACTATGCATACTGGAAAGTACGGATGAGAGCTTTCTTGCAGTCTCTAGATGAGAAAGAATGGCAAGCTATGGAGATAGGCTGGATTAAGCCAAAGGAAGAGCCGGCAGATTTGGATGATGCCAAGATTAAGGCGGCAAACTTCAATAGCAGGGCATTGAATGCTTTGTTCAGTGCAGTCACTAATGAGGAATTCAAGAAGATATCCTCTACTGAAATTGCAAAGGAAGCATGGACCATTCTCCAAACAACCTATGAAGGAACAAAGGTTGTCAAGGACTTGAAACTTCAAAGGCTCACTACTAGCTTTGAAGAGATTAAGATGGAGGAGGATGAGTCATTTGATAAGTTCTATGCCAAGCTCAAGGACATAGTGAACTCAGCTTTTAATCTTGGGGAAACCATTCCTGAACCCAAGATTGTAAGAAAGGTGCTCAGATCTCTACCCGAGAGATTCCATGCCAAGATCACCGTGATCGAGGAATCAAAGGACATCGACAAGATTCCTTTGACAGAGTTGGTTGGTAATCTGCAGACCTATGAGTTAGATTTAACAAGAATTGGCAAGTCGGGTAAAGGCAAGAGCATGGCATTGAAGGCCAAGAGTAGTGATACTGATGAGTCTTCAGACGATGAAGATTCTAAGATGAAGTCCTACATTACAAGGCAATTCAAGAAGTTCATGAAGAATGCCAATGGGAAGGGCTTCGACAAGGACCGTAGGCAATCTAGTTCTTCTCAGTTCAAAAGCTAAGACAAAGGGAAGAAGGATGCTAGGGATGGCGGTCAATACACTGTTCCTTTAGGACCAAAATGCTTTGGGTGTCAAGGCTTCGGTCACATAAAACAAGAGTGCCTCACATATCTCAAGACCATTGGGAAGAGCAAGACACTTGCTGCTACATTGAGTGACATTAAGCCTGAAGATGATTCTGACAATGAGGATGACGGAATCTTGAATGCCTTCACTGCCACTATCAATTAGGGATGGCAATTTTGCCCCGCCCCGCTTGACCTGCCCCTCCCTGCTTCGCCCCGTGCGGGTTTTCCCCGCCCCGCAAAGGTGGTGGGGCGGGGATGGGGCGAGATTTTAGACCCGTACCCCGGGGCGGGGCGGGGATGGGTTTACACTTTTTAGACCCACCCTGCGCCACCCCGCCCCATCCCCACCCCGCCCCGCATTAATAAGTGTTAAATTATAATTTTTTCATTCTCTAAAACCCTACTATTTAAACAAAAATATCATCAGCTTATTTTATTCTACCTAACGTGGCTCTCTAGCAAAGTTAGAAATAAGGTACCAATTTTAACGTTTTCTTTTGTCTTTATTAGAAACAAATTTATATACTATTGAATTACTGATTTCATTCATGATTCATACGTCTTTCTCAACTTACTTTTTCATCATGAACATAATTTTTTTTTTTAATGCGGTATAGGTCTGGGTCTGAGTCTGAGACTTTAAATATTTGTGTCTGTGTCATTGCGTCTGTGTTTGGGCATTTGGCTGTTATAACTTACAAGATACAGGTTTGAGACTTTGTCCCATTCTCTATGAAATAGTCACAAAATGGGAGGACCTGAGTGTGCTAGTTTTTAAACATACGTAGGAAAAAAAGACAACTAATACTTCTTACAGTTTTTCTTTGTTTGGACACAATCTATTACTTTATTTTATTTTATTTTATTTTTTGGGGGGCTGCTGTCTGCTAGTATCCTCGCTTTTTGTAAGTTTTGCTAAAAATTAGTTTGATTTGATAGGATAAATTTATTTATAATTTCAAGCATATTTTTATTATTGAAACATGTCATTTTATTTGAAAAAATGGTAATAGTTGTAGGGAAAATTAACAAGAAATAAAGTTTTACGGGGTGGGGCGGGGCTTCGCGGGGCCTTAAGGGGCGAGGATGGGACAAGAAATTTTCCCCGTCATGTGGGGCGGGGCAGGGATGGGGCAAGAAAAATCCATGTGAGGCAGGGGCAAAGACCCCATCCTTCGGCCCCGCCCCGCCCCATTGCCATCCCTACTGTCAATCCTACTGAGGGGATTGTTGAAGATGTGGATGAAGAAGAGGAATTGGTGGAGTCCATGTTTGAGAAGATGGATGAACAAGATGACATCCACACAACCTATGCAAAGTTATACAAGGTCTCAAAAAAGCATGAGAAGTTGTATAGGTTGACCACCAAGAAACTTAGTGATGTGGAGCTTGAGCGTGAAGAGCTTTCCACAAAAGTTGATGAAGCCAATCAGACTATTGGAGCACTGAGGTTTGAGAATAACTTCTTGGCTGAGAAGATTAAGAAGCTTGAGGCAGAACTGTTCCAAGTCAGAGCTCAGCTAGAAAAGACTTCAAGTGCTAAGCTCGATAAAATGCTCAGTCTTCAGAAATTTGCTTCCGATCGAACCGGTTTAGGGTATGATTTCTCTTCTTCTAGTATTGCTTCTACTAGTACTACTATTTTTGTTCCTCTTGCTAATAATGTTGAAATTGAGAACACTAATGTCAAAATTGATTTAGCTAGTGAGAACATAGACAAGAGTAAATCTATCTTAGGAGCACCCCCTAAGTAGGATAAGAAAAAGGTTAAAAACTCTAGGGCTAAGAAGGCTAACTCTCAAAAGCCTAAACAGAAGAAGCAGCATCTATGTCATCACTGTGGAGCAGCCGGTCATACTCGACTTAATTACTATAAGTGGTTAGCCACTCAACAGAGCAACGACATGATTGCATCGGGAAACCAAAATTAGTTTCCATCCTCTTTTGCTCCTCTTGGAGATCTTTTCAAAGCCCTCATGTTCTTTTCGAACTTGAACGGTTTAAATTCTTCTCCCTCACTGCCGGATAAAGGTTTTGCTAGACGGAAAGGTTCTTCCAAGGTGTGGAAGGAAAAGGGCTCCAAGTGATTCTGTCACTTCTTCTCTCTCTCCCCTCTTGTTTTTGTTTGCATTACTTGAGTGTTTTGCTTTACTGTTTTAAGTCGGTCTAGTTTTATGCTTTGTTTTGTTTCATATATTTTTGTTTGTTTTCAGTTTTGTTTATTTTGTTTTTCATAAAAAATTAAAAAAAAATTGAAAAATCAGAAAAATACAAAAACAGTGTGTGTTTTGTGTACATTGGTGCTTGTGTTCTTTGGATAGCCATTGAAACAAAGTTTTCTAAACTTTGTATCTTTTGTAGCTTAGATGAGCATCTCTATGCACAACTAAGCAAGTGAGCTTTGTGGCTCGTGTTTGTAATGAGTAAGATTAAGTAATCTCTTGTACTTAACACTCGTATCATTCTTTTTGATGGGAAGGACTAGAAAATCCTAAGGGAAAGGCATAAATAACCATCTCACCACTGTTGCCCACCAATCATGAATGACATTTGTGTGCTTCGGCATAGCAAAATTGGAATGTCAAATGCTTAACATAATTGGGTATTTCTTTTCTATCTCTTATATGCCCATGCATGATTTGCTTAAAAAGAAAAATATGCAAAGAAAAATAAAAAGCAAAAAGAACAAAATGCTTTATATATGATTGCAAGCGTGTATTCTAGAAGATGTGGGAGTTATAGGATGTACCTCGAAGGTGATAGTCCCCATCAAACAGTTATGATCGTGTGTGAGTTAAAGTGATTTTCTTATATCTCAAATCGTCATAACATGTATATACTTATGCAATCTTGCGATGTTTTTCACACACAACACGCAATATTCTTTGCTACTCTTGATACATGTGCAGGTACAATGTGATTTGGCCATCACAAGGTTTACATGTGTTAATGTATGCTCACTAAACTGTCTTGACTTGTTTTGAAATATAAAATTGGTTAGATTTGTTTAGTGTGTGTGTGTTTTTGGGATCTATGTGCTTAAAATTTTTGTTGAGAGATGATCTTGAGAGTTTAAAATGTTGATTGGATCCTTGGTTGTGTTGCATGCTTGATTGCATTCATATCTACGTTTTTCCCTTCTTGAAAAACTGTTTTTAAGCAATCTCGACACCTCCTCGACACCTCTCGACACCTGGCTTATCAATCGAGCTCTTCAGTTGATTTTTTATCGCAATCTCGACACCTCTCGATAGCTAGGTGGATCGATCAACAAATCTCCTATCTTCTCGATAGCTTCTTGACAGCTAGGTGGATCAATCGAGCTTTTTTATGATCTTTTCTGTTGATTTGATCCTCGACAGATCCTCGTTAGCTGGCTCGATAGCTAAGACACGCGTTTAAATCGTGAAAGCTCCTCGACACATCCCGATTGATCGAGCTTTAAAAGGTTCCTACATATACGCTGTTCACGATTCTGATCTCACTTTCCTCGATCTCTCTCGACAGATCCGTCTCCTCACCTCCCAAACACTCACTTCTCTCTCAAAACCTTCAAACCCATGTGATTTTCGGCCTTTTCTTGCTTCAAATCACTTGGTATGATCTCTCTTTCTCTCATTCTTCATGCTTTTCATGCATTTAGATCTAGGTTTTGGGTTTTTGAAAATTTTTTGGGGTTTTTCAAAATTGTTGAGTTTTTAATGAAATTTTGTGATGGGTTTCTGTTTAAATGATCTTTAAACCTCATGCATTGCATCACATAAGCATTATAACAGTATTATCATGCATTTAGATGTGTGCAACTGATTGTGTGTTGGTAGGATTGGATTGGGCTGAGCTCATGATGCTATTATCTTTGCTCGTCACATACTCATGCATTTTCATGCATACGTCCTTTACATTCAATATATTTTTATATATTTGAACCGTTTTGGAGCTTTTCTGAGTGTTTCTTTCTTCCCCCCTCTTCGTTCCGGGGCATCTTCGTCTTCTGATCCTACCCTCTCTTCTATTTGGTTCCGTGATGAGGATGCCCGAAAGGACTTCTCGTAGAACTTCTTTAGACTAGGCGTTCATTCGAAACGCCGAGTCATTTTATCGGACTTTTCCGACACTGACCTACCCACTGTCATTCATAGTCGGGGTTGGGAGTCACTATGTGACATCCCGGTCACTTGTCCTTCCGTGCTGATCCAAGAGTTCTACTTCAACATGCATAGACTGGATGCTTCTGTACCTCTTTTTCATACTCGCGTTCGAGGTACGCGCATAGTGGTTATATCGGATATTGTATCCGAGGTGCTCCATGTCCCGAGGGTTGAGCATCCTGACTACCCTAGTTGTGAGTGTTTGAGGACTGTGTCCAAAGACGAGTTGATGTCCGCTTTTTGTGAGCGTCCCGCTGATTGGGTGATCGTCAGTTTACTCTATGTTCGACCTTTGCTAAAGGTCCTAGATTCATGAATATGGTGATGACTTTTGTTTTGCACCCTATCTTTCATTATAACTCTATCACAGAGCCTCGTGCTCGATTTTTGCTTTCCCTTCTTGAGCATCTCACTATAGATTTTCCTTCACATTTCATTCTTTCTATTATAGATGTGTATAGAGATACGACGACCCATGATAAGCTCATCTTCCCTTTAGCTATCACGCGAATTTTATGCCATTTTTCTGTTCCTTTTCCCTTGTCCGACCACTTATCCGTTATGTGTGCCATTGACTACGCTACCGTTAAATGGAGCGAGGCACAGTTTCGATTGAGACGGTTCGGTACGGCAGCTCCTCCCACTCCTTCTGCTCCATCTACATCCGCTCCTTTCTCTTCTACGAGCGGAGTGACACTCGAGGACATCATGACGCAGCTTCAGTGCATGGTTGCTCGCCTCGACACTCTCAGTGATGAGCTGTGTTAAGTGAACACCCGTGTTGGCCGTATTGCTCGACGCTAGGCTGAGATGGGCGGTTACACCATGCCTTCCACTCCTGTGGCCTCTACGGATGAGAGTGATGGCTCCGACAGTGCTGATGATGCTGATGATGATGATGCTGATGAGGATGATGGAGATGCTAGCTTACCCAGTGATGACAAGATGTCTACTTGACACTCTTACCCTTTGTCACTCGTGACAAAAAGGGGGAATAGTTTTGGATATGAGAGTAGTCATAGTTAGAGGGAGAGTTAGTATAGGACTTTTTTGTTAGGGGGAGAGTGCACACTGAGGGATGTAGTGAGAATTATTTGTATCTTTTTCTTTTCTTTCTATTTTAGATACATTGTTCATGTACCTTAGATCTTGTGATCATATTGTGATAGCAAACCTTGTACTTGTTTATATATATACATTTGAGGTTGTTATTACAGTTCTTTCATCTATCTCTCCATGTGTTGTTTCTTTTCTTTCTTTATACACATGTTTCTTATAATTGTATGCAATCTATTATTTCTATTTCACACAAAGATGCCTTGATGAGTTTTGTTTAAAGTGTTTCAGAAATACAGGTTGTCAAAGTCTTTCTTGCCATAGACTCTCTTCTTGCAAAGTTTTTCAAGAATTTGTGTTAGGATAGATTTTATTGTATTCAACAAATGAATATGAGTTGAGTGTTTTATGACTTCTCTCATATGTTCATTTGTTTATTGTGTTTTTGTCATGGATTGCCAAAGGGGAAATTGTTAGGACATATGTGATTCACTTGTTAGGAACATATGTCATTATTTTATGTAATTGGCTAATCCTTTGACAAAACGCACTTTACTTGTATTTGAGTAGATTTAGGATGTGTTTAATACTTCAAGAAACCTTGTTTCAAGATCAAGTGTTAAAGCCATGCAAGTTTGTCCAAGATTCAAGTTGAGAAAGAGCCTGTCATTAAAGCTCGACAGCTAACATCTATCGAGCTTAAAGATCTGTTCCAGTCCCGTGGCTCGACAGCAGTTCAACAGATAGCCATCTGTCGAGGTTTAAGAAAAACAAAATTTTCTATTCTGTTTTCTTCCAATCCGTAATTATGTGTTTGGGCTTTCTTTTCTCACAACCCTAGACATATAAAATGATTATTTTAAGGGCCGTCAAAGGTGACACAAGTTGCACAAGTGTTGAGCAAAGTTTGTTCAAGCAAATTGTGACCGGAGACAGAATTTGCCCTAGTTCATCTTTCTTGTGAAGAAGCTGCTGTGTTTGTACACCGTAGGGTTTTGTGACCAAGCATCTTCTCGATCTTCATCATGTGATGAACTGAACAACTTTGCAGCCAACAACCTTCTCTAGTTGGTGATTGAAGTCGTGTACTAGGATCCGCGCAATTGGTTAGTCACGTACTGGGAGCTGTGCATTACAAGGAGAGATTGTCATTACAGAACAAGTTCAATTGGGTATTGGGGTAAGGGTTCAACTGTAGGTTGATATAAGGTACTGAGATTCCTTTACTTGTAACCGCTTGTTGTGATAATAGTGGATTCTCGGGAGTGGTGACCTTAAAATCACCTGGTGGGGTTTTTGCCGTGTTGGTTTTCCCCATTCGTAAACAAATCACCATGTTAATTTATTTTCCATTACATATTTAGTTATTTGGTGATTTGTTTGTGCTACCTCGTGTTTGCATGTTAATTTGATTAATTAATAAACTTGGCTAATTAATCAATTAATTCATCACAAGGGGTTAATACGTTTTTGGCCAATCAGTTTCACAAATGTGAATTTGTATTGATAAATGCGTGGTACAATTCTCTGTAATTACAAAAGAGTGATTCTCTGATTCGATCTCCTTGAAAGATTTATAGATCGGAATTGTAGTATTGTGATTTTGACTCGTACACCAAATATCCTTCAATTTTACTGAAGGATGGATTGAAGACCCTTAAAATAGAATTACAACAAATCTCTGGCTATGAGCTTGTTAGAAATCCTTTGTTCTTCATGTTCTTTGTGTCTTCTTAGTGCATTTTTTGTCTTCGAAGGTTTGTGGTGGAAATTCTTCGAGGTTTTGGAGGCTTGAATTTGTAGAGCTTCACTAATTTGTGGTTTCTTGGAGTTTCTAGAGGCTTTTGAGCTTGATTCCAGAGAAGTTTGAGATCTAGGAAGATGAATAGGATGATTTCTCTTTGAATGTTTTTCATATTCGATGGTTGAAGTTATTGGAGGATTTAGGGCTTGACTCCAACAGAGCTTCTATGCTTTTGAATCTTCTTTGATGCTGCTTGTGGCATGGATGCCTTGGTATCTTCCAAGATGTGTTGGTGTGTGGAAATGCCTTAGGAAGGCTTCTATTTATAGGAGTTTGGGGGTGGGTGAGTGACACATGGCAGAGTCTGATTGGTGACACATGTCACAACCTAACAAGACACATGGCATCGTTTGATTGGCCGAAATGTCTTAATTTTCAAGATGACACATGTCAGTAATCGATTGGATCGCTTATGTCATTGCTTACACGCGCCGATGTATGATTGGTTTTTACATGCTTTTTATGCTTTTATTTCAATAACACTTGGAAAATCTCTGTTGGTTTCTGAATAATGATAGCAGAACCTAGTAGCAGTACGTGGCACTTTGTAATTGGCCGTACTTTGTGGATTTGGTAGTATGATGTGTCAGCTCGTGATAGGTCGGGTATTTTCCCTCTCTACAAATGCCCCTTCGAGACTCGTTCACTCAGACAGTTTTAGAGTGTGGTGAGGGAATGGATCTCGAAAATGGATTATGACTCTTCAAGTGAAGTAGTTGAGGGTGGTGAAGCTTTCAACATGATGAGGTAATTTTAGAAGATTAGACCCACCCATATGAAAGGTTTTAATGACACCAAAAAGTGGTTAGCAAGTAGTTAAATGTACCTGCGTGACTGGGCCATATCAACAGAGGTTAAGTTGAGGTAATTTCATAAGAGTGTTTTGTGGTATCTCGAATGGGTTGGTGAGGCTGAAAGTTATTAGCAAGTAGCTGGATGTACTTATGTGATTGAATCATATCAGCAGAGGTTAATTTGAGGTAATTTCAGAAGAGTATTTTGGTTTGTTGGCGGCGGTCACAGGTTGTAGAAGATGGTGATGAGGTGAGAATGTTGGCTAGGTACAACATGCAGAGCTATGGAGCTGGCCTCGTGTTTTTAAGAATTCCAGGCGAAGTAATTTTAGAAGAATATACTTCGGATTACGGAAGGGATGTGTGAGAAAGTGGTTGAGTGTGCTTGCATTATTGTATCACCCAGGTTAGGTTTAGGTAATTTCAGAAGAGTATGGGTTGGTGGTGATTGTGAAGGGAAGAAGATAAAGATGAAGCGGAGATGGTGACTGTGTGAAACTTACGACACCATGGAGCTGGCTCTGTATGTCAGGGAATTTCTGGTGAAAATGTTTATGGGGAGTATATTTTGGAGTATCATGCTGAGCGAAGTTTGACGGCAAGTCGTAGAGTGTGTGCATGATGGGACCATGCCGACGGAGGTTAAGTTGAAGTAATTTTAGAAGTATACTTTCTAAAATTCTTCAAGCAAAATTTAAGTTGGAATAATTCTAGAAAAAATGTGTTCTGAAGTACTAGCAATGATGACCTTTGTGTCTCGACCTAGTGGCGCCATGGAATGAGGCTTTGGTGGAAACACATCTTTGATTGACCAACACCAGAGGCTAATAATTGTGGAGGATCCAGACTGAACCATGTTGCTGATTTTTTATGAGTTAGGACCTTGGAGGTTGCTGTGAGTGTTGGATGGGAGAAAATTTGTAGGATATCCTAACACTTTTACAACCCCTACCTATTGACACCTGTTGAAAGATATGAACAAAGTCGAGAGGTCAGTTGAGATAGATGAAGCAATGGTTTTGCGGTATGTTAGGAAAGCCCAGAAAAGGAAAGATGGAGCTAACTTGTGATCTTGGTTTTAGAAACCAGCCAAGTTGCTGTTTGTTATGAACCGCTGCTTCTGCTAGAAGACCAAACAATCTCAAAGCAGTTAGGAGGCTCCTAGAGCTTAGAAACAGTTGTCTTTGCTGGATTTAGATCTCCTGGCTAGGTAATTCGAGGCTGCACGAGATTTTGAAGTAGGCTAGGTTATGTGAAATTTTATGGACAAATGGGGTCGTTAAGTGGGGAAACGAAATTTTTTTAGACCTCAAAACTGCAATGATGTTGTGAGAAGGGTATCTACTGAATCATGAGAAGATTGGGTTCAAGCTAATTATGAAGCAATAGTGGTTACTAGGTGTTGAGAATGATGAAGCTATAGCGAGAAATGGCTGTGAGAAGGAGGATCTAGAAATTTGAAAGAAGCAAATCTTCATTTCATGATTCAGTGTGTTTTTCTTGATAAGCTTCAATGAATCTGAACCTTTTATTTATAGCAAAGAGATGAAGAATGGTAGATGGTTATGTTAGATGAGAATAATAGATGGGAATTTTTGGTGGGAATTGTAGATGAGAATGTTTGGCACTGAATGGGAATGGTAGGTGGGAGACTAGTAGGCACCGAACGGGAATGGTAGGTTGAATAGGTGACCCAATGTAAGTTCAAGTTTTGGATAAACTTGTGAGAGTTCATCTGTTCTTTGAAAGGGAAGCTTTGATGAAGTTTGGAGGATAACCCTAAGGGAATCCAGACTAAATGGATGAATCTTAAATTTTGATTTTAAGAGCTCGAGTTTTGGACTCTGCTAGTACTTCGGAGAAGTGGGTTAGATGGGTGGTTTCCAAGTCCTAAACAGATAAACGGACTTCGAAATCAGAATCTTCGCAAAAAACCAAGTGGGACATTTATGAAAATTTTTGAAATCAGAATCTTCGAAATCAGTACTTCGGAATGTACGCGAAAAAATGAGCAAGACAGGTCATTTATGAAAATTTTGACTTTTGGTCAAGATTTATGCAAAAGTCAACTGTTTAGGAATTGGACCATTTGCCCGATTTTCAAGTCCTGAATGAAGAAATGGATCCTAAAATCGAAATGTTTGTGAAAAACTGAGTGGGACAGATCCGATTTGAAAATTTTGACTTTTTAGCCAAAGTCAAAGTTCAACCATGGTCAAAGCCCCCCCCCCCCCCCTTTTTATTTTTTATTTTTTTTATTTTTTTACAGGCAGTTCGGATCCAGGTAAAAGCTTCGGGTAGGATCTACACAAATGGGTCAAATCTGATAGTGGATGATGATGTCATCCATGACATCATAGAATTGACAGGTGCGTGGGAGCGCGTAAGTGTTCTGCCAGCACGTGTGAGTGCGTGAGTGGTTACGGTGGCATGTGTTTGCACGTGTCTGTGAAGGCAAAGAATGCCAGATCTTCTGGCGGTACGTGGAGGCATGTGGCTGATTTTTTGGGCATGAAATTTTTAGGTTTTGTAGATCTAAGGCCATAGAAGACCCCTGTAGGCTCAGTTTTATGAAATTGTGACCAGATTTGCACAAATTTGAAAGACTAAGCTGTTGATCATTGTGAGTTTGTGGCCTCTCGTGGGGACGCTTGGTAGCTCCATTGAGGTTGATTTTTTCTAGGTTTTGTAGATCTTGGTCTTTTTAATCTCTTGTGGAGTCATTTTTGTGAAATGATGTTAGGGTTTTCACAAATCTGAAAGAGAAGGTCATGGGTGACAAAATTTGTTTTGCACTAGGCTGTTGTGGCTTTTCTATTCTTTTTTGCGGCGATGGCTCTGACTAGCATGTGACAACTCAGGCAGGGCAGCAAGGTAGATGACCAGTTACCAAATTTTCCATTCTTTTACATTAGTTAGGTGCAGATATTTTTGAATTTTGAGAAAAGAACAAATCTCTTTATTCTTCTGAACTTGCCAAATTTGACTCTCAAACACTGTCAGTTTTCACATTTTTGTAACCCATATTTTTTTTCACATGTTGTTTGGTGGTAGCATTCAATGGCTTGCCTACTTTCTTTATTTTTCTTGTCTGTTATCTTAGCAAAAGCTCTCTATATAAAGGCATGCTATTGCCTTCTTTTATCACTTAGACACATGCTCCGCGATTCGCATAATTTTTTTTTAATGCTTCTCACTTTCCTTATACTTGTTGTGTGAATATTGAAGTTTTCTTTTCTCTTTGATTTTTTTTTTGTTGCTTGTTTTTGTTTTGCAGCATGCTTTCCTTGATCTTTGGGCTTTGACATCAAGCTTTACAATGACGTCCTTAGAGTAGTGCCCATCTTCATTTGACGACTTCGTATTCCATTGATAGCAACGCTTTTATAATGTTTGCTTTTTTATATTGTCGCATCCTCTTCTTGCAACAACAATCCCTTGGTGACATCAATTTTGGCAACGACATTTTTTTATAGTGGCACTCATCTAGGCAACAATGCTACCATTGGTGAAGCTGTATTGGCCCTTGTCTTGGTAATGAAGCTGCACCAACATTTGTCTTTACATTAAAATTGTGTCAACACTTGTCTTTGCAACGTAGCCACACCAACTGTCTTTACAATGAAGTTATATCAACATTCATCTTTGCACTGATGATGCACTAACACTTGTATTTGCCGTGAAGATGCATCAACACTTGTCCTTGCCATGAAGTTGTGCTGATCAACACTCACCTTTGGCATGAAGCCGCATCAACACTCGTATTCGCATTGAAGCCATGCTAACATTCATCTTTGCCATGATGCCGCGTCAACACTTGCATTCGCATTGAAGCCACACCAGCATTCATTGCCATGATGCTACCTCAACCCCTGCATTTGCACTGAAGCCGGGCAAACATTCATCTTTGCCATGACTCCACATCGACACTTGCACTCGCACTGAAGTCACACCAACATTGGCCTTTACAATGAATCTTGAAGATGAAAGGAGTCTTTATCAAGATTTTGAAGATGCATGGAAATGCCAACAAAACCGTAAAGATGCAAGGAGTCCCTATCAAGACTTTGAAGACGTAAAGAGACCCCATCAAGAATTTAAATATGCAAGGACATGTTGACAAGACCTTAAAGATGCAAGGAGTCCCTATCAAGACTTTGAATATGTCAGAATATGCCACCAAGAATTTGACATTGCACGAACATGCCCTTAGAGGAGAGATGATGCAACACCAATTTTAGAGACATGATTTGCTATAACTCAGAAAGGACGTGATATTGTCTAGATTTTAGAGACATGATGCGACTTAGAAAAGTGGTGATGCTATTTGGATTTCAGAGATGCAAAACAACACCACTCAAAAGAGAGACAATGTTGTTCAAGCTTAAGAGATGTGAAGTGATGCAATGTAAACTTTAGAGATGCAAGAAGATCCCTGCAGAAGATAGGCAATGTCGTGCAGACTTCAATGAGATCCCTTGTAAGTAGAGTTTGAAGATTTTATTTACTTCACAACCGAGAATCAACTCATATTTATCATCACTTCAAGGAAAGTTGAGTAACGTCAACTCCTTACAATTTACATTTTCTTCTACAATGACCTTCGATCATCATAGTGAGTGGTTGACTGACCTTAAGCAATGCCTTGCCAATCTGAGGGATCTCAAAAGCACATTGATGACCTTTGTAAAAACTCTTCAAGCTAGACTGGCAATCATTTTTCTTTTTCATGTGACTGAACTTAGTGAAAAGTACTAAGTTGCCTACATACCCTAGGAGAGGGATCAAGTCATCACGTAGTTCAAAAGATTTTTGTCCTTGGTTTTGTTTTGTTTTGTTTTTTTTAGAGAGAGATTAATTTCTCTTTATTCATACGTTTTCAAAGGTAATAGGAAGACATCATGTACCCTTGCAGCATTGTAGTGGGCAGTTTAAGCTCTTACCGAGGAGCGATCCTTGATTCTTAGGAATAGAATCATTTAAGGAACTTCCCGTTGATAGAGTTGATCCTTGCATCATCATTTTTAATCAACTTGTAAGCTCCAATGGTGTTTGCCCCCTGATTGAAAGTTGGAAGTACATCACAAGCAACAGTCACATGGTTTGACCTGACAACTTCATCAAAATCTAGATCAATCATGTTTTCTTTGGCAATATTCATGATTTGTTCTTTAAAGACGAAGCATTTTTGGATTGGGTGGCCAATGATGCGATGATATTTGCAGTAGTTAGGGTCATTAACTTTCCTCATGTCTTTTGGTCACTTACATTCTGGCAATTCAATCAGTTTCATTTTCAGTAGTTGTTTTAAGATGTTTAGCACATCTTCATCAGGGAACAGATATACTTTTTTTCTCCTGTTCCTTAAGAGTCAGACGACGCATCTCGTTCTTTTGCCATCCTTCAAGCCATTTTTCATTTGCCTTTGCTCCTTTTTCTAGAACCTTAATTACGGTAGTGTTAACAGCCACTGGATCTTTGAGATTGACTTTTACATTCTTGTCATTCTTTCTTACTTCCTTCCTTTCTTTCTTTTCCTCAGGTATGGGAGGTTTGGTTTTTCAGTGGCTAGCAATGCTCAATTCCATTTCGTGCGCATAAGTTGCAGCCTCTTTAAATGTTCGGGGCTTTATCCCTTGAAGGATGTAAAGAAGTCCCCAATGCATGCCTTGGATGCACATCTCTTTAGAAAATATTTCAGAAAGTCTATCCTTACAATCCAAACTCAAAGAGTGTCATCGATTGATATAATCGACCATCGGCTCATTTTCCCATTGTTTGGCCATCATGCTCATTGTGCAACATGTGCTATAGAATCGATCAAGAAACTCTCTTTCAAGTTGTTCTCAACTGTTGATTGACACAGGTTCTAAGTCTGTATACCAATCAAAGGCATT
The DNA here is from genome assembly GCA_030021035.2 of Notholithocarpus densiflorus. Taxonomy (NCBI): domain Eukaryota; kingdom Viridiplantae; phylum Streptophyta; class Magnoliopsida; order Fagales; family Fagaceae; genus Notholithocarpus; species Notholithocarpus densiflorus. The sequence continues at coordinate 264,897 of JARYZH020000240.1, read as the reverse complement.
CCCCTTGAGTGAATGGACAAACTGCTTTACAAGGAGGCCTCCTTGAGTCCCTACGTTCTCACAAGTTTCTACAAAGTGAGCAATGTGTTTCTTAGGGTTTCCTTTGCCATCAAATTGCAAGAACTTAGGGGATTGATACCCATTTGGCATTCTCATATTGTCAATGCGCTTTGTGTAGGGTTTTGAATATGTGAGAGAACTTGTAGAAGAACCTCCATATTGTGCCCAGGTGGTATTTGTTATCATGTTTTGCAATTACTGAACTAATAACGAAGCAACCAAAATGGATTGTTCCCGTCGAGGAATGTCTTCAGTTTCTTTCCTTTTGTCATCCTTTGTAGAAGTGAAGCCAAATGGGAACTTAGGACCATGGCTTAATTCACCAAGATCTTTTATTTCGAGTTTATTCATTAGAGTTGCAATTTGGAGGTCCTTATCTTCAAGTGCTTTTGTGAGAAGGACAACCCTTTATTCCATTTTAGCTATCTTTTCTTCCATGGATGAGGTGTTAGTCATCATGACTAACACAACTTCCCAAGATGATGGAGAAGAAAATGAATTGAAGTGAGCATGTGAAATCTCATCTTTTGGGTTCCCTACGGTGGGAGAGAAATCATGCAACCAACTTATTATAAAGGAAGAAGGGGATTTGCCCCCATACTTGAGGAGTTCCATGGTGGAGATGTCCTTGTTGATGACCTTGTTTCTTGCAAGAGGGTCTAAGGAGGTGACTATCTGGACCTTGGCTTCCTTGGTTGATTGAGATTGAAGTTGATTGTAAGCTTTAGGGTGGCTACGATTGGTTGCACTAATGCAGTTGTTGGTGGTAGCCGTACAAAGTCTAATGAAGTAGCTATTGTTAAAGCTTGGATGTTCTTGCTAGAGGACATTGAAGCTGGTAGCAAGATGATGGAGATTTCTTTCTTTGAAGGAGAAGGAGATAAGCGGTAGAGATGTCCCACTGGGCATGCCAGAATTTGTGGATGACTAAATTTCGAGTTTGAAATAAATCAAACAAGTAAAATAGTTTCACAAATGTGAATTTGTATTGATGAATGTGTGGTACAATTCTCTGTAATTACAAAAGAGTAATTCTCTAATTCAATCTCCTTGAAAGATTTTTTGATTGGAATTGTAGTATTGTGATTTTGACTCGAACACCAAATATCCTTCAATTTGACTGAAGGATGGATCGAAGACCCTTGAAATAGAATTACAACGAATCTCTGGCTATGAGCTTGTTAGAAATCCTTTGTTCTTCACGTTCTTTGTGTGTTCTTTGTCTTCGAAGGTTTATGGTGGAAATTCTTTGGGGCTTAGGAGGCTTGAATTTATAGAGCTTCACCAATTTGTGGTTTCTTGGAGTTTCTAAAGGCTTTTGAGCTTGATTCCAGTGAAGTTTGACATCTAGGAAGATGATTTCTCTTCGAATGTTTTTTCGTATTTGAAAGTTGAAGTTCTTGAAGTTCCTAGAGGCTTTAGGGCTTGATTCCAGCAGAGTTTCTGTACTTCTGAATTTTCTTTGATGCTGCTTGTGACATGGATGCCTTGGTGTCTTCCAAGATGTGTTGGTGTGTGGAAATGCCTTGGGAAGGCTTCTATTTATAGGAGTTTGGGGGTCGGTGAGCGACACATGGCGGAGTTTGATTAGTGACACATGTCACAGCCTGATTGGAGGAGCTTTAAGACTTTTCCTCCAAGACACATGGCATCCTTTGATTGGCCGAAATGTCTTAATTTTCAAGAAGACATATGTCAGCAATCGATTGGATCACTTATGTCATTACTTACGCGCGTCGATGTGTGGCCTATGTCATTGCTTACACGCGCTGATGTGTAATTGGTTTTTGGGTGCTTTTTATGCTTTTATTTCAATGACACTTGGCAAATCTCTATTGGTTTTTGAACAGTGATAGTAGAACCTAGTAGTAGTACGTGGCGCTTTGTAAGTGGCCATACTTTGTAGTAGTATAATGTGTCAACTTGTGATTGGTTAGGAATTTTCCCTTTCTACAGTTACTATTCCTCTCTCTCTCTCTCTCTCTCTCTCTCACATGGCTAAAAGCCAATGAGTGTGAAACTTTGCTGAAATTTCCTTCCCTCTCTCAATTATTAAAATAAAGCAGCCACCAATTTACCACCTCGCAAAAAGATGGATATTTATTTTTGGCAAATTCTTCTTTTACATTGTACGGTAGTAATGGTATAAAGTAAATTTATATTATAGACGTACAAAAAGTCGTAAATGTTTTACACATTTACAAAAAGTGGTAAATATTGCACATTTTTTGCAAATATAAATTTGCTACTTTTTGTGTTTTTACATTGCAAATACAATGTAAATATATAAAAGGTCCTTTATTTTTTTTATTTGTATTTCTAAAATAGGGTTCCAGACGTGAAAATTGTGATATGTGGACAACTGGACAGGACATCAGAACTAAGTGAATGCCACAATCGTTGAGCCTAGCATGTTACACGCCTATCATTTTTGGATTCTGTAAGGTTTTATTCGTTCCTATGTTAGAAATTTTAGAAGAGTTCCAACTATAATTAATTTGGTAGATATTTGTCTCTAATTTGAATTATTAGATTTTATTTCCATATATAATCTATGTACTGGATTTAAAATAAAGAAAAAATAACATCATTTGAAATTGATAATTGTTGGAAAAAAAAAATAACGATTTTTGAACTCGATAATTGTTGGCAAACAAGTAATATATGAACTTGTGATACTCAGAGGAATTCGAATCTTCAAATGGAAGAATTTTTCCAAACCCACCCATAAATACTTCACTCCTCTCTGGATTTTCACCTACCAAGCTAAAGATTGGGTTGTGTGACTGAGAAAGGATTCCTTCAAATGAGTGTTCATTTGTATTGTCCATGTTCTAAATCTTCTAAAATTTGTGTTGTTAATTTCATGTTTTAAATTTCTGTTTTGGCTGTGGTTTGAACCTGATAAATGCAATATTCCATGCTATTGCTATCTCCTTTGGTTGCGTTAATAAACTATTTTGTCAACTAAAAAAAAAGTCAATAACATAGAGACAAGTCAAAGAGGCAAAGAGAACTTACGAAAATAGGAGAAGCTTGCAGATAGGTAAATGCTGTGAGCGTTGGGAAGAATAAGAGAAAGGAAAAGAACTAGCCCTCAAACGATAGATTACCAGCAATGGATGTGAAGGGAAGAGCTGAACCCAACAATGAAAATAGGAATAATATATTCATATCTAAATCAAAAATGAAATAAATAATAATAATAATACTAACAGATTACATAAAATAGGAATGAAGAACGAAGAAGCAACTAGTCACATGATGTCATTGAAACTCACCAGAGATTAGAATGAAAGGGGCATTTTCTCTCTCTCTCTCTCTAGAAGAGTTTTGTTATCTCGATCTCTCTAGTGCCCTCTTAAAACTAAATTTACGTTCACCAAGCTATTATCATGGTTAAAGTTAAAAGTATTTTTATAAACAAAGTTGAAGTTAAAGTTACAACTTTCCTTTGTACGGAGTTTACACTCATTACCTTCATTTTTTCTACATAATCAATCACAGAAATATATGGGTTCTTTTTGAACTGAGTCTGACTTATTCATAAATAGCCAAGTTATTTAGAGCCTTATCTCTATGAAGGTATTTAGTGTAAACTCCACGGGATTCAATTTTGGATACTAGAACTAACTCAAAAAATTAAAAAAATTTATCAAATATTATATTCACTGAATGATATGATAGTACATAGTTATTATAATCACCTAGTCTCCGCATCAGTTCTCAACTCAAAAAAAAAAGAAGCTCAACAATTGTTACTATTCTTCATTCCTTCATGTTGTAACGACTAGATTTGAGCATGTACAATAAAACAAAATAAAAGGTTGCTCTTTTGGTTGTTTCACAGGATAGAGAATTGGCTCTAATGGATTAATCCTAGATGAGCATGCTTTAAACGTTACAGCTCCATATTCTGTCTATCTTCTCGATATTATTAGACATCAAATTCATTAATTTTTTCATCTTATTTTAATTTTTGTGTTAATAAACTATTAATTTAGCCAAGAAATATAAAATCAATAGAATGAAGGACACGTTAGAGTGCACTTACTGTATTAGTTTTTGCAAACAGGGAGATGCAGCCAACGGATGCCAACTGAAAGAGAAGAGGTAAAGTCTGAGAAGAGGTAGGATTGAAGAAAGAGAACTAATAGTGTAGCAATTATAACGTATTTTATATCCTTTCACGAAATCCACACATTTGTGCACTCTGATCCTAGACTGAAATCCTGAAATCGTAGTGGTTAAGGGTGAGGGGAATGAATTTTCAAAGCCTACTAAGAAAAAAGCTGCCTAAAGTGGTTTTATTGGTCAAATCATCTTTTACCTCTTTCCAAAGTTGAGCTAATCACAGAGCATACTTCAGAACTGGATAGTGAATGGAGTACTGCTTCTGTGCCAGGGCCACAGAAACTTCCAGTCAGAAGGCAAGTGAAGCGTGAAGAGGATGTAGATGGTTTATTTGGGAGTAATCTTTCTCATGCTGAATTATCGACACACCCTGAAACAGACAGAGTCTTGAATCATGAGGAAAAAGCATTATCTCCTATGGTGGAATGGGATGTTCAGAGCGAGATGATGTTAGAATATGATGGTTTTAATTGTGAAGATATGGAATTTGAACCCCAGACCTACTTCTCTGTTACAGAGTTGCTGGCATCTGATGATGGTGCCCCATATAATGGAGTTGATACATCTGGGGATTGGTCGGGGTACATGGGAAATGCTTCTTGTACAATTTCACAAGATGAGTTCCCTGAACAGTATGGAATAGTGGGTAATTATACTGATCAGGAAGGACCTGCAAATTCTGTAGTGCCTACCGTTAACATCATTCACTGTGGGAGGTGTTCACATGCAGAACCAGTTCCTGATCTTTTTTGCCAGAATTGTGGGTTGCAAATACATAGTCACTGCTCACCTTGGGTTGAAACATCATTTGAGGAAGGCCATTGGAGGTGTGGTAATTGCCGTGAGTGGCGATAGCTAATTTAGTTGTCCCCTTTTGAGGCTTTGGGTTTTGTCTACAATTGAAAATTTTATTGATCTGAATGGATCAGAATGGGAAAGTTCATTCTCCAATGCTGTTGGAACTGTGGAGAAAATTTTGTAAATGCTATGGTTGATGTTTAATAGGCCAAGCAGTGTCAACCGCTGCTGATTTTGAGGGAGATAGTTGCAGCTTCCTGACAAGTGGCTCCCATTCTGATGGATTCAGTTTCTCATTGGGAAGTTTGGAAAGATTGGCTTTACTATTTGTAGGGTTGATGGATTTAATTGATGATGCTAGGAGGTTGCAAATATTATATAAAAATGGAAAATTTATTTCCTTATCAGTTATATAGGTAAGGCCATCATTTTTCAAGCTACAGACTTTCTATGATCTTGGAAGATAAGCAGGTTTTTTGTGCTTATCTCTTTGAATTTCTTGTATTTAAAAAAAGAAAAAAGAGAAAAAAAAAGGATGAAGAAAAAGAACTACCACAATTTTTTTGCAATCAGATGGGGTTTTATTACTTGAATGCTGTTATGGAAGTTGTCTCTGTTTGCTGGAGAGTTTCTGTTGCTATCAATGCACTTAAATTACCCAATGGCTTTTAGTAGTTTGAGGTTCTCTCTCCCCTGTGCGTTTAGAAGGTTTTTTTTTTTTTTTTTTTGACATAACTAGGAAACATATTTCTGCTCAATCATCCAATAATCACTCTTATTGAAAATATTACTATGGATTAACAAACAAAAACAAATGATGCAAACTGTTACAACTGGTTCTACTTCGTGCAGTATATCTTACATGCGGTCAAATATTCATGGTACAGAAGCCAATCCAGTGAAATGGGAAGGGGAAAAAAAATGAATAACAATGAAAAACCCTCACCCCAAAAGAGAAAAAAATCTCACCAAGGCACAATTACGTTGTGCATAAAGAATCTCAAAATCGCGACCAACCCCCCCTTTAGAAATCCCCACTCATAACACTAAGCCGACTACTAAATTAGCTCACCCTTTAATGCCGCCAGCCCTTGCATCTTGATTTTCTTTATCCACATCTTTAACTTGAGGGACATGGGTGGCCCCGCTGTATAAATCAGGTTTACATGTGTATAATGAACAAATCTTCAAAATTCCACTTTGTCACAGTAAACCAGCCAGCAAAGCCCCAGGATCATCTGTTAATGCTGCTGCTGGTGGACTGGTTGGTTGAGGTGCTGGTGGCGCCGGTGCAGGAGCACGGGAGGCTGTAGGAATACTAACTAATTGCTCCTTGATGAACTCCTTCAACCTGTACATCAACAGTCAGAAAAATCTGCCAAAGGTATTAAACTTAGGTTAGCACTATGCGACAAGAAAATTTTAAAAACGTACTCAAATGTCAATGTGGGGTCCCCTGAAGCAACTGTCAAACGCAATTGGGTTCGGTCTGCTGGATCTGTTTCAATTCTAGCCTGGAGTATCATAAAAGAAAACAGTCAAAACAGCAACCTCATACAATGCTATTACATCATTAATCTTATATTCTAAAAATCACAATACAAAAGCATTATCTACACCGAGGAAGTTTTCAATTTGCATCTTTTGCCAATTATATTCCCAAAAGGTCCTTCAGCATTGTCCAAAAAATAAAAAATTATAATAAAATGATAAAATTGTAATCAGCAGTGCTACTATTCCCAACTGACTCTCTCCCCCCAATTGCCCACCTCCCATTTTTTCTCCCTTATTTTTTTTTAAAGAAAGCCTTCTCTAATAACTTTTTTTAATTGGCAAGTCACACATGCACCCGTGATCATTTACTTAAATGTGGAATCATTTACCCAAATGTAGACCAAAAGCTTTAAATGTTAAACTTTAGGTGAGGTTAAATAATGAAAACGATAGCAACACATCAAATCATAGAAGTTATATGCTGAAAATGGATGGACATCACTTACCAAACAGAGCATGGCCCTTGTACTTTCTGAATAGAATGTTGTACTTGCTACAAGATTGTTTGGATTTGGGTCCTATACAAGAGAATTAAAAAATGAACACCTTCATACAACTAATAGGAGTCCAAGGAAAATTCAACATTTTTTAAAATTTCTTTTGAGAATACTTACAAGCCCTGGACTAACCATCAACCGTAAACCGTTAAATAAATTTGCCATGTCCAGGAGAGGCATTGGTTTTACGCCTCTAACCTGTTCACAGGAAAACATGAGCATATTAACAAATAGCAGATTTTTAATGGGGAGAAAATTTTACTCTAATGCTATAGAGAAGGCAAAAGGTACATACCACTTCTTGAAGCTTCAAAGGTGGTCCTGAAAGTGATCTCCATTGAGGGAAAAACTCTTCAGCAGACACTGGTATAGGCTGAAGAAATTTACTCAATACAGCAGGAAGACGGAGTTTGCAGTTGACCTATGATAGGGACAAGTAAGATAGATGAAGCCATGGATATTACCTAGCTTTGTGTTGATTGCCAGCAAAAAAACACATAAGTTACAGATATAAGTACCATATCGTTACCAAACTTGTAGGAGAAATCAAGAACTGCTACATCCCTACTAGGGCGGAGATTAACAATTTCAAGTGGGCATTGCACCTAAACAACCAAAGATTAAAAAATAAAAAATAAAAAAGAAGAAGAAGAAGAAGAAGCAACTGAATAAGGACAAAAGATGAGTGGCTACTAGATACACCAACAATCAGTGATCTACTATGTGAATAGCAAATAATCTTCACCTGTGCCCTGGGAGGAATAGTTTCTGGGACTAATGAGAGCTCCAACTTCAAATGGGATGGAGGCAATATTATAGCCTGAACTGAAAGTAGTGGATTAGTATTCTTGTTTCCCAAGAAAAGAACAAGACGCCCCTGATGTGCTCGCCATTCTGCTTTAATGCCAATCTGGGGTAACAAACAACAAAATTACCACAACGCCAAGTTGAAGCATTAACTTTTTAAACAATTAAAGGCCAACAGGAAATACTACAAAGGGAGGTTATCCTATAATAAACTGCATACAGTTGAGTATAATATGTCACAGATGATGAAAGAACTTTTGCAGAAAGAGAAAAAAAACCTGGATATAAGGATCCTCGTATAGAACACCACTATCCTTCACGCACAGTGCTTGAAACCTTTCAGCAATACTTCCTATTGGCTGCAAAGATGAACAATGGGATTAGCGAGTTAAAAGTTAAATTAATCACAACCAAACCCGGTCACTATCTTAAAGCACATAGCAGTTGAGACTTAGACCATGTTTTTCTGCTGTTGATAAAACCAGATGTGAAACCCAATAAACAAGGATATGCTGCAAAGTCTATTGCAGAAGCTCTCCATCTTGCAAGGAATAATGTTTTTTGGGGAAGGATTGGAAAAAATGAGAAAATTTTTATTGGGACTGCAGATTAATAGGGAAGCAAAATGAGCTGAGCTGCTTGAGCTTAGCTCATGATTGAGACAATCTAGTCCTAATCAAGAAGCCTCTAGCTTTCATAATGCAAATGAGCCAATTTTGAGCAACCTTGTATTTAAGCTTGACTTCATTTTTGTCTCCTAAAAGTTCAAGCTACCCAAGCTCAACTGAGATTTGCTTATTAAAGGCTTGCTCAAGAGTTGAGATCACTCAAGAACGAGTCGAGCATGAGCAATGTAATACTCACCTTGTTTACAATCAAACCAGATTTTTTTTTTTTTTATTAAGTTAAAATTTTTATAAATAAAAAATAACCCTGTTTGAGTGTAAACAAGGTGAGTATTCCTAATTACGCCAGAGTTCACTGCATAACATCTTTTCATTTTGCCCACCTCTTCAAACAAGCAATACAATGTATCATGAAAAAAGTCAATGGTACCTGAACAGAATTTGTCTGCTCTCCAACAGGTACTATGGCTGTGGCTTCCACTGCATTTGGAACACCTTCCACTCCAGAGACTATATTTTGTTGAGGCTGGACATCAGCACTAGGAGGGCCTTCAATAGCCAGTGGACCCAAGAGATCACCAAGGAGATCGGCTGACGGAGGTTGGGGATCTACTGTAGTCAAGGTTCCATTCTCCTGGGACAATCCTTGATCTGCTACATGATGATCCTGTCAAGATTATCAAGCATACATCAATTTCCAATTAATAACATAAACAAACAAACTATTCAACCTAAGATTTCAAAATTAATGAGGGAAATTACACCAACAATGGTAGGTTCAGGAATAAAAAAAACACAAAAAAGAATTTCATAAAAAAGAAAGAAAGAAAAATAAAAATCAACCACTAACCACATTACTGCTCATGCTGGGCACCTTTACCAGACTAAGCTGGGTGACAGGAGGTGTCCCATTCGCAGGCCGCTGGTCAGTTACAACCAGAGCATTTGATGTTTGCTGCAGTGCCCGCAACTTGATAGCACTTTGTTCCGCAGTATCAACTTCAATATCTTCAGCCTTCTTGATCAATGAGGACTAAATGATAGAGAGATATTAAAGTTAGCGCCAAAAACCTTCAGTTTCACTCCAAATAAAACCATCTATTAAGTATTAAGAGACTCATCCTACAAAACAAGAAAGTAAATTTCCACTGAAAAACTGCACTACAATGCACCTGCCGCTCAGGGAATTTGGGCATTTCAGCCAATATATCCATTAGAGCTGCACCTTTCCTACTCAAGGCAAAATATTCTACAGCTCGTTGTTGTATCTCAGCATCAATGCAACTCTCGTATCTACATGAATTAAAAAAATGTGTAATAGAAACCTACATCAATTTGTGACAAACTAAATCAATATACAGGGTGCAAAGGTAAAAATCTCACTTGTTAAATATTGCCCAAATCAGATTCTGTAGTTCTGGTTCTGGGGGTTGAGCGTGCATTAAAATTTTAGCATATGTTGAGAGAAGAATAGGAATGGTAGAAGACCTGTAAATAAATAAAGGACTCTAAGATATTTATATATATACTAGAAGGAATGAAAGCCAGAAATTAGTAAACAAGGGTTAAGGGCCCTTACGATACGGTAGGAAGCTTCTCATGTATGATGCTGAATAATTCCTTCGGACTACACCCAGGTCGTCTGGCCAAAAGGTGTCCAAATTCTCCAATGAGATATGCACTGACCTGTTGCATTTATGCCAATTCACAAACGAACTTAAGACACTTGACCAAACTAAAATGCTTGTTTGATGTATTATTATACGTTTAATTAAGCTCCAAATGGCTGATCTGGATTAACCAATATTTGGTTAAGCTTGGCACATGAACATAAACAAAGACAGCATGCAACTATGAGTCTATGATGAGTATTTTGGTAAAGCTCTGCAAATCCCCATTAAGCCTATTAGACTCATGTTCAAAAGGAGTTTTTTTTTTTTTTTTTGAAACCAAAATTTTGCATTTCTAATCTAGAATTAGCAATAACCTCTTATGAAAATCCTTATAAAGCATCATTCAGCAACAGCACACTGGCAACGAGCCATGCAATATAGAGTGAAAGACAAAACAAAGCAAAACCAAAATATATCTCTAGTTCTTCTCAAATATATATAATTATATATATAGTTTAAAATTATTATCATGAAACCAAAACAAAGGAGACACAGTATACAATATACAAACCTTCACCATAGTCTCATGTATAGCAGGCTTGTCAAGATACTCTCTGGCTTTTGCTGCTGCATAAGGCTGATCAGATGCACAAACTCTCAGTTAAATAATATACATATAAACATTTGTCTTAGAAACAGGTAATTCATCCACATCCAAAAAAGGAAAAAAAAAAAAATGAAGAAAAGATAGAGGAAGCACAAAGTATATGTTAGAACATTTTGATTACCTGTAGGTCTTCATTGTTTGTAACGAACTGCACAACACGAAACCATATGTCATCGCTAACAAAATCCCCAGCCTTGTCAATCAATTGAAGAATCACATCCACATACCTGTGTCATATTAAAACAGAATGATATCATTTGCACAAAACACTCAGAATGCATGTGCTGACACATTAACAGCTAACATTTACTCAAGAAATTCAAATTGAAGGCCTAAGATATAACAGAACAAAATTCCCAGAAACTTAAAAAATAAAAATAGATAAAGGCTCATAAAATAAAGCCTCTCTTTTTAAAAATTAAAAATTTAAGGGGGGAAAAAACCTAAAGAATTACAATCGTAAATCCAAATGGTCCATGAATTACTAGATAAGCCCCCCCCCCCCCCCCGAAAAAAAAAAAAATATATATATATATATATACACACAAAAAAAAGACTTAATCTCAACGATAGATCTCTCCATGCCTTAAAAGGTTCAATTATTTCAATCTCCAATTGTCCACAACAATGTGGAGTCACATTCCAAATGATACAATCCCTTCTAGCAAGAGTACACAGCTATTACCTTCCTTGGCATCACCCAATGAACCCCAAAAACAAAAAACACAAAAGACCAGAGATCATGAGCAAATGAACAATCTACATTAGACCACAACAATTACATCTATTAATCTTCTCACATCCTCCAAAAAATATGTTTTAAGTCTTTAAGAAACAATTAATTCTATCATCATAATGGTGTTATCTGGATGGCTATCCCTCATTGTTTGATGTGGTGCATTTGGTGGGAGAGAAACAACCGGTGTTTTGAAGATTCTGTAAGGACTATAGCCAACTTAAAACTTTTCTTTTTTTAAAACTCTATCGGATTGGATGTCTATCATAGGAAGTCATTCTATTTTTTCGGTCTACGATTTGATGGATGCTTGTAATTCATGTATTTGATTGTTTTGGTCCCCTGCTGTATACTTCTTGTATACTTGGGTGACTCTTTTTATGACTTTGAATGAAATTTTCTTTACTTATCAAAAAAAATAAAATTCTATGTATAACATCAATTGGCATATCATTTGAGTTACTTGCATAACATTGAATGCTGAAAAACGCATCAATTGACCAAAGTGAAATATTATAAATAATTTTGGCATCCACTCCCGCAGAGATATACTTTCGTAAGTGAAACTAAATGTGTGTAGTTTTAACATCAACTATTATTTGTCATATTTAGTTAAATTGATGCAATCATGGTGGCATAATAAAAATAGAAACACAAGCCCTTGTTAATTTCCTTCTAACTTATACGTGAATAATCTGGATATCATGCTTTCAATAGAGTTTGTCTGATCTAAAACTTAAACTTTTCTTTTACTTGTCAAAAAAAAAAAAAAAAAGAGTTTTGTCTGATCCTAAGAAGTTGCACACAAGTGCCATGCTTACCATGACAGATCAGGGGCAAACTTCTCTGCAAGAATAGCAGCTTTAAGTGACAATTCCTCACGCATTGCAAATTCTGCTGTACTGAGATACTGAAAAGAACAGAAAATGGCTTACTCATTTTGTGATTGAAATGGAAACTATCTCAGCAAGCTAATATTAGAAAAATATATATAATTCAAATAAGACTGCCAACACAAAATAAATAGTCCACAACCAGCATTGGCATACCTGCAGTATTTCTTCAACTATGTCCTTTGCATTTGTAACATCACACATACCATAAAGCAAATCAAGAGCACGCCTACGAATACTGAGCACACAAAATGATTTCATTAAGCAGAAGGAATTATAAGCACACCTGTGCGCACACACGTACATGGAGGCTAGCATCCTCCAGAGTAGAACATAATATTTATCTTTTAATTAACATGATCAATCAAATAATAAATACTTTTCAGTGCTAGAACATGTGCCGCACAAAAAAGAAAGCTATTGCAAATGAATTAGTGGCAGTATCAAGAGTTCTAACATTTTCAGAATGTAACGAAAACGCTGCATGATAGCAAACTTAACCTGATGTCAGGATCCTTCAATGAGGTTATGATCTGAGCCTGATGTCTTTTGATGATATCTTGCACATCTGTTACCAACAACATCCGAGTCATATTCTCCTGCACCAGAGCAATGTAACATCAAATCAAGCAGTTACAATGTAGCAATTAAATTTACCCTTCCAGATTCTGATTTAGTAAGTCTCAACATGCTACCAATCATAAAGACAGATAAACTGTAGCGTTTCTAAAACTTACCAAGCCAAGATACCGAATATTTGGTTCACGCACAGCAATAAATTTTCCAAGAAGGGCAACGCACTGAGACATCATCTCTTTTTCAGCATCAAGATGCATGACCTAAGAAAGGGCCAATCAGAACATGAGTATGTTGCAAGGAATGAAAGTGTCAAGAAACAACACTTAATCCTTCAATGTATATAGTAATTTGTTCCCACAAAATCCAGTTGAAAATACTAGAGTTTCAAAAGCTTTCATCCTTTAATTAGTTTTAGCAAGTTCACATCACAATAACATTGTCTACACAATCATATGCATTTGTGCATGTGTACATAAATACATCATTGTATGTATGCACGAACTATGAATGTGCATAAGAGCTGTTAACAATAAAAAACCATTAAACCATTAAACAATCATAAGCCATTTTAAATAACAAATCCCATATGCTAAAAAGATTTTTTGGGCCACAAACTTACTAGAGCAAGGGCTTCAAAGAGAACAGCATGTGATGCATTGTTCTTATTTACATTTTTCACAACATCAGTCCCCATTAATATCCGTTGTAAGACCTGAAATTCCGAAATCAAATTTTAATATAATCAAAGAAACATGACCAAAAAAAAAAAAAAAAAAAAAGTCTTTTAACAAAAGCAGAACCTCAAACAATGATCTTCTGGTATTTGGATCTTCAATAGTTGGAAAATACTGAAGAGCCCTCATTGTCTTAACCTGCATTAACCAAGTGCTAACAAGCATTAATATGAACCTGTTAATACATTGACCTATTACAAACCCTCAACAATCAATCACCCACACTGGGTTATTTCTTAAGAATAGAAATTGACTGAAACTAATTACGGGTAGCATAATTCTGTATCATACATCTAAAATATCAACAAATAAGAAAATTCCCATTCTAGGCTAACAATAAATAGGATTTCAGGGATTTCTAGCCATACGAAAGAAAAAATGTTTTAGAATAAACCACAGTGAACTGTACGCACTATGGCAAAAAGTATTAAGAAGCAGTCTCTTTAATAAAAACCGTCAATTCCTACTTATAGTTAATATATCTCCAACTAAAATTTAGATCATATCCATTACTAAAACATTTAAGGACATTTAGATGTTACATAAAATGAATGACTCCAGTTTTATGGATTGACCATCAAGAATGAGCCACCAGAAAAGTGAGATGGATCGTCGTAACTTAAGCACAGAATACATTTATTCTTTCATGGCCTCTTTGACAGTGGATTTCCAGAATATACATACATATATTTTAGGGTAAATTATACTCTTAGTCCTTAAAATTTTCATTCTCTCTCTCTCTTATTTTTCCCTCTTTTTCTTTCTCCAGTTTCCAGCCACTATGTGAGCCCGCTCCACCATTTCTCATCACAACTGCCTTAGAATGCCTCCAAAGTCCAAACTAAAACACCATCCCACACCCCATACCAGTGGCAACCAAGACCCAGCCCTCATGGACCTACCCATAGTGAAAGACTCCAGCAACACACCCACAAGCTAAGAGCCTAAACCCAAAACAACCAATTAGTCATTCACGAAGATTATCTTCCTCTCAGAATTTCTCCACTTTAAGCTACCAAGGATAAAAAAAATAAAAAATAAAAGAAAAAGAAAAAGAAAAGCATGAGGTAACTTATGTAATAAAAAATAACAAGCAATCTAATACACACATTATTTTTCTACCTCCAATTTCAACTTTCCCACTCATAGATTGAGAACCCAGTAAGATTTCGAGTACATCCACCAAACCAACAGCCTTGAAAATGGTGGTTTTCATTCTCGGAAGCTTCTAGAGATCCGATGTCATGTTTGGCTGCTTGAATGGAGTCGCATGGACCATTGTCGATTATGTCAGAAGATCGAAGTCCAACCTGGAGTACCGAAGCACCCAGTCCATCCATGTCTCTTCTCTCTCCCCTCCCCAATAAAAACCAATTTTCAATTCTTTTGTGCTTCAGATTTTTTCATGGCATGGGATATCTAAGTGGGAGTTGTTATTTTGGGTTTGGTTGCTAGGGTATTTGGTCCGGGGTGAAGGGGCCATGGGGGGATGAGAACAAAAGTATGTGAATGGGCTGAGGTGTCCTAAAAACAAATAATTTTAGTTTTCTTAATGTACCGCCATGTATGCAAAAAGTGAATGGAAAATAAAACAGAAGGACTAAATTGTTAAAATTTGAATATTTAAAGGACCGACTTTTTTAATTTGAGGGACTAAAATCGAATTTATCCCAAATATCAGGGATCAAAATTATAATTTACCCTATGTTTTATGAATATGAACGTGTATGCATAATATTAACAAGGAAATTCAAATTCTTCCAGATAAACAAGGATGTGCTGATTATTACATAAAAATTTCTGTCTATCAGTCAGTCTACAAGGGACCACCAATCTGTTTGCATCACAAGCAATTGCAGGATTCCAAAGTTTTATCAGTTTTCAATTTATCTCATCTAGCACAGAGTGCATTCTTGGCAACAACGATCAGAAATGCTGGCTAAATTGGGCATCAATTTGGCATCCATTACATACAAAGCAGGAGGAAAAAAGAACACAAACCTGAAGCCAGGGAGATGGGATACCATAGTAAGTGTATTCTTGTGGAACATCCTGGTTCCTGGCAAGCCGCTCTAAGGTTTTAACGCACTTTGGAAGACAACTCCAATATGCTTCATGGTTATTTGATACTAAGGCAACAAGAAGGCTCATAGAAGATGTCAAAACACCAAGATCACGTTCATCTAATAGCTGTGCCATCCGATCCGCCCTAAGACATATGGCAAAAAGGACTAACAAAATAAGCACGAGAAAATCTATTTCAGGAAAACAACCTTTTGTCAAAAATGGAACATTCAAACATACCAGCCATCTACATTGACAACATCAGGATTTTTCCTATACAAGCGCAGCAAACACAATGCAGCCTTCTTTCTCACAAGTGGTCTGGCACTGCTAGAGATCTAAATCAAAAGACTTGGTTAAATCAATAATTAAAATAAAAAAAATTTGTGGTCTCCAAAAAATAAAAATTTGTGGTCTCTTACAAGTAACTTCTGGACATCAGGTGCTAACGACTCAGCAAAGTCTCTCCCACCAATGTTGCCAACCTACATAAATGAAGACAAACAATGGAGGGGCACATGAGGTCATGACAGAGGTACAATTTTGAATATATAGTATAGCACAAGAAATGATATGCAAGAGGAACAAGAAGGAAGACATTGCGTCAGTGACAAGTTGATAAATCAATAATCTAAAAGACTAAACTTCAGAAGAATGAAACCAAATAGTCATCGCAATACTATAGTTAAACAATGGAATGCCTTAAAACAAAATTCCACATACAAGTTTTTTTTTTTTTTTTTTTTGAGAAGAAAATTTCACATACAAGTGATTGCACATTGCATGTGCTGTTACATGTAACATTGGAAAAATGAAAACTTGCTAAGTCTTTCAGAAAAATGGAATCAGTGTACCATCATAGAAAGTATGTGAGAATCTAGGTACAGACTAAAGTAACCAAATATTACGAAAGAGAAAAGAAAGGGTGTATAATGAAGGGAAGGATCCACTGTCACAGCTTTAGACTTTCTTACAGGCAGTCATAAACCAGGAGAAAGGATGCTTGTTTTAATGATAGCGAGAGGAAAACGGTTGATCAAACCTTTTATGAACCAAGTTAAAAAAAGAAAAGAAAAAAAGAGAGGATCCATGAACCAAGTCATTCTTGATGTTATGCTCAGGAATGAATAAGACCCTACTTAAAAGAGAATGGGGAAACTTATATAAGAAAATATGACCAAATTGTAAAGTAAAAAATGTGGCTTTGTTGAGTAGAAAAAATTGTGCACTTGCATGAGAAATTATTTAGTCTTTTCCTTGTAAAGGATTCTTCCAACATCAAAATTCCACAAGCTGCCAGGATTTAGTCTCCCATGATTACTGAAGTGGAAAATGTAGAATATGAAAATAAAAGGGTAAAATAAACCACCTTCCCTTGACGTTTATTGCAATGACCCCCCCCCCCCCCCAAGTTTGTATAAATGACACTCCCCTCTTGAGGTTTGAATAAATATAACAGTTAGGTCCATGCCCTCTGAAACTGTGATATAACAGAATATTCAATTTTTAAAAAAGACTCTTATCCAAACTATGGACAAAATGACACCCTCATTCCGTGAGGGTTGTCGATGAATGATACTCCCCCCTTGAGGTATGTATGGTTAATAGGAATTTTTTTTTTAAATGGAATATTCTGTTAGTCTTAAGAAGGGGAGTATCATTTTATAAAATGTTTGGGGTATTGCCATTTCAGCAAAACCTCAAGAGAGGTTGATGTAATTTACTCTTGAAGAAAACCATGTAGGTGATCAAAGCATGATCTAACTGTTTCCTTGTGATAAATAATTAAAAATTCTAACACGCTTTTACATCTGTTTGATTTAGCTTTAAATGCCAGTTTATTTTCACCACAATCTTATGTATAGGTTTGTAAAGCCTCAGATTTTTTCTAGGTATAGCTGTACTTTTACACAACTTATTTTTTAAACAAATTAAGGATCTATTTATTTTATATAATGTCAACCTATTTTCAGCACTAGCTTATGTATAATTTTTTAAAACCTCACCTTTTCTAAGTACAGTTGCACATTTACAAAATTTATTTTTTAAACAAAATAAACAAGTAAAAAGAAGCTCATCCAAACGCACTCTAAGCCAATGAAAATATGCTCATCCAAATACAGTCTCTGATATTTAAATACACAGAATCATGCTCTTTTTTTTTAAATAATCAGTCTAGAGTCAGTCTTATCCAAATAAGCATATACTACATGTCACAATGCCATCATTCAAGATGGAGTTTGATTCCAACAAAGAATCTCCCTAGCATTTGAAACAAATTAACTAAAACACTTCTTAACTGTAACGTCTTGCCATTATTCATAACATAATGATTACAGAACATCCTTCAACATAACTGCTTCCAACATAAAACATTGTATATCTGAAATTGTACACCATATATCTTGGAATAAGGTAGAGAAAAAAACTACACAAAAGGAAAAACAGTAACGTTGCTTGTAAAGCATCACCACGTAACAGCCCTTCAAATACATAAAGTACAGGTCATATTTGCGATCATGACAAGTGAAGGATCAAAATATGAATTACAGTGCAGGCTAAATATTCCAGAAGCACTTGGTAAAGTCAAACAGGAAGTATAATTTTGGCAGATTAAATAGTAAGCTCTTAAAATGTTAACAGCAATTGTATTGTCATACCATAGTCAATGCCAAACACTGGAAAGTCTCATTGCGACCAATGATATCATTGCGCACAGTATTTATCGCCAGTCTCAAAAAATCATGGTTCTCATTTAGCAAACACGCTGTCACAATGTAACCAACCTGCACCCATTTTTAGGACAATAAAAATCGATCTGACAGGAGAGTGAAAGTATTTCTGACATAGAGGACGAGCCAATATATGACTAGCTTTGAGCATTAAAACAAATATGAGACGAGAAACATGTCTTTTGAGGACCCCAAGTTTGATAATAACAAAGTCATGAAGCCATAGTAAAAAAATTCCTGGTCTTTAGCAGTTAAGAATGAACTTTGGATTTTGCCAAGTTCTTCTAATATTTCTTTAAATTCATATCTATAATTATTTCAAAGAATTGGGGCACATAACATAGACGCTAAGCTTAATTTAAGTTATTCAGGCTATACCGCAAAATACAACACAACCCATGTTGTTAAATCATTAATATTATTTTATTGATATGCTACATATACACCCAATGTGTTTTTGAACCCTCAATCCATACTTTTAGGAAGAGGAAGTCTTGAGCCAGAGCTCATTGGCTCAAATTGACATGCAAGATGATACTTACCTGCTTTTCTGGATACTTTGGTGCAGATATTAGAGAAACAGCTTCCATGTGACCAAAATCCACATCATAACCCAGCATATAAATGTAGAGCATTTTCCAAACATATTTCTTCTTCTCATACGGGGATAAACCCTATTGAAAGAACAAAAAAATTCAATAATCAATAGCTCACTTGTCTAGATTAGATATTGCCAATGTTCTGTAGAATAAGCAATGGTTGTTGCCAACAAGGGAAATATAAAAACAGCTATTCTCAAAGTAGCAAACAACCAAAATAATACAGGAAACTATAATTTAAAATAGAAAATAAATAACAACTAAACAAACAAAACATGTATGACACAGTAATTCATGGGAACCCAATCTAAAGCAGTTGCGCAAAAGGATTTTTTTTTTTTTTTTTTCTTTGATAATCCAATAGTACAATGGGGAGGAGGGAATTGAACCCTAGATGTCTCCATTGGAAACACTGGAGGTGCCAGTTGAGCTACAAGGCTCTTGGCAGAATCTTTTCTTTGTAGGTAAATACAACTCACACACCCAGACAGGATAGAAGTAGAACACTGAATTAGTGGCAAAATAATAGTCTAACAGCCCAAGCTGACATTCAAGCATGTTTTTTGACCAAGGATTAATTCCTGAGCATCACTTGAAGTGGCCAGGAAAATTTGCAATTCAACCAAGCAATAGATATAGATGGACATTTTTCTTTGTGACGAAATTCCTTAAAAATTGATATAATGACACTGATTTGAACAGCAGGTTCAATCACCAGGCCAGTGAACTACCACACAAACACAAACATAAATTGCAAAATAGAGACTCAAGAAGTTCTCAATGTGTGTCTGTATAAATGTTTTTAGCGAAAAGGACTTTCTGCACAAAAATTCTAAAACTAAGGGTGAGCTAACAATCAGTCTCACTAGCTGGTCTGGACATGGACAAGTCACCTTCACCAAGGATGTTGAGAATATCCAGTATCTTATAGTGCCTTATTTCATCCAAACTTATATCTTTGTCCAGAATTTATTGAAGCCAACAAAAAATCACAACAACAAGAACAGCAAATACAGAATGACCAGAGTAAGTGTTATTTTTGTTCGCCACCCTACCAACTATATACTGACAAAAACAGCATGTCTCACTTTTGTTAGCTGCCCCTACAAGATGTCTAAACTATAAACTAGTATTGTGAAATTCAATCTCAATGGTTTCTGCTAATATAATTTTACACTCCATAAAAATCCACGTGAAAAAAATTAGCTTCTTATACTTTAATTTCTAAATTAAATTTGACATAACGCCAGGAAAGCCGCTAAGTAGAGACCAACACTTACAAAAAAACAAGAAACCAAGAACAAATATTAGGGGATTAACAGCAGAGAGTCTAGGTACTTCACAATCTCTATTAAACACAAAAGAAATTGACCCTTAAGTAGTATCTATAAAAGTCTTAAATTTATCGGCTTCCCCTTGAATATGACCACTTGAACTTTATCCAAAACAGATGATCAGTCCTAAATTACATCTTCAAACTTTTCAGTATAATGATTAATGAAACAATATCTTTGAGCCATATTAGAGGCTTGGGTGCAATGCTTACCCCATATGAGATCCAAAACTAGAAGCATTTTCCCGTCTTATTTGATTTCATTAACATACCAGATCTAATCCTACAAGAGCTGTGGGAAAACATAAACAAGCAAATTAAATCTGAAGTTCACTTTTGCAGATTGAGCCGAGCCATATTCACTTTTTCAGAATCATGCTTATCTTCTGAAATTATAGCTCTGAACAATTCAAGGAATAAAAACTAGTTATTATAACCAAAATCCTGGGATAGAAAATTAATTGGTCACAGTTAACAAGTCCCATTGAGCTATTAATACTATATCTTATGACATATAATTTCCTCCATTCAGTACTAAGTTCCTAATACCTAGCAAGCTATTCCAAAGATAGTTTAAAACAAGCTTGAAAAACCAAAGGCCTCTCTCATGCCAATGCCAACATATCCAATTTGAAGAATGAATCATAGAAGGCACCATCAATCAAGTCTCTATGTTCAGTAGCTCACTAAACTAAAGCAAAGATAATTCAAATTCAGACCTAGAATTTTACATGTTCAATTCAACTATGCCTTGTAGTATGTCTAAGAATTCAAAATTCCTTCTGTTTCTGACATTTTCAGCTACAAAACACACAAATTGCTTCGAATCCTAATCTAATCGATTGAAATGATGAGCAAGTAAACGAAGCTGAATTAAAATTCAAGCAAAATTATAAAATGCATATGCCAATGCCAGCATATACAACTAGAAGAATGAATCAAAGAAGTCACCATCAATCAAATCTCTACGTTCAGTAGCTCACTAAACTAAAGCAAATAATTCAAACCTAGAATTTCACATGCTCAATTCAACTATGCCTAGTAGTCTATCCAATAATTCAAAATTCCTTCCGTTTACGACATTTTCGGCTAACGAAACACACAAATTGCTTCGAATCATAATCCAATCAATCGAAATGATGAGCAAGTAAACGAAGCCGAATCAAAATTCAAGCAAAATTAATCAAATGCATATATGTACGATAAAGCTGGAAATGAAAAATGGAAACCCTAACCTTCTCGTTCTTGAAGCGTGTACGGACATTTCCGAGCTCCTTATCGACGCGGAGGCGCTCTTGCTCTTTGTTCTGGCAATTGCGTATGTCGCTGATGAACACCGAGAGGCCTCGCATCCCTGACAACGCCATCGCCGCTCAGATCCACACTCTCACACGCACGCACAGAGAGAGAGAGAGAGAGAGCGTAACCGTAATCGTTTCTCTCTGAGCTCGCGAATTTCAGATCGCCTCAGCGTTTTGGATCTAAAAGGCTATATATAGCAATCTTGGAGAAGATCAGCTCCAAAAAAAATTTTCAAATAAGTAAAAATGCGTATAGAGAGGGAGAGAAGGGGATTTGATCTAAAAGATTGTGGAGAGAGAAAACAATTGTTTTTGTTTCTAGAGAGAGAGAGAGAAGGTAGACTGTGGAAAATTGGTGAAGCCGTCGCGGAGTAAAGGGAGGGAGACGACTTTTATTTACCATGCATGCCCCAATTGTATCATTTCCTTTCATTTTCCACCTAATACTTTTTGTTTTTCTCTCTGACCCATCATTTATCTCTCTTTTTAGTCTTTTTTATTTTTATTTTTTATTATTGTATTTATTACTTTCATCCGCTCTTCTATCCGTTTCTGTTTAAAACTTTAATATATTACACAAACAAAGTTTAGCTACAATAAAATAAATATTATTACATATTTTAAAATTTTAATTTTTAAAGTGCATATTTTTTACATTTTTAATATACATGTCAAATTTTTTGTTAATCAAATATTATTTACTATATGATTTATAAGCTTATAGTTTTTACATAATTTTAAACTACAAAAACTTGCAATTTAAATAATTTATTGATGACATAGCTATTGATTTTTAATTTTCTATAAATTTCGCAAGTATGGAGGATATAAGAAGAAGATATAATCCAATGATGGATTTGTCAAAATTCACCTCTAATAAAAATATATTGAATAAGGTTGTAGTATAAAGTTACAACCAATTTTGTAACTAAACTTTATCTATTTAATATATTGCCAAATTTTTGTTTTTTTTATAAGTAAATAGTGTTCTATGTTTTTAGAAGAAAATAATGTTTTAATCTCGTATTATTTATGGTATAAGCCATTTGGAAATTTTATGAATGAAACTTGGGAGTTCCAACTTTACGGCAAGTCCTTCAAATCTGATATTCTGATTATCTTCTTAAATTTTTTTTTTTTCCTATTTTTGTGTTTCTAACATTGTATTTCATTTAGGGATTGAGAAATGTGTCGTGCTATTTGTGTCCTTTAAAATTCTGTTTACCAGTGAAGTGAAGGTTTCCAAAGGGTAAAATATTAAGACAGTTTAAAAATAAATAATTTTACTCCTAAAATATATATATATATATATGTATATATAGCCATTTATTTTTCTTACAAGATGAAATTGTATAACTGAAGAAATTAATTGGATTATTCTTTTTTTTTTTTTCTAATTTCATTAATGAGATTGGATTAATTGATAAATACTTAACTTCTTTTTCGTAAAGATGAATAATACTAACTTCACATTTGAAAAAAAAAAAAGGACAAAGAAGGTAAAAATTTATTAACTTGGTCAAAAAGATTGATTGTAGATTAGGTTATTGATTCATCAATGTTCTCAAATTTAATTTTACTCGTGAAAATAAAGGGATAGCTGGTTTTGAATTTTTTCTTTTCTTTTTAAAGCATAAAGGAAATTGCAAATATTAGGAAATCTATATTTTTTTTTCTATATTAGTAAAACTAAAATAGGAACAAACAAAAGTAGTAAAATTTAAGATGGACCTTTAAATATCAAGTGCCCACCCAACCTCTGCCAGCATTGAAATTTAAGATTATACCCCTTTAAGATCAGTTTATTTTTTGTCTACATTTCATGCATGCTTATCATTTGAAAAGACATTCTAATATAAGACGAACAAAACCTAGATGCTTTCTAGGTTCCACAATGAATTTTTATTGGTTTTGAATCATCAAAGCTCATATTTTTACTTTCTTCTACGTGATCCCTTCGGCAACATCGGATAAAATTGAAACGATACTTTTTTGTATGTGTCTTACAAAATCATGGAAAAATTTAAGCTCAGGTTAGTTCTTCTTTCTTGATTTGTTTAAACCTCACCTTTTTTTTGTTCAAACGATTACAAGAAACAAACATTTTTTAGTTTTATTTATTAATTCTCAAAGAACAAACTGTTTCTATCTTATTAATGATTTAGAAACTCCCAGAGTTCTTGCAAAGTATAATGAACCAAGAATTAGAAGAAAAAAAGTTTATGAGTTTAAAAAATATATATATATAGATATGATAGATTCATAGTGATTGCTGTTTTTATTTCTAAACTAAGACATCAATCGATTTTAGGTATACGCCTGGATGGTGTTCGAATTCCAAATTTCTTACTTGATGACGAGTAATTTTATTTTGTGTTTTTGAGATGATCCTCGTGATTTGGTTACGGAAGAAATGATGGTTGTAGTGAGAAAGGGTAGGCCTATCATGCACTTTTTGTCGGTTTTAGAAATATCATGCAGGTTGTAGAGAATCTAGAGATGTCCATGACTCCATGGTATTGTCCATTGGATTTGGCAACGAGAAAATGGTCCTGATGGAGCTTGCTTTCCAGTTGAGAGTGAAAATGTTAGTGTTGGTTCTGTTGGTAATGGAGGTGATGGTAACAGACATGACATTTGTGTTTTTTTTTTATGAAGGTCTATAGTTGAGGGGGTGGAAAACAGCAAACGCTGTTGGCGTCATGTTGGGCATGATGGTTGCAGCCAGTGCTGGTATTATGGTCGCGGTATGCGTCGCGCACTGATAATGGATAGAAGGATTTAAATCCTAGATATTTGGTGACATACTTCGGAAATTGTTACCTGTTTACAACAATTAAGGGGAATTTCAATTTTCCTCCAAAAAAAAAAAAAAAAAAGGAGGAATTCCAATGTAAAGTCCTTTTTTATGAGAGAGACTGAACAGTTGCAAGCCACAAGTCCTTCAAAGTGAAATTGCTAATCACTATGAAGTTACCCCACGTTTTTAATAGCAGAAAAACATACTTTTTAAAGTTATGAATCATGATTAAATGGACCGTAAAAAGGGTACATGACCAACCCCCTTTATATTCTTTTTGTTTTTTGTTTTTATTTATTTATTATTTTTATTATTTAAGGTTTCCATGCTTTCAAAAGCAAGTTGCACCATGACAACACAATGTGATGTTAGCAGCTTTTATCCCTTTGAGAGGCTGACGGATTTGAAAATCGAATTGCATATGGTAGTCAAACTTTTTGTTCGTCTACACTACCAAATAAGCTTTTATTGGATTAATAGTTCAAAACATCACCGTTGAATTATATCTATTTCATCTATATTATCTATAAGAAGATTCTCCTATTTAGACTAGACTTTTATATGGTAAGAATATATCTTCAACTCCACTTAAAATGTCTACAAAATAGGACACTCTCTTACTATTCCATGTCTTCAAAACAAACTTATCCAAAAAAAAAAAATTTTAAGCAAAATTATGACATTAGACAAAGAAAAAAAAAAAAAAAACCTTTTCTTATGACACATATTAAATTTTGTGTTAATCAAATATTATTTACTATACTTGCAATAAATTAATTAAAAGTTTAAATTTAGATATTTTATAAATAAGATCATTATTGATCTTGAAATTCTCTGAGTATGTATGGTATAAAAAGAAAATATGATTTAATAGTCGATTTGTCAAAACACATATATAATAAACATTACTTAAACTAATATCATATATATAATTTTAATCCAATTTATATATACCTATCCTTTTCAGGAAAAACTTATATATACTTATCACATGGAAATTTTTTTTTTTAAAACCTTATTTATATTATATTTGATGTTCTTTTAAAACAAAAAATATATATAATTTAATTACGGTGCATCTTTTATATATATATATAAAGTGACTTTTTGGTTGCCTCGCCTTTGTTACCATGTAAGCTTTGAAAGTCTATATTCTATCCCTTCTAAACAATTTTCAATTTAATTATTTTGTATATTCTGTCTGCTAGGTATTTTGCATATTTTTTACATACATTTATTTGACTTTTTTGTTTTGTTTTGTCTTGTCTTTTTATCATCAGATCAAAACATTAATCGGTTTTTTGGCATAGACAGGGATTGAAACCTAGATCTCTTATTCAACCAATAAAAACTTTATCAGTTAAGCTAACTAAAACCTACCATTTTTGTTTATGTTAATAATCAATCAATAACATTTCACTTTTTATGTTTTTTTTTTTTCCTTTTAAATTTTGAACCGAACAAAATGAGTGCATATTCTTTCCCCCCCTAAATAAATGGGGGCATCTTCTATATTATATATATTTGATAAAAATATTATTTTCATTCCTAAACTTTAAAAAATTCATTTTTGTTCCTAAAATATTAAAAAATTCATCTTTTATCCTTAAACTATTGAAAAAGTTTTTGTCCTTAAAATTTTTTTTTTAAATCATCTTTATTTTTGCCTTTAAAATATTTATAAAAAGAACTCTTTTCAAAGTTTAAGAATGAAAAAAAAAAAAAAAATTATAAGTTTAAAGATGAAAAACAAACTTTTAGTAACATACGAAAATAGTATTTTATCCTATATAGTTCATCTTGTATATTATTATTAACTATAATTGTGTAAACTTTGGTGCCCCGTAATCGTCGTCCTTTCTTTCACATGTGATAAGTCTAGATAGTAGATACACAACAGATAAGTTTATAATTTTTTTTTTTAATAAAAAAAAAAGTTTATAATTTTTTATTGGATTTATCTAAACTACTACCGATATCACTTTACATTTACATTAAACCCTTGTCACATCAAAAATATTTTTTTTAAATTATTGTAATTCTTGTTAGTACTGGCCCCTGCAGTAAAGCATGGCAGACTTAAGTACCAACATCTGTTTATTATAATTCAAATTAATTTCTTACGTTGGTGAGCCAATTCACAAAGTTTTAGCTATTGATAGGTCAGAGTAAAACAGAAAGAGGTGAAAAATACTTATAACAAAGTTTTAATAAACCAAAAAGATGGCCAAAAAAAGAAGCTTGATTTTGATTTATTGCTTGATGATATAAGCACAATCTCGCATCCCTGTAAGTTGTAAAATAGGAAGCCAAACTAAATGAGGAGGCTTCTAGCCAGATCTAACGCCAAAACTTGAAGAACCTATCCTTTTAAGTTGAGAGTTGAAAAGCAGCTTCAACAATAGAGATGAGTTTAAATTGCTATTGTACCCCACTCAACTTAGCCCAGTCTACAAACTGCATACCACCATAAATATTGTTAGCAAATCTCACGCCGACTGTGAAAGCCATTGCAACAGGTGGTAACCGCTTTGCCAATGGAGATGCTTCAACCAGTTGCTCCAGGCCATTTATGATTTGGTATCTGGTATTGGAAGACACAGCAAGAAAAACACCTGAAAGAGAAAGCATACGATAAGTAATTCCAACTGCAGCAGAAGGAAGAAAGTTACCTTCCCGTCCCATGGGTTCATTACATAGGAATTTAGGACAGGAAATGTTAATTTTTGATAATTAGTAAAATTTTAGTTGTTCATTTGACAAGTTCTCGAGAATTACAATAGCCATAAACATCTCAATTCCCATGAAACTCAAGAATTCTAAATTCCACCTTTTCAGGTAAGAAATATCAATTCTCATGCATCTTGTATTTGTGAGAAATACTAATTTTATACTTCAATCTGACTTTTCACTTCTTCTTTCTTAAAACTAACCAAATAAAGTTCATTTTAGAACAAAACTATTTAAATTTTCATCCGAGTAAGATTTTTATTAATATCTAAGTGTATTTTTATCATTTAAAACTATTATCCAAAGTGGACAATTATTAATTCTTTAGTTACTAAAGTAATATGTATGACTAGTTTAAACAATTAAAATATATATTATTAAATATACTATTTTTATAATATGATATAAATTCAAATTCAAAGTATATCCGAACAAATAAATGTCAACTTTTAGTAATTTAATTTGTGAGTTTAAACTCCTAAGAATTTATAATTTTTGAGATTCGAAATTCTTCTCCTCAACGGAATAGGCCCTAAAGGAAATGAAAAAAATAAGAGAAAACAATTTAATCTCTCACAACTAATAAAGCTTTTACTCTCAGACTAGAATGGGTTCACACTTAAGAGCGTATATTATACAACACATCACATCTCATTTTTATAAGTTGCAGAGGTCAGAATCAGAGGCATGCTCGTTTCCATGTTACATAAGAAAGAAATAATATCCCTAGAATGAACATTCTATAAATACCAAACATAAATGCCAGAACTGCAGATATCAAGATTGGAAATAATGTATTAAAAAAATCAAAGCAATATGAATAACTCTAATGTTCACCATAGCTA
The DNA here is from genome assembly GCA_030021035.2 of Notholithocarpus densiflorus. Lineage (NCBI taxonomy): Eukaryota > Viridiplantae > Streptophyta > Magnoliopsida > Fagales > Fagaceae > Notholithocarpus > Notholithocarpus densiflorus. Next base: position 236,795 of record JARYZH020000240.1, on the reverse strand, counting down.
GCAATAACAAAAAACCAAAGTTGTCCACATGCATCATTTTCTTAAAGTACTGACAACTACAGGCTATAGCAACACGTACAGTTTGTCCAAATCAAAACAGAACTTAATTAAAATTGCTAAATAGTTTATTCTTTTCTTTTTTTATTTTCCTTTTTTTAAAAAAATTATAGGAGGGGCCATGGGAGAAAAGATATGGCAAGACATCTTTTAAAAGAAAAACAAAACAAAAAAACCAGAATAACAAGCCCCCAACCTAGGAAATCAAGGAAAAGCTAAAAATGCATATATTTCCAGAAAAGAGCTTCCTTAGTTCATCACCATTCTAACAAACCGTTATCCACGTTGCTAAATCCAAAACATGTAACACCATTCAAATAAACTAATTTCAGTGATACGAAGAGTCCCCTCTATTTATCCCTCTTATCAGTCCCTTCTTCAAAGGCAATATAGGCCAAACTACAATTTTGGTCCCCTATGTATTTGTAGCAGTTTCAATTTCATCCCCTGTACATTTAATTGTTTCAATTTCGTTATTCGACTTTCAATATCAAGGTCTCTCAACTATTATTTGTATCAATTTCATCCCTCAACATTTAGAATCAAGTCACCTTTTAAGTTTGACTTAATTTTGAAAGTTGAGTGATGAAATTGACACAAATAATAGTTCAGGTACAAAATTAACAACATTAAAAGTATAGATCTCGAATTGAAACTGCCCACAATCTTGGAGGACCAAAAGTGTAGTTTGGCTAGTAACATATAGTTTTTAAGTAACATGAAGTTTTTGGGAAGTAGCTATAATTATGAAGATTTTCACTTAAACCTACCTTATCAAATGCTACCATGTTCTAAGGAAAAAAACTATATAAAAAATTCATATATCCACGCAGTCAGGTAAGTCTTCTTCCATGTTTTGGTTCAGTTATGTGTATTACAATGATTCATGTAGTGGTAATTTATTACTAGCCAAAGATGTTCAAAGTAAATTCAAATTAATTAAATTTGAAAAACAACAGATGTAAGCCAACAAAGATTAATTGACAAGCATATGTACATAAGTCCCAATGGCCAGTGTTAATCCATATTTATCCACTTTTATTATAAATTTTTTATTTTTTATTTTTTTTTATAAGTGATGATGATTCAATTGAAATTGTTAATAATTTTCTTTGCACTTTGAAACCTTGTATCTTGTATACATTAGGAAGATCATAGCTAAAAAAGAAAAGAGAACTTCTTTTTTGACATAAAAAGCTAATATATATGAAAGGCTAAAGCCAAAAAAAGAGAACCTTCTTTCAGTGAACACCTTAGCACTGTGATTTAATACTCGGAAGCAACTAAAACAAAAAGCCGTTCAGAAAAGTACAGAGACTATTGAAAGTAGTTGTAAGGGACTTGTTCATGCTAATACAAAAATAGGTAAAAAAATTATTATGCTAGTACCCTGTAATTTTGTACTCAGGAGCAACTAAAACAGAAAGCCATTCAGAAGAGCACAGAGACTATTCAAAATAGTTGTAAAGGGCTTGGTCATGCTAGTACAAAACTATAAGTCAAGATATTGGAATATGAATAACAGGGTAATGCTTACCCCAAAGAGCAGCACTTTGTACAAGAGGCGGCACAGGTATGTCCTCGTCCGATTTGTTTAAACTCCTGATCATACATTCAATTACAGGTGGTATGTTAGTGTTTCCTTCAAAAGATGGGGGCAAAAGAAGGTAATGGCAACAACAGTCTACACATGAATATCATTTCCCTAACTGGTGTCTATATGTATGTAGTCTTTCTTTAGTATAACACTTACGACTAATAAATATAGGGGGAAAAATGGATACAATATAATTGAAATTAAAATTTTTTAATCTTTTATCATTTATTGTTTTTGCTTACAAAAATGTGGGAAATGAGGGAGTTAGACCCAGGTTCTCCCCCATTCAGGCAGTACCATTAAGCCACAAGGCTGTTGGCTAATGTTTGTTGGTCAATCTAAAATAATATCATAGTTTATTGATTAATGGAAGTAGGGGTCAATGCCCTCTAGCCAAATCAATTTGTCTATTATTCATCAGTATTTCAGTAATTCAATCCTGAAAACACTTAGCACAAAGTAGACTTTTTCTTGTCACATTTTTATTGATAAATTTATTCATAGAATCCAATTGACATATTTACATAAAGTACAAACCAAGCAACAATGTAATGCCAAAGAAACAAAGAAAATTCAAGGGGAAGCACAATTGGCTAGGGACCATGCCTCATGAAGCATAGGTCACTAGTTTGAGTCTCCTATTCATCCTCCCCTTGGGGCCAAAACTTACTTATCAAAAAAAAAAATTATAAAAAGGGAAAGAAAAACAAAAACAAACAAACAAAGAAACAGAAACATGTAGGATAAATTTTTTTTTTTTGATATATAAGTAGGATAATTATCCTGATAGAAGCATACCGTTTGGCATTCATGATCATATTTGCAATGCCTTGGCCAATTAGACCACATCCAAAGCCAACTGATCCGTATAAGACACCCTGGATCCAGAATATATCAACCAAATGAATTAAACATAGGAGATAAATATATACTAACACTTGAACCCATCTTTGGGCATATAGAGAAGTCAGGATTGAGCAAGAAACTGGTATTAAAATCCTGTTTTAAAGGGAACATTAAACAAGATATCACAATGAAAACCAACGATGGAGCCAAGAACTCCATCCCACCCTTCCCATTGCAGGAGCATTATCCACAATATTCATTGTCCAGAAGGCAAGCAAACAGTTATCGGTTACTTATAAAGTTCAATTACATATGGTACCTTATAGAAGTATGTGGCAATCCGCTGCTTTGCTGAGAATCTACATCCTGGCCTTTCCGCTTCAAAAACACTGCATTAGAGAAATATTTTTCTATGAATGAAGCACTCCCCAATCATCTAAAATTTTGTGCAAAAAGGATGTGAAGTCCTTAAAAAGTTTACCAAAAGAGACATTGAGGAGGATATTTATGAGGCCCCTGCAAGTTTATCTACTATCTATGGGTCCACAGTTAGTCAACAAGATTCTATCTCCCTTCAATATTGCTAGTTTCTAAGGATTTTAATCAATACTATTAACATTTTCTGAACCATTTTGGTTATGATCATGATCCAAGACCCTAGGACAGTACTGTTTTACTAGCAGGCCTAGTTCACTAGTTTAATGCACAAGACACTACTCCAAGCCTAACACTACCAATACGTTAGACCATATTGTAGCACTTATGCTTACATTCTTCCTAAATCCATTAATCATTCTTCCATAAACTCTATACAGTAACTTCTAAATAGCCAGATTTCTTTTTCGGCACCATTACCACCATTCTTTTCTGTAAATAAATCATCCACCTATTTACCAAAAAAATAAACTGTCCACCTGTCAACCAGATTCAAATCTGTCTCCCTAGGCCTTTCATTTGAAATCCAAACTAAAGCAAACTAAAACACTTTATATCTAAACAGTCACTGATCTAGTATAAAATACATATCCAGCACTAAGCAGAAAGGTGCATACAGCATAGGAAAAAAAACACTGACTACAGAATTATAGGTTTAGATGGATCCTATAAATTTAAAATTAAAAAAAAAAAAAAAAATCATAGTGTCAGTTTGCAACAAACCTGCTAGGAAGAGCTGCACAAGCCCGGTTAAAGCTTCCAAATAAACCTCTTGGCATCGATGGCTGACCAAATCGAGCATAAGGTGCTAGTAAACCAACCAAAGCAATGTCTACCACTACACCAACTAAAAGATCAGCAGCGTACAACTCAAACTCAGCCCAAAAATCCTTGCCTCTTTTCTGAACTTCCGCAAATGTTGCACAACAAGAATCTATGACTATCTGCATAACACCAAATCAAAAGCAAGAATTTCATTATTACATTAACATTAGATACATGGCACCAGCTCTGAGAAACCTGTAATATGGACTCATTCAATCTGAACTACACACTTAATAACCAAAAGCTGCAATGATTATTTAGTTTCAATATATATATATATAGAGAGAGAGAGAGAGAGAGAGTTAGGATCAAGTTACACCACGTCTAACTTTTTCTTAATTTTACACCATCTAATAACATTTTATTGAATTACTATTTTGAAAATCCCAACATTGGATTACACATGCGCCAAATTTTGTATCAGTTAGATGTTGTTTACTATTCAATCCATAAACTCATTTTTAAAAGACAATATTTTTTCACACCATAATTTGGCTTTAGACTTACAAATAGTCCTAAATTATTTTTGTTTAAACTAATTAGAACTCATCATCTTCGTAGATAGAGCAACCCTCGCAACACTAAACAAATTAAAATTAAAATTATGTTTGATCTTCTCTAACCAAATTCTAATAAATTAGGTAATTTTTTTCCCTGTAAATTCTCTAATTTGACACTTTTTTTATTAATTAAATACTATTAATTAAACATGCAAACATAAAAATTGTTTTTTTCCATAAAAAAAAAACACTGAAAACAAACCTCGGTTCCAACTTTAAAGAGAAAAGAAGGATCAGCCAGCATTCGATTTCGAAGCATGGAACAGTACTTCATCAAAAATCCTAGTGGCCAACCTGACCCCTGCAATCAAATATCAACTATTCTATTCAGCTCTTTAAAAAAACTATATGGAAAACTCAATTGAATTTATTAACACGCAAAGCACATTACCTGCAAATCCAAGTATCGCTCAAGAAACACTTGGCGAATCCCTGTGATCTTAGCAGCCTCCAACATATCTTTAGGAAGCTCAACACCGCGATCCTTCGTTTTCCTCATCACTTCCTCTAACTTCAATATTGGCCCGAACTCCTTTTCCTCACCATTCTCTTCTCCATCGCCACCTTCGCCGCCGCCACCGCCACCACCATTACCACTACGATCATCGTCATCTCCGCCGTTGCCGCCAAAATCGGGTTTTTGCTCATGATTTCCCTCCAAAACCCTAACTTCATCTTCCGGCACCGTGATCGCGTTGGCCTCCGACGATGACGACTCGATGGCACAGTTGAGTTTGAAGGAGTGGTGGTTCTTGAGAGGCGAATAGTGGCGTTGGGGTGAATGAGAAGAAGCTATCAACTTTGGTGGAGAGTACTTGGTGGTGGTGGTGGTGTCGTCGAATCGTGAAAGCCTGAAATGGACGGTGAAATTGTGTTTGTGAGTACATTGCTGATGATGCGGCGTCGGATTGGTGGTGTCGTTGAAGGGGTTGTGTAAATGAGAGAGCTGGAAGCTCGGGGAACAGAACGACATGTCGTTTAAAGGAATTGCGAAAATTGAAAATGGTGGCGGCGGAGAACGTTGAAAAGAGCTCGGGGGTGACAGTTACGATATGAGCACTCGAATAGTTCAATACAAAAAACAAAGAAAGGGGGAAGACTGAAGAGGGGGTTTTTAAGGTTTTGTGCAGTGAAGGAGAGAGAGACAAATGGGTAGGTTGGGATTAAATGTGGTCAGGTCCAGGGAGCGGAACCGGATTATCCAATGAAATTTTAGCAAAAGAAAATTATCCAATGAATTTTTGGAAAAAAAAGAAAATTATTCCGTCGCCTGAGAGATTCGAACTCTCGCGGGGAAACCCCATGTACTTAGCAGGCACACGCCTTAACCACTCGGCCAAAGCGACGCTTGATGTCAGGTATTGATATTTCTCCATACAAATACATACTTTTACAAATCTTACCCTGTATTATTTTAGTCATTCCATTTCCAATTTGAACCATTTATTTTATAATTTATTTTATTATTTTAATAATTCTATAAATACAATGGGAGAGCGGGGGTTTGAACAATTGAACTATGGAATTGGATATATTATATTAAAAACAACAAAGGCGCCAATTGCCAACTAATTAAATTACAAAGCATGAATTCCAGTTAGTTCGGTTAAAAATATATGACATCATTAATCTTTTTCATCAGGACGATCATTAATCCTTTTATATTAGTGGAACTAATCAAATTATGGGTCAGTTTGGATACCGTTTATTTGTTGAAAACTGAAAACTTATTGCTGAAAATATTGTAATAAAATAATTTTTAAAGATTTAAATAATGTTGTGAGACCCAGAAATGTATGGATATGCGCGTTTTTGTGTTTTTGGTTAGATTGTGAACAGTGCCATGAGACCCAGCCAAAAACAAAAACGTAATCGCAACGCTGTATCATTTTCACACAAATGCACACCACATATGGACATGATTTTATTATGTCCTTGATATTTCTTAAATGATAAGATAATAATTTATTATAAACCCTTTAAGTGATTTTATATATATTTTTATTTTAAAAAGAAGGTGCCTACAACTCTAGGGCCAGGCTTAATTTTGACGATGATTAAATTATTAAAGTAGGCTACCATATAAGTAAATCACATGATACAAAAGAGAAAAATGAAAGAAAAAAATGTAATGAATGATGTCACTTATAAGGAACTTAACTTACAATGTCAAAATGTTCTCATGGACTAAATCGACATAAAAACATAATATTCAAGGAAGAAATCAATTGTTCAGGTCGAAACAATTGACAATATGGAAAGTGGAAACTCCAACCAAACCCATCCTTGTTCTAACCATGACAGCAGCCAAAATTATTGACAAAAAGCCTGAGACAAACTCATTCCTCGGCCGGCTAAAACTCTTACAACCCCACAATCCTTTCCTCTGACACTGTATCAGACACATCCACTTTCTTTTTCTTTTCTATTTTTGACTTTTAAAGGTTTCTAATTTTCTATAAAAGATTTCTAGTATCGTTTTTTAATTGTTGTAGAAATACGTGTAGGTTAAAAAATATTTTAAAAATACGTGTTGTAATGTTTAAACACTAAAAACTGTTGTTTAAATAACAGTACCAAATACTCTAAAATGTGTAAAATGTTGTACAAATTTTGTGTGACTATAATATAAATTTATAATGTAAGTTGTAAACTAAGAATTTTTATTTATTTATAATTATTCTAATTTTTAAAGCCTAACAATGCTATGTGCTTATTGATTTTGAAACTATGCTTTACAGTTTACGTCACCAACGTTAAACACAATAACACACTCTTTGCTTGGCCGGTTTGGCGTCGTGATATATGCAATCCTTTCTTTTGGCACGAGCAAATCATGAACCTAATTAATTGCAAATGCTTTGTTTAAATTAGTACTTCCTAGCTATTACCTACCACATATAATCATATATTTCAGTCAAAAGCAATGTCATTCATGTTGATTTAAACGGTATAAAAATTTGGAAGTAGTATGTGAAATTATCACAAGTCACAACAATTACTTAGCTATACCATTTTTTTGATAAACACTTAGCATACTAAACCATTGTGAATAAATGAATAGTAATACTAGTTTTGTGGATAGCATTAGAAAAGGAACCTTGATTTCATGATATGGGATCAAAGCATAAACTGAAATTTTTTTTGCCATTTAAGAGTAAAAAATATATTAAGATTACAAACTAAATAAATACATTAGTAATAAGACTGACATCTATAGTATTTACTCAATGTATTTAAACTTAATCATCTCAAAATAGAACTTGATATTCTTTTAAATCATGAAATTCATTATCTCACAATCTGTACAATATCATTCCAACTAAAGCACTAATTAGATTTCCGAAGTAAATTTTTTTTTTTTTAAAGCACACAAACAAATCCTTTAGATGGAACAATACTACATGAGATTGGCAAGAAGCAAAACCCAAATAACCAAGTCCCAAATCTCTTTGAAATTTTTATTTTGTATCACATCCACCCCTTTGTGAGTGGGGTGTTATATATCCCCGTGATACAAAATAACACGTCCTAACTTTGGGTCTCAAATAACAAATCGCGCCAAAGCATATTGACAAACATATAAATCATTAGCATAAAAACAAAAAGAAAAACAAAATCACACACACTTAGCTGCAATGTGCAGACAACAGAGTTGAGGTGTTCTTCTTTGTAACTTAAAATATTCTCCACATATATTGAATCGTAAAAAATGCAGATGCTGTCTAATTTCATGAGTAGGTTACAAGAACAAGAGCTGCAATCTACTTTTGAAATTTGAAGTATCCTAGATGAAGGCTATGGATCAGAAGCGAAAAGCTTACAAAATCGTGCCTTTCAACAAGACCATCATTCCCATTGCGGCATTTCCTATGAAAAGCCTTCACATTATCCTAATATTCATTTCATCTTTGTGCACTTCAAACCTTAATATGGAGATTCACCAAAGGCTAAACAAAATAACCAGAACTCAGTTCATTTGGAAGTTCAGACACGGGTAACATAAACCTTTTCTCATCTTTCCATTGTTTGACAAACTTATAACTTGATTCACTGTGCTGTACATGTATAAGCACCAAAGAAGAAATAACTACAGAAATGAGAAGTATTAACAATATATAACTGTAACTTGATGTATTCACTTGTATAGACTCCACAACAGATATTGTGGAAAACAAAGCTGTGAGTCCAAATTTCAGATGGGATCAATGCTCCATCTTCAATGACAAATCATTACTTTCTGATTTTCTGGTTAATTCTTTGATGCCTACCAACCCCTACCCTACAAGCCCCAAAGAAAAACAAATAGGCAGCCATTCTCCTTCCAGACACTCCAAAAACAATTCTGAGGAGCAAAACTATGGGTCTTTTTCGACTGCCTTCCGATAATGCCAGATTCAAACAAAGGAAAGAAGAGGAAAATGCTCGATTGTTGAAAAAAAAGCCAAAAATAGGAGGCAAATTGTAACATTTTCCTTTCCTTTCCTTTGCACATTCTGAACCAAAGAGTCTATGTACGAAAATGCCATCCTCAGTTTTCTTGTACTAACCCTCAAAACAAAGAGAAACTTTTCCTGTGTCTGGAATGACGGGGAGGACATGCCTGCTCAACTGATGCTCTTGGAGTAGGTCCAGTGCTTTCACCAGTATCTGGTTGAGCATCTGAGGATCGTGGAACAAGCTTGAATCCAAGTTTCTTTGCAACCAAACGAGGAGAACTAAGGGTACTATGTGATTTCGTGACCTTTTTCATTTCTTGCTTTATTTTACTAAATTCTTCCTCAAGTTCCCCAACTCTAGACCTCATCCTTTCCATATCCACCTTTAGAACCTGGTTTTCACGTACTACTGTCACCCACCCGTCCCTCTGTACAATCTGACCTGCCATGTCACCTGGGACAGTCAAAGGACCTGCAGGGGCACTTTCAGCGTCCAATACATGGAGACAGCCAGCTAGTGCTGTCCTTAACTGCATCTGCTCGAAGAACAGAACTTGGAGAACAACTCTAAGTGGCAACCTATCATTTTGGGATGCATGGGCACAAGCATCAATTGATAGCTTCTGGTAGTCAATGACGTTGCAGAGTTCTTCCTTATCCTTCTCTGAAAGCCAAGGGTGTGCCTGCAAAATGCCATTTTTTCCCCTGTAAGTACAATGCTATTATCAATTATAAACCTCAAAAACCAAAAGATGCTTTCACTTTTATAGTAGGTTAAGCAAACTCAGACCTTGAAAAATATATCCACTGCTCTGTATAGCCCATCGTGCAAAGGTCTTGAAGATTCTGGGAGGGCCACCGCAAGCGCGCGAATCTTCCCTGGTTTCAAATTCACATCAGAAGCTACCTCTGCTATATAGCCATCTATCAACTTTGCAACTTTTCTTAATGGTCCAGATGATGGCGATGTTTCCAGGTCAAATGATGATGGAGAAAATGATGTTATCCCTGACTCTGAAGACATAAAATAATGAATGATCCTTTCAACACAATCAGTATTATATAATGTATCAGAATCTGAATAAGTAGGAATCAGAAGACTATCTAGGGTTGCCAGTTCTAGTTGCATTCCTATCCTCCTCTCCAAAGAGTCCTTGCACGCATGAGAGACGCCCAATATCAATGCAACACGAAGAAGTCCCAGTAAGAAACGGCAAAAGGATTTCCCCTTTTTTTCTGGCAGGAGCTTTGCAATGCTTTCCAATAGAACTCTTTGATCCACTGTAGCAGGTGTCAAGCTAAAACTTGCAACTGTTCTGGTTTTGCCACTTTGTCCACCCTGCCATCGGCCTAGACCCGGTAGGTACTTTCTGGCATAGTACATCGTTGCACCAGCTAGGTTTTCAGGTCTTATACCTTTTGCTTCCATTGTCTTCATGAGTTTCTCAAACAAACTCACACTAAGATATGAGATGTCTTCAAACCACCAATCAGATTCAGAGCTTCGAATTCTGGCCCCTGTGTTAATTCCGTTCCATAAGATGCTTCCACCAGGGCTCTGTAAACTGCCATACATCATCATGGGCCAACCAAACAAACTAGGATCTGTACAAACCATCATAGATAGAGCATTAAAACATTTGCTCAATATCTGGAGCTTTTCAGCCCTTGACATGACAGGCTCAGAACTTTGAAGAGCCAAAATACAATCTTTCCAGTTGCGAAGTATATTCTTATGGAAGAAACTCTCTGACTTAGAGATTAAATTTCCTTCTCCATACTCATCTGTCATTTCAAGGTAGTCTGCCACACAGTACACCACTACTATGTTTCTTGGTGTCAGTTCGACCCGGACACCGTAGCAGAATTTAACTGCGATCAAGAAAGTGTCAGGGCCACCAGGGAACTCTTCCAGCACTGCAGTGAAAATCTTCTCAAATTTACTTTGGGATTCTTCATATACTCTTGCTATCTTCCCACATTTTGATATGAGAGGAAACTGTAGAGTCATCCATTGTAATAAATTATAATCTTATTTAATATTAATGCAGTACAATACATAAAGAATAAAACTTACAGCTCCAACTGCAGCAGTTTTCTATGAATTATGACATTCAATTGTATTTCAAATACAATAACATATGAAGACCAAACTAACTGCAAACAATATGCCTAAGAAGTATAGCATGCTTTTTTTTTTTTTGATACGTGAGTTTTGGCCACAAGGGGAAGGGACCTAAGAAATATAACATGCTAATCAATAAAAGTTATCAGCAAGATGCAGATTTCAAAGAATCAACAGTGCATGGTAATTAGGGGAACACATCTAAAAATGGCTACTTGGTCATCATTAAACAAATGCCCTACACTGTTATTTATGCTAAATCTATTGGAAATTTTGATAGCGATGTACATAATATGGCAGACCAGTTATATATAAAACATGTGGAGAACAAGCAAAATCGCTACTCATTCAGGTACACCAAGAAGCTCCCTTTATGTAAAAATTTTCAATGATTTTAAACATATTCATGAAGTTTGTCCTCATGATCAACCATATGAAATTAACTTGTGGACTAGCTCTCCCTCTTGCCTCCCCATTCCCCTCTCTTACTCTTGGTTTGGGACTACTGTTGGTGCAAACTCAAAAACTTGGAATAACAACTTGGGATTTTGGTGCTTGGCAACGACATTGATAGAGGCAGTGTGAGTATTGAATGGATGGTAGAACTGGATTTCTAGCAGTCCCTTAATTCTTGGGGTCATGATGTTTCAAATTTATGTGATTTAGCAGAAGCAATGTGCAATGAAAAAGAGAGAGAAGGAGAAGAAGAGGGGCTTTGTGGTGAGTGCGGTTGGTGTCCTTTTCTGGTGGTGTTTGGCTGTTAAGAAAATCGAGGAAGAGAATATAGCCTTTGGGGTTTTGTCATTGTTGTTTGATAATTTTAAAATTTTTTTTTTCACTTTTGTAATCTTTATTAGAGAATAAATTCTCCATAAAATAGGATTATGGATAAAACCTCAACTTGAACATCTAATTCTCTCTGTTTTTAACTCCCCCAAAACCTATGGGTCTAAAAACAAGTGTCTTTTAACATGTCATCAACATGTATATTAAGTTAATCATAGACTAAAACTTTAACAGATAATACAAAACAAATGAAAGAATTGAGAAACCATTGAATAGATATGTACACACAAAAGAGAAAAGAAGATAAATCAAGTTCTTATGATGAATACCCACAACAGAAAATGGGTAGAAATACCTTGTGAAGATGGAAGTTAATGCCATCCACCACAACCGTAATATCACTCGGCAATCCAGCATTGCAGAACCTGTCAAACCCATAAAATCCACCAAAATTATTAACATAAAAGATTAAGTACTTTTTTCTTCTAAGGACCTTGTAATAACTACCACCAACAGAATTTTTAAGCTATAATTAATTTCCATTGTAATAAGCCTTAGGCCTTTGAGCTTTTAAAGGCCTATTTATTCTAGGACCCAATAAATAATAAAAGAAGATAAACAAGAATCAGAACTAAACAAGCTCAATTAGTAAAAGGAGCCTGAGTTCAAATTTCAGCTAAACCAGTTTTGGCCTGATAATAAAGTGCGATCAGTGGACGCCACAGGTTCAAATTCTATAACACCATTTTTTTTTTTAAATGAACTAAACAGAAAAATTTAAACAAAATATTATGAACCAAAGCATATGAGAAGTGGGGTTTGTGTGAATGAGTACCAGTCATTGCCTTCTCGACGAAACCCAGAGACCTTCCCAGCTGGAGCCATGGCCAAGCGAGAGAAAGGAAAGGCCTTTCTGTCTCTTTCTCTCTCTCTCTTCTACCAAGTCCACTTCTTCATTTTCCGTTGGAGACCCAAATATTAGTTCTCTCTAATAAAAAGAAAAAGAGAGAAAGAAAGAAAACAAAGATACCCAACAAGGAAAACAAACAGAGCTGAGAGCAAGAATCGGAGTCCCACTGAGTCAACTGGGGTCGTGTCGGCAACAGTGGGCCTTTACAGCTAGGAAATGTCCGTGCGTGCGTGCCCACCAAAGATAATAAAACCAAACAAAAGCAATCACTTTGGGATTTTGTGAAAAATAAATAAGAATTTTATAGATCACGACCAAGCAAAAAGTGTGTTTAACGTTGGTGGTGTTAGTTTTTTTCAACTTTTTAAGCACAGAACAATGAAACTATGAAAGGGTAAAGCTTTTTCTTTTTCTTTTAATATAATTTTAAAAAACAGAAAGTGGGTGTGAGAGACAAGGTCAGAGGAAAGGTTGTAGGGGTCATAGCCGGCCGAGGAATGATAGGTAATTATATGAAACCGGCCGAGGTTGAATGATGTTTGTCTCGTGCTTTTTGCCGAACATCTTGGCTGCAACAATCAATGCCAATCATGGTTTTTGTAGCGTGCGTTGTTTTTGTTTGGTTGGAGAAGCCCAGCACTGTGTGTGTGTTATTAGTGTGTATTGGGGGAAAGGAAAGTCTGAAGAGGATTGGGATGTACGCATGTATTTGTAACTGCTCAGACCATTGTTAAGTGGGTTATATTAGTGTTTTACTAATACAATAGTGAAGATAGAGTCTATGGAGGCAAGTTTGTGCCAAATTGGGCATGGTGGAGAAAAAAATAATAGGTTTATATGAATGTGGTTGTCTCCTCTCAATCACTTTATTTAAGTTGTGACAAATGTTATGATTGTAGAAGAATGTTATGAACATAATTTATTTTACAACTGGCTATGGTGGCAATTTTTGAGCTGTGGATACTCGCTTTTACATGGGCCCATGCTGCCTATCATTTATGCTATTTTTATTTTCCATCACTTACTATTTGCTATTTCAATAAGGAGTGAATGACACTAGTTTCAGTAGTTTGTGGGGCTAGTCCTTATCCTTTCTAGTTGTTATCCTCTTAAATATTTGTGTAGAATAATGTTAGGGATGCATATGTTTTTCATAACGGGCTGTGTTTGATTGGAAATTTGGAATACAATTACTTATTCCTATGTTGCATGGCCAACCTTCCTTTTTAGGTGTCCTTTTAAATATTTGTTTGGAATAATGTTAGATATACACAATTTTTTATAACGGTTATTATAGTCGGTTTTGATTGGTATAATATTACTTATTCCTATGCGGTATGTCTAGTCCTTATCTCTTTTAGTTGTTTTCTTAAATATTTTTATGAAATAATGTTAGGGATACATAAACTGTCATATTGGTTATTTTAGTTTGTTTTTATTGGAGTAACATATTTTTTGTAGAAGATGATTGGAGTAACATTAGTTTTAAGTTTTTCAACACTTAATTATACGTGAATCACAACATATATTATTTAAAAAATTAAAGATAATTTTGTTATACTTCTCACTTTTTTTAAAAAATTATAATTTTCTCTTTTAATATAATAGTAAAAGGAAATGTTGATTTTTTTTTTTAAGTAAGAAATGATGAAGATGAATGGAAAGCTAAAAGATTGAATCTTATCATAATTCAGTCATAATCACATTTAATCAAATTATAAACAGTACTTAATGTGATGACGATGTAAATAGGTCTTTCGCATGTTAATAGCATGGAATTGAAGGTCTTTGTCTTTGGCTTAAACTAATTTTTATATATAAAAAAAAAATCATTAATCCAAAACATATTTAATATATTCGTTCCTAAATATATATATATATTTTTTGAGAAGACTAAAAAGAGAGAACTAAATCTTTGTAAGAGATGTTTTCTTTTTTCCAAAAAAAAAAAATCCTTTTTTTATAATCATTTATAAAATTAGAGCTATGGACATTATGTTTTTTTTAATAAAAAAATAGAAGAAAGGACAATTGTGGATTTTGTAAGATCCTTATTGCATTTATCATTTATGAAAAAAAAATATTTATAGTTTTTTAAAATTATCTTGTATATATATTTATGCATGTGAATAGACGTGTATTACATAAATTGTTTCAAATTGATTAAATTTTTATATGTTTAATAAATTTTTAAAAATATTAGCATACTATAATTGTGCAACTTCTAAATTTCTTAATTAAAAGTCTTGATATCAAATATTCATTAAAAAAAAGTAATTGAAACTATTATGATTTAAAAGGTAGTTCACAATTTACAAACTAACTAGCTAGAAAAAAAAAACATATTAAGTTATGTAAAGACTAACTTAATGTAAATATTTTTGTTATATATATAAAAGAAAATAAAATATTTTAAAATCATGTTACATGCATACTTTATGTATGTATGTGTGTATATAATAGGTTATATATTGGATTTAGTTTTTTTTTTCATATGTTTAGTACTCCCAAATAATTTTAAGGCTCTGCCACCGGATATGGCCCTTGTGGGTTTCTATTGCCTTTTGTTTTTCTTTGTTCTTTTTCAAAAGAAGCATATTGATCTTATGATAAAAAACAATCACCATGACAGTGTAACATTACATGAACTCTTTTATAAGATAAAATAAGATAAAATATCTCTCTTTCTCACTTATTGTAACAATCGAGTTATCAAAACATATAAACTAAAGCATTGCCATAATCAGATTCTCTTCCAGATCTAATTATCATAATTATGTTTAAAAAATATCACATGCTAGTCTTTTCAACCTTTTTGTCTAATCTTTCTCTTAAAAAAAAAAAAAAAAACACTTTTGTGTAATGTTTATTTAAAAAAAAAAAAATTGTTTAGAGAAGTCTCTAACACGGAATAAATCACCAAAAAAATCACGCACCATTTTTTACATGGTGGAGCCCAGGTGAAAGGAGTAGAAAGAAAACTGAAAATTTTATGTGAGTGTTTTTTTTTTTTTTTTTCATATGATTTTTATTTCCCTGGTGATTTTGACAGAGTGGGGAAGGGTTGAGTTTTTTAATTAGCACACTTTTAACAAAAAATATTCAGCAAAAAGTTAAATAAGTTATTCCAAAACAAAAATACTTGTTCAAATTATCTTAACGGGATTCAATCATTTAATAATTAAAAAAATGTTACTAAAATTAATGGATTCAACTTAGTAAGAACTAAAAAGTCTCACCTCATAGTAGATAAGGAGTAAGCATAATTATTGATTTTTTTTTTTTTTTGGACATTTGTTGCCCTAACAATAAGATGCCTAGTTTTTCTTGACAAATTGACAAAACCATAGCTCTCAGGCGTTCTCCACTCAAATAATAAGATGATGATTTGATCACTTGAAGCTGACAACTCATTAGGCTGGTCCCAAAGCAACAACCCTTGCCCTAGAGAATAAGTAGAAGACACATGCTTTGCTTGCAAAATAGATCAGATCATCAGGCCAGGAAGTGAAGCTGAGAGATTATGGATTGTGATAACTAGTAATATATAGTGGTTGTGATATGATTATTAGGACTGTCTTTCTAAAATAATGGAAGAAAGAGAGTCGAAATGATGTGTCGTTATTAGAAATTATATACTTGTGATATACTCAAAAGCCCGGCAAGGCAACTTGTCTTGTTATTATCACAAAGCTGGGACATGGGACAACAAGACCTGAAGGAGATGGAAGCAATCTCGATTGGCAAATTATGTGCGGCTGCCTAATAAAACAAAAGGAAAATAAATAGGGAATTGGACAGAACTTCTGGATTAATTAGAAGAGGTAGAACTAGAAGTCTAGAACATAGCTCTGATACAATGTAAAAATAAAAGCAAGAAAATAAAACAATTTAGAGAGAGACAAAATGGAAGCAAGAGAAAAAAAGAAAGGGAATTCATTAAGTTTGGTTTAAATAATAGTTTATTATGTCCATAAAAAGCCCTAATTTTTATAGTATAATATAATATAAAGAGAGAGAAAGAAAACAAAAGCAAGAGAAAAAAAAGAGAGGAAAATTACATAATTCAACCTAAACCTACGTGTACAGAGGATATCATTTTATAATTATAGGTACATCTTTACTATGAACTCTATGTATTACAAATTTACAATGTACCCATAGCAGGATATTTATAGAAGGCCGAATCTTAAACTAAGTATAGTTATAAGAGTAACATCATTATATATTCTAAAAAAATTATATTTTAACACACAAAAAAGTTACTTTATTTATTTTAGCATAGCATTTAACATTATATCTTATATCTCATCTCTTATTTTAACAAGACATCCATTAAAATAACATCTACCATCTATTAAAAAACAAAACAAAAAAGTAATAGAGAGAGATTTAAAGAATTAATTCTTTCTCTTGTCAAAAAAAAAAAAACATAATCACACATCGTTGTAATCAGAAATACAATAATCCATCTCAAATGCTCTTTAGTTGTGTAATAATTATTTTGGTATATATACTATGTAGCATCCTACCCATAGTATATGAGTTTCATAACTCTATGAAACCCCCATATTATGAGGGAGATTTATATATACTGGAACTGGATGTAGGAGATAAACTCTCTTAATTAATGAGATGGGTCAAGTACAATGTTTTAATATGGTATTTATTGTAAGCAGTCCATCAAGAAACAAAAAGATTACCCACACAAAGGGATGAAAAATGTGTCACTTCAGTCATTAAAAGTATTAATGAACTCCATCACAGCGATAGCCCATAGTAATGGACACATTCAATTCAAGAAATGGACAATTAGTCAATTCTACTTGACTAGATTCAAGAGAAATCATTACGAATGTTGGCCCATAACCCTTTTTTCTCCTCTTTTCTTTTGAGTTTATTGTTATCATTACACAACTCTTGATCACATGAATGAATGTGTTTTTCCCCCCTCCCTTTTTATAGTAGACACTAGAAGAATTTGAAACGATTGAAGCGGGAATGGGCAGGAGGGGAAAGAAGTTAAGAGTAGTTCTTAAAACATTTTGTACTCTAAAATTTCATATCTAATCTTACGTTTTGTGAAAGAGTGGTCGCATGAGATACCTTTTAATTGGACATGTCCCCACAATCCATTCTATATTTTGTGAGTGTTTTCAGGCAAATGGGAAGGCAAAATTTATCTAAAACTTAGTCCAACTAGCACCTAAATAAAATTGATTATATATTGATCAGATTTTCTCTAATCATCTTGAAGTATTATTAGGAAATTTGAAAGAAGATACACATCAAAATTAGTTCTAGAATTTTTTTATTTTATTTTATAGATACAATAGAATTTTAAACTATAGTATCTGTTTTATGATGATTGCTTTCTATTATCAGGCTAAGACATCATCATTTGGTTTTTAGTGAAAACGGGATTTGAAATCTAAATCTCTTATTCAATGACAAAATACTAAATCAGTTAAGCTAATTGAAAATCACAAATCCTAAAAATTCTATTTACAAACAACCAAACAAGTGAACTACAAACTTTTTTGAAATCTTTTATACTTTGATCTTTTTGTTAAACCATAACATACTTATTAATGAAAAAGAAAATAATAGGTAAATTTATCACTTCTATGTTATAGATCTACATTATAGGCAGACATTTTTGAATATACACCACTGTAAGTTTCTTTAAGACCTTCTCCCCTCTCCCTGTATGTGTGTGTTAAAATATTTAGTATTCTAAAAAAAAAAAAAAAAAAAGATCTACATTATAGGCAAAAGGATGAAACAATGATAAAAAAACATTAAGACTAGTAGTTTTTTTTAAAAAAAAAATTGTGAAAAATTAATACTAGTAGTTATTACCATAAAAACGTATAAGATAAACTTTATTTTCAACGTTAGAGTTTGGGGGTGGTTAAATTAAAAAAAAAAAATCAATTAAACGTTTTTTTGCTAAACACGCGTGCCTTGAAGTTGAACACTGACCCAAATCCACATGTGCCTAAAGGACATTTTAAAAAGGGGAATCAAATTTGATAGATCAAAATAATAATTAAAAAAATCTCAAACGTGGATCAAAATAAAAAAGAAAATTTAGTCATAATATTATTGTAGAGATTGGGATTTGGATTGGACCCAATATGGATTTAGTTCTAGCCAAACAAGCCCAAACAATTAATTTATAGAACGTGGGTGAAAGAACTAGTTCTATTCCGCAAGAAAGATAATAACCCTTGTTTATTTGAGAGAAATCAATGTAAATAAAATTAAAAAATATGTCCTCGGCGTCGTCCGAGGAGCTATATATTAGGTTTAGTTCTTGATCTTAATTACAGGAATTTATAGGATCATTACAAAGATTTTTTGATTCTTTTTCTCTCTCTTTCTTTTAGGCCACTCTTCCATGCTATATACTATAATCCTGGTATCATCTCGACCATACACGTGTAGATTAGGTTCTAAGAACTCCCTTCTGTCACATCCAACACCTATCAGAACCTTCAACTAGTAGCTGTAAGGCTGCTTAACCACTGTTCAGGTATCACCTCTACATTAATGCGGCCAGAGAGTTAGTTGGGGGACATTTAATGTGGAGGTAGCAGCTTTGAAGATATTTGTTGCCTCCCTTTGCTCATCCTTTATCTAATGGCTGACTTCTAATCATGATGCAACCTTGAAGAATGTCCAGGATGATAAGGCCTTCTCACTAACCTCGGATCTTTGCTTCCGAGGTGACTTTTATCCTCGGACATATTCTAGACTATCATACACAATTCTTATTTCTTCTACTCATACCCTTCCCATAATAACCTTATTTGGCCATCCTCGAATTAGTTAATATCCTCGGATTGGGCCATAGGCCCAATTCGTACAGTCGTAATAGTACACTCTGGCTGACTGGCCCCCATAATAACCCCTCAAAATATTGCTTTTCGACTCCTTGGGAGAAAAAGGGGGATTTTGACATTCTCAGTCTGTCCCATTTATGGTTATACCTTGTCTACCCGAACTCCCAAACGCTTTTTACATGCTCGAGGCACGCTCCTGACGCTTCGGCGTCCTGAGCGTGCCATCATTAAATTTTGGTGGCATCTTTGTCCCCCACGTTCGACGGCAGGATGTAAATCCAACGGTGGAGGATTTTTCTTGATTTATGAGCGGGAATTCTCCTGCCTGTAGCTTCTGCGTCACTATAAATAGTGTTTCAAATCAATTCCCTTTCCTACTTTCAGCAATCATACAATCCTAGAACTCATACATTGAACCTGTTCACTCTCTCTCACTTCCCTGTGCGTCTTCAAATACAAAAATTTTGTCCGAGGACCTTATGTTCAAACTTGTAATTTTCCTCGAACCTTCTTAGTTCTTGTTCAAACTTGTTAACTTCTCTTCGAAACTTCTTAGAAAATGGGTAGGTTCAAGTGTAGGCATGAGATACGTTGCCCAAGGGGAATGGGTAGACGATAAGAAAACAGGAGAGGTGGTCATCCCACTGATTGCCTTCATAGAGGGAGGGATGACCATTCTCATGGGTACCATCACGAGAAACTACCTTAGGTTCTTTAGACTTTCTCCCACACAATGTGCCCCAAATATGTTCAAGGTATTAGGGAGTATAGAAGTCCTAAATGAGAGGATGAACTTAAATTTGACCCATCACGATGTGAACTGGGTATACAACCTACACCATTTAAAGGGGCAGGGGTATTACCTTAAGTCGAGGTACTCCGAAGTAAGGTTAATCCAATGCCTCCCTTTATCAAACAAAGGGTTGAAAGATGATTTTTTAATCTTTTCTGGGAGATGGCATGATGGCCTACCTTGCCCGACTGAGGAAGGAACACCAGGTGGGGGTTGAATTACAAATTTACATAACTGGGCTTGTATTTTCCTTTTGTTTTTCATTATTTCTGTTTCTGATGAAATTTTCTTTTATTTCAATGGTTTTGCAGATAGACGTTCTACCAGACCTTTGCTCAACTTAGTCAACAGAGAGAGCTTAGATAGAATTCTTCGATCTAAAGTGTTCGTAAACGAAGCCGACAGCCAATTACGAGCAGCGCACATAATCCTTGGGTACACGCCCATTTCTTTGGCATTTCAAGCCCTCAAGTGCGTGATAAAAGCCAAAAATTCTCGGCTCCACCGTATCAGTGTAGCCCACGAAGGATTCATCGTTCCTGAGGGTATTCCAATTCCTAAGGGCACACTATTCACTTAACCACTCTTCGTGGGCATCCCCTCAGTAGGAGCATCTTCATCTCAGCCTGTCCTTTTGGAAGAAGAGGAGGAAGAAAAAGAAGAAGAAGAACACCCCGAGGAGGCTTTAGCGTTGTCGGATTCCTCGAATAGATTTGAGGTGTTCAACCAACCTCCATCTCCTAAGAACACGTCGGCTGACCTTGACGACCAGCAACAAGTAGACGTCATTGCCTCGGACGAAATGGGTATTCAGAGGAAATCTCAAAGGAGTTTGCTGGATTTAATAGAGTCTCAGCCTGGGAAAGGTGCACCAAGAAAGTCTACCCAACCCAAACTCCCTCCTCCTCCTCCCAAATCTCCTCTTCCTCCTGCTCCTCAGCCGCCCTTGCCACCCAGACCTGATTTTGTTGACCCAAAAAGAAAGAGAGAGCAGAAGGACAAGGGTGTGGCAGAGACTGGGAGGTCTTGCCCCGAGCATGAAGGTGAAATCCAACGAGCTGCCAAGCAGCAAAAGACTAGCCAGACCTTACTGAGTGGTGTGGAGAGAGGAGATAATCGGCCACTGGAGTCTCAAGCCTGGCTTCTAGCCTCCATGCTCAACGGTGAACCCTTAAGGGAGGATGCGTCACTCAGGAATTTTAATGGGGGAGTTGGATGCCATGTGGCCTCAGCTCTAGAGGAGGCTCTGTTACTCCCCACTGATATGGCCAAGCTGCGGAATATCAGGAGGAACGAGGTTTTCTTTAACCTCAAAAGATATTTGGGCATGGTATGATGTTATCCCCTTTTTTTTTTTTTATTGTTATTTGTTATGCTACTAACTCTTTTCTTTTAGGCTGTGCAAGCCACTTTCAAGGGTGAAGAGATAACCAATTCATGCTACCAGCAGTTGGACAACGAGAGGAAAAGGCGCGTAGCAGCTGTGCAGTCATTCAATATTGCTGATCAGAGCAACAAGGATCTAAGGAATAAGCTGACTGAGGAGGAAAGGGCCAGAAAGAGTGCTGATTCAGCTCTGGAAAGCACTCAAAGGCAGGCCGAGGAGCAGAGACTGCTCATGCGTGATGCCAAGGAGCAGTTGGCTTCGTCCAAAGACCAAATAGCCGCCCTCCGGAAAAAATTAGAAGAAACCTAGAAGTTCCAAAAGCAAACCGAGAGGCTGAAAAATGAGGCTGAGAAGGCCAAGATGGAGGCCGAGAAGGCTAGGGATGAGGCTGAGCAACGAGGTTACAACCTCGGGGTAGCTGAGACCGAGGAAACCCTTAAGGTAGAGGTCTCAGCTGTGTGTCATATCTATTGTGCTCAGACTTGGGACGAAGCCCTAAATAGAGCTGGGGTTGAGGCTTCTTCTGAGCTGAGGAAACCAGAAAGCATCCACTACCCATCAGCCATTCGAGCCTCGGACCTTCCCTCCACTCAAGGTGAAGTAGCCTCTACAGTTGCTGAGCCGATTCAAGAGACGCAGCCTAAGGATCCTCTTCCTCCCAACTAGCAGGAGCAAACAAAAGAACCTGAAGATCCCAAGGACATATCCTTAGACAAGGCCGCAGAGGTTCCAGGAGATGGGGTAGCTTCACAAGATTTTGAGCAGGCCTTAGCTTTAGTTACCTCGCTTGCCGAGGAAGCCCCTAAAATGAAAGAAGAAATAATTCCTACCAAAGCAGATAAACCAGCTGACAAGACTTCCAAGGACAAGATTCAGATAAAATTGAAACAGTGAATCTTTATTTTTGTGATGTAATACCAATTTTTATAATGGAAGTTCTTCTTTCTAAGACATGCTTTAATGAAATACGTATGTTTCTTTCTTAATTTTGTACGAGTTACTGTCTTTACTTTATGTAATTTTAACTATTCTTTGCTTAAAAATAAACATATACCATAAAAGTGCAAAATTGTTTACACAAGGGAAAACAAGGGTTATACATATTTGAGAAAATATTCAAACATTTGACCAATCAACAACCAAATCCATGGCACCCTGAGATGCTTTAAGTGATGCTCATGGGCTTATTTCGATTTACATCTTCATTGGGTGATAACAAACCTTGTGATCCAAGAGAGACTTAGTGCATTGATTTCCATTAAGTTTGTGGTCCGTGGAACCTGACATGACTTAGTTTCTGTTCAATACTTTAATAGATGTCAAAGGGTATTAATTTTCACTAAGTCTGTGGTCCAAGGAACCTGACATGACTTAGTTTCTGTTTAATATTTCAATAGATATCTAAGGGTATTAATTTCTACTAAGTCTGTGGTCCGAGGAACCTGACATGACTTAGTTTCTGTTTAATACTTCAATAGATGTCAAAGGGTATTAATTTCCACTAAGTCTGTGGTCCGAGGAACCTGACATGACTTAATTTCTGTTTAATACGTCAATAGATGTCTAAGGGTATTAATTTCCACTAAGTCTGTGGTTCGAGAAACCTGACATGACTTAGTTTCTGTTTAATACTTCAATAGATGTCAAAGGGTATTAATTTTCACTAATTCTGTGGTCCGAGGAACCTGACATGACTCAGTTTCTGTTTAATACTTCAATAGATGTCAAATGGTATTAATTTCCACTAAGTCTGTGGTCCGAGGAACCTGACATGATACACAATTGGGATGAATTAAAAAGGAACTAAACATGACTGTTTTTATTAATAGTAATACCTCTTTAGGTTGTTTACATTTCAAGGATGGAGTACAGTTTTCTCATCTAAATCCTCCAAATAGTACACACCTATTCCTGCCACCGACGTGATGCGATATGGTCCTTCCCAATTAGACCTTAATTTTCCCAGGCTGGATTCTTGGTAGTTCCCAAAACTTTTATCAATACCAAATCCCCTGGGGACAACGGCCTTTGCTTTACATTGGTATCATAACCTTGCTTGAGCTTGTGTTGGTAATAGGCCAATTGGACCATTGCATTCTCTCTTCGCTCTTCAATCAAGTCTAAACTTTTTTTCTAGCAGCTCATTATTGCCATCCGAAGTGAATGCATTTGTTCTCAGCGTTGGGAAACCAGTTTCCAGAGGAATTACAGCCTTGGCCCCATACGTCATTGAGAAGGGGGTTTCTCCAGTTGACCGGCGAGGTGTTGTTCGATACGTCCAAAGGACATGTGGTAATTCCTTCACCCATTTTCCCTTTGTATCGACCAACCTCTTTTTAAGTCCGCTCACTATAACCTTATTGATAGCTTCAGCTTGCCCATTTCCTTGTGGGTAGGCTGGGGTAGAATATCTATTTTTTATCCCCAACTCAGAACAGTATTTCCTGAAAGCTGTGCTATCAAATTGAAGGCCATTGTCCGAGATGAGAGTATGGGGAACCCCGAATCGAGTAACGATATTCTTCCAGATAAACTTCTTGACATCCACATCTCTGATATTGGCCAAAGGTTCAGTTTTGACCCATTTGGTAAAATAGTCCGTGCCGACCAGCAGATACTTTTTACTCCCTATTGCCCTAGGGAAAGGACCTACAATATCCAAGCCCCATTGGGCAAAAGGCCAAGGGCTAGAAAGAGGATTTATAACTCCCCTAGGTTGATGAATGTTTGGTGCGAATCTCTGACACTGATCACATTTCTTAACATATTCTTGTGCTTCCTTTTGCATGCCCGGCCACCAGTATCCTTGAGTAATGGCTCGGTGAGATAAAGATCTTCCTCCTGTGTGACTCCCACAAATTCCTTCATGCAGTTCTTCTAGGAGTGATTCTGATGCCTCGGGGTGTACACAAAGCAGATATGGTCCAGAAAAAGAACGCTTGTACAACTTTCTGTCATCGGACAGCCAAAACCGAGGAGCTTTCCTTCGTACTTTCTCAGCTTCTGACCTCTCCTCAGGCAATATATCCTTTTCAAGAAACAGCAGTATAGAATCCACCCAACTTGGCCTTACCTCGATTTGATGGACTTGGAGCAAGTCTCCTTTCATTGGGGTAGGGGTGCATAGGTCTTCAATAAGTATTACTCGGGGTAAACCTTGTGCCAAGGAAGTGGCAAGGGTAGCCAAGGAATCTGCATGGGTATTTCCACTCCTAGGGATATGCAATAAGTCAAAGAACTCAAATGTTGTTTGTAGACGCCTAACTTGACCCAAATATTCCTGCATTCTTGCATCTTAAGCTTCCAATTCCCCTTTTACCTGACCCACTACCAGTCTTGAATCGGAGAACATCTCCACTGTTTTTCCACCCAATTTCTGGACCATCGCCATTCCCATCAACAAAGCTTCGTACTCTGCTTCATTGTTTGTAGCCGAGAACCCCAATCTCAATGATTTTTCAATGGTGATCTTATCAGGAGATACCAGAACTAGGCCCACTCCTGATCCCTGCTGGTTTGCCGCTCCATCCACATATACTCTCTAGGATGAGGGGTCTTGCATAGAGATCAGGCCAACCGATTTTTCATCCATGCCATGCTGCTTTTCCTCTATTTCTTCGGGAAGTTCAGCAAACTCAGCTACCAGGTCGGCAAGGACTTGTCCCTTTACAGAGGTCTGAGGCATGTAGTTGATATCAAAAGCCCCTAGAATCGTGCCTCATTTAGCAATCCTTCCGGTATAATCCGCGCTCCGAAGTACTGACTTGAGCAGAAGCTGAGTTAGGATCATCACGGTGTGTGCCTGGAAGTAATGGGGAAATTTTCGTGTAGCATGTACTACTGCCAAGATGGCCTTCTCTAGGGGTAAATAACGCACCTCGGCTTCATGAAGTGACCTACTCACGTAATAGACTGGCCGTTGTATGCCACTATCTGATCGTATCAAAACAAAACTTACCGCATGAGGGGCTACTGCTAAGTAAGCAAATAAAACCTCATCCACCTCAGGACTGGACATGATAGGTGGCCGAGATAGGTAATCTTTAAGCTGTTGAAATGCCACGGCACATTCTTCGGTCCATTCAAATCCTTTCCATTTATGTAGCAAAAGGAAGAAATGTCTGCACCTGTCTGCTGACCTAGATATAAATCGATTTAAAGCGGCAGTCATTTCGGTCAATTTCTGGACCTCCTTGGGATTTCGAGGTGGTTGCAAGCTATTGATGGCCTTGATCTGATCAGGGTTCACCTCAATTCCCCTGTGGGTCACCATGTAGCCCAAAAACTTTCCCAAACCTATGCCAAACGAGCACTTTGATGCATTCAGACACAACTTATGCTTCCTTAGAATTTCAAATATGTTCATGAGGTCTCCCACATGCTCGGACACTAACTTGCTATTTACAATCATATCATCGATATAGACTTCAATGCTCTTGCCCAACTGTGGTTCGAACATTTTAGTCATCATCCGTTGGTAAGTGGACCCTGCATTTTTCAATCCAAAGGGCATCACCTTGTAATGATAGTTTCCTATTGGAGTGACGAAAGCTATCTTTTCCTGGTCGTCCGATGCTAGTGGTATCTGGTGATATCCTTGAAATGCGTCCAAAAAACTCATCCGAGGATGGCCTACCGTCGCATCCACCATCTGATCAATCCTAGGCATAGGGAAAGGGTCTTTGGGACAAGCTTTATTGAGATCTGTGAAGTCCACACACACATGCCATTTTCCAGTCTTCTTTTTCACCACAACCGTATTAGCTAGCCATTGAGGATAGAACACTTCTTTAATAGCCCCTGCCTGTTTGAGCTTTGTTACTTCATTTCTGACAGCCTCAGCGTGCTCTTTGGATGGGCGCCGAAGTGGCTGCCTCTTCGGAGTAATGGATGGGTTAACGTTCAAATGATGACAAACAAAGTTGGGATCTACACCCGGGGCTTCGTACGCATCCCATGCAAACACATCCACATTTTTCATAAGAAATTCAACCAGTTGCTCCCCCTCCAGTAGAGGCAGTTGAGCCCCAATTTGAAAGAACCTCTCCGGATCATCACCAACAATTACCTTCTCCAGATCTTCACATTTCACTTCGTCGGCTGGTCTACTGAAGAGAGATGCCGGAGTTTCTGATTGCTATAAACCATTCTCAATAGTGGCCGAGGTTTCAGCCTCAGGCCGATGTTGGATGGCCGCCACCAGGCACTGCCTAGCTGTAAAATGGCTTCCTACTATCTCCAACACTTGGTCCCCAAAGGGATACTTCACCTTCTGGTGAAGAATGGAAGAAACAGCTCCTAGGGTATGAAGCCAAGGCCTGCCCATAATGGCTGTATATGGAGAGAAAGCATCAATTACAATGAAGTCTACCTCCACCACATCCGAGCCAGTCTGCACCGGTAACCTGATCTGACCTTTTGGAATAACCATTTTACCTTCAAAGCTCACCAGAGGAGAACTGTAGGCTGTTAGACTTTTTGGTTTCAAATTCAGCCCCTTATAGAGGTCAGGATACATAATCTCTACTGCGCTACCCTGGTCAATCATCACCCTTTTGACATCATACCCACCAATTCTAAGTGTAACTACTAAAGCATCATCGTGCGACTGTATAGTTCCCAATTTTTCCTCATCCGAAAAGCCTAAAACCAGTGGGATGCCCATCCTGACTCCTTCGGCATTAAACTGGGCCTTTCCTCTAGGTGACGGGATAATGACATTACTTTGGAGGGGCAAGATCCGGTCCTCCCTAAGGCAGCAAATATGACGTTTATTGTGCCTAGAGGGGGTTTTGAAGAAGAATCTCCCCGAAGCTCTGAACCTGTATGGCTCCCTCAACCACTGGAATGATGCAAGAGTTGCTTTAATTTCCCTTCTCGGACCAATTGATCTAAATGATCCCACAAGTTTCTGCAATCCTCGG
Source organism: Notholithocarpus densiflorus (assembly GCA_030021035.2). NCBI lineage: Eukaryota > Viridiplantae > Streptophyta > Magnoliopsida > Fagales > Fagaceae > Notholithocarpus > Notholithocarpus densiflorus. The sequence goes on along the minus strand of JARYZH020000240.1, from coordinate 209,263 downwards.
TGATGTGTCCATGGTCTTGGTGATATTGGCAATAAAGGCCTTGATTACGCCTCATAGGATCTCCTATCATCTTACCCGGCCATTTGAAAAATGGCTCGTTTTTAACCTTCTCCAGAATCTGCTGTATTGGTTCTCAGAACACAGCATTAACCACCTGGGTGTTGGCAGATCCCGGCTGCCTAACAAAGTCTTTCCGAGGTCGGTTATTATTGTATCGGTCCGACCTGAAATCCCTCCTCTCCTGAGGGATCACCTTAGCCTTTCCTTTCCCTTACAATTGGTCCTTTTCTACCCTTCTGTACTTGTCTATCCGATCCATAAGTTGGCGCACACTAGTAACAGGCTTACCAGTCAGAGATTTCCTCAAATCATGCTCGGCTGGGAGGCCAGCCTTGAAAGTATTAATGGCCACATCATCATAGTCTCCATCTATTTTATTAAACATTTCCCAGTATCTATTCGAGTAGGTCTTCAGAGTTTCCCCCTCCCACATGGACATAGATAACAAGGAACCCAAAGGCCGGGGAACCCTACTGCAAGTGATAAAGCGAGCGCCAAAGGCTTGGGTGAGCTTCCTAAAGGAGTCAATTGAGTTTGGCATTAAACCATTAAACCACCTCATTGCCAGCTGACCCAAACTAGATGGAAAGACCTTACACATCAAGGCCTCATTTCTGGAATGAACTGCCATCCTCTGATTGAAGTGATTGACGTGTTCCACCAGATCTGTTCGATCATTATAAATGGTGAACGTGGGTTGATGGAATCGTTAAGGAAGACTCATGTCTTCTATGTTTCGAATGAAGGGTGATTTAGAGATTTGACTCAACGCCTTATTCATGGCATCGTTCCCCAGACCTTTACGAGGTGGGCTCTTATACCTACGTCTGCGGTGGTACTCTTCATCATAGGAAAAAGACTCGTTGGGTGGAGTTCTAGACCTCTGTCTGTAACTAGCATCATCTGCATCCTCAGAGGACAGTTTGGAGTTAGGTGATAAACGTTTTCACTGTGCGTGGCGCAATTCCCTTTTTAATCCCTCGATCTCACGTTGCACATCCCTATTATTCTTTGCATGGGAAACACGGCTCTTCCCTCGAGACTGACTTTTACTGGTATGTGTTGTGCGCACACTTCCCTCACGGTCCCCTCTCCGTTCGAGGTTTACAAACAAATCGCTATATTGAGACCCCCTTAATTCTGCTTGGTGTAGATTAGCATCCACCTGTTACGGACCTGTCGCTGCCTGGTGTGGACCTGCTCCTTCCATCTTAAACGTAGCACTCGGAATGTCTTCAGAATAGGCAAGTTCTTCCCACAGACGGCGCCAATTGTAGGGACTGGGATTTGGATTGGACCCAATATGGATTCGGTTCTAGCCAAACAAGCCCAAACAATTAATTTATAGAGCGTGGGTGAAAGAAGTAGTTCTATCCCGCAAGAAAGATAATAACACTCGTTTATTTGAGAGAAATTAATGTAAATAAAATGAGAAAATATGTCCTCGGCGTCGTCCGAGGAGCTATGTATTAGGTTTAGTTCTTGATCTTAGTTACAGGAATTTATAGGATCATTACAAAGATTTTTTGATTCTTTTTCTCTCTCTTTCTTTCAGGCCACTCTTCCATGCTATATACTATAATCCTAGTATCATCTCGACCATACACGTGTAGATTAGGTTCTAAGAACTCCCTTCTGTTCCATCCAACACCTGCCAGAACCTTCAACTAGTAGCTGTAAGGCTGCTTAACCACTGTTCAGGTATCACCTCCACATTAATGCGGCCAGAGAGTTAGTTGTGGGGCATTTAATGTGGAGGTAACAGCTTTGAAGATATTTGAATTTAATTTAGAGGATCCTAGAAAGTCTAGAGGATCTGAATCCATCTCTAATTCATTGATTTTGTTCAAGGTTGGCAATTATGAAAGCATTTAAAATTAGAGCAATACTTTAGAAAAGTGTAATTTACCAAAAATATTTTCTTATGGAATGACATGTTAGATTGTTTTTATTTTTTGGCTAAATTGTAAATTACACCCCTAAAGTTTTTGGGTGTTTGAATTTTACACCGTAGTTTCAAAATTTAGATTTTATCCCATAGAATTTAAAGGTGTTTGGATTTTACATCTTGAAATTTCAGAATTTGGATTTTACCCTTAAAGTTAAGGGGTGTTTCTCAAACTTTAGGGGGTAAAATCAAAATTCTGAAATTTTAAAGTGTAAAATCCAAACACTTCCAAACTTCAAGGGATAAAATTCAAACTCCGAAACTTTAGGGTGTAAAATCCAAACACCCTCTTTGCAATTTAGTCTTTTTTTTTTTTTTTTTTTTTTTTTTTTTTGTGGGGGTGGGGGGGAAGAAACCAGCCAAAAACTTTATTAATTCAACAGAAAACTTCTATCATGAGATACAAAAACTTAGCTCTCTTTGCTAACATGTCTGCAGCAGCATTACCACTTCTAGCTTCTCACATGATTGAACACACACCCTAAGCTTTGAGGCCAAAGAGCGAGAGTCTTCAATTAAATGCCAAAAATGGGCATGGCAAGTACTGTCAATGTTGAGGTTCTTAATGATAGAGTCCCCTTCCACGATCACCTCTTGGAGGCCAATTTTGATGGCAAAGGTAATAGCCCGCCTGCAAGCAAGAGCTTAGACTTCGTCTACTGACGGAGGCAAAACCATATGTTCTGACAAAGCTCCAATTACATGTCCTTCACAGTGTCGGATAATAACACTAGTACCTGCCAATGATGATTCCTTAAAAAATTGCTCCATCGAAATTTTCTTTGTAAAAAGGAGGGGTGGGAGGTGTCCATCGCTCAAAACTGGAAAGTGGAGGAGATTGAGGAGGAGGGTTTGTAACAATGTGGAACTCATGAAGTCTAGACCTACTTTAATTATAACTTTAATTTTTATATAAAAATAAAGAAAAAAAAATTGTATCCATGTACTCTACTTGATATTATTTTCAAGTAAATAAGTTTTTAAACATTATAGCATTAGGTACAGGGTTGTTTCCGAAATCATCTGCTCAAAATGAGTATTGAGTTATGTACTAAAGACTAAAGATCAATTATTGACAATGGTTGTATAGTTCATCTATTAATAGCAAAGACTAAAGAGTGTATTCAGTCTCGGCATTTTCGACCTTAATCTATTTCTACAGCTTCCATTTTGCATGATTTTGTTCTCTCTTCGTGTCTGGGTTTTATCAAAAAGGCAAAAAATTAATGACCATTTGGTCTTCACAATGTCTTAAAAATGTAAAATATTTATATTAAAAAAACACTGAAACACAAAGAGATTGTGCAAAACTAAAAAAAGTGTATACATAATATTAGTATTTCATTTATAACATATACATGATATAATCGTGATTCATGGTTTTTACCCAAAAAAAAAAAAACATGATTCATGGTCAGTTGGTGTCAATCGTGACGATCATGTCGAGACGTTCTTTCTGAGAAATTGGTGGGTCTTTGTTTTCACCAAAAAAATGAAATTCGGTCTTTGTCTCTAAAGTAGTTTTAAACTTTTAGTACCACATAAACTGTCATAACTTTTGATACAACTATCTTACGTTTCAAACTATGACTGACTATTTGTCACTTTCACATAAACCCATCACTCTTTCTCTACCGCTCAAAGTCTGCCACATGGACAATTGTGACACAAGTTGTGTCATTTTATATGGTCTAACCATTTTTCTTTTCTCTTCGACTACCTATTTATATGTGTTTTCAGTTTCAACTTTCAACTACACGTGGTTTTACCTACACATGGTTTTAGGTATGAATTATTGCTATTAGGTATGAATTATTGCTGATTAGCAAAGAAAAATGTATGAAATTAGGTATGAATTATTGCTGATTAGCAAAGAAAAAGGTATGAATTATTGCTCTTATAGTAGTTAGTGGATCTAGGTCTGAATTATTGCTGATTAGCAAAGAAAAAATGAATGAATTATTGCTCTTATACTAGTTTGTGGATTGAGGAGATGGCACATGTGTGCGCCTGATACTTTGGTATTTGTTTGTCCAAATTGATCACATGTGGACCTACTGAAATGCATGGACAGAATCACACAAGGCTCTTGTCCGTTGAACCCTCTATGTCATAGGGGGATTCATGCACCCGATGCACAATAAGTTTTCTCTCTGTCCATCTGATTTTGTCTTTATTACCATAAAAAGTTTCGACACACGCAATTTTCATAACTATTTTTAACTAATTAATTTGTATTTTAATTTACATCTCATAGTTTTTAACCAATACTGACACTATACGAGGTACAACATTATATACACTACGACGACACATCATTTTCTAAAAAATTAAGATACAAGACAGCAAAGATGCATAAATTAATATTTTATTTTAGGTATATATTATTATTTTTAGGTTTATTTTAGGCTTTAAAAAAGTACCGACAATCAATTTTTTAGAAAATATATCCAAAATTAATTTAAAATTAATAATAGATTGCAAAGTAGTACATTGATACCCCTTCAAAGATGTTCATATTACAAAGAAATAGTTTAACTAATTTAATTTAATAAATAAATTGAAAGAGTGTACGTAAATAACCTAGACACTACAACTAAATAAAAAACAAAAACAGTAATATACTAAAAATTAACTATATCAATCAGTTAATAAATAAATAAATACAAATACATAAATTAACAAAGAGAAAACCTAGTCACTACCTAACGATTAAAAAAAGGCGAAAATACACTTTTAGTCCCTACATTTTGGGTCAATTCCCATTTTGGTCCCAAAATTGATTTCATTGCAAATTTCATCCCTAAAAAAAGAAAATCGTTTTTAAAATCGTCCTTGCCGTCAACCAACCAATGGAAATATCCTACGTGTCTGACGGAATGCTTTACTTGCTGACGTGGCGCTGACATGACCATTAAAATATTATTAAAAAAGATTATTTGGCACTTTTAAATGTCGTGTCAGCATTTTAATTAATAAAAAAAGCCATGTCAGAGTATTTAAATAAAATTAAAAATTAAATTAAATTTTTTAAAAAAGCCTTAAATCTAATTTTTTTTTTTTTTTTTTTTTTTACTTTTCATTATTTTTTCGTAAGAATGCAACAATTTGTTCCTCATGTTCTTCCCAAATCCAAGAAACAAACCCAGCAACCAAATCCAATCTCCATCAATGCCAGGAAAATAAGAAATAAATCCAACAAACCAACCAATCTCCAACAAACCAATAAACTCATAAATTTCACATTCAAATTATCAAATTCCTATTCCAAATTCATCTTGATCATGAACACACAAGAACAACAAACCCAGAATATTCAATCCCAAGAACAAAAGAATAGAAACCAAAAATATTCCAAAATTTGTACACAAATTCTTCCACAAAAATCAATTGTACACAAACACCAACCCAGATCTGAATGGTTTTTTTTTTTTCTTTCCTTTTTTATGTTCTTATGAGGAGCAGATCTGGGTTAGGAGCAGATCTGGGTTTGGAGCAGATCCAATGGTGCTGTTTCTACCTCCTCGAATCCAACAGCACCGTTTCACACCACCAACCCCAACACCAAAACGACATAATCCACCTCCTCAGCCACTCGTCAAATGACGCCATCCCGACCACGAAACGACTCCTCGGCCACCCCGTCTTGTCATCGTCCTCATCAATCGAGTCTCGGCAGCTCGTGGTCGTAAGAGGTAGAGCTTGGAGTCTTCGGCCATGGGCTTATGGCTAGATCGAAGAGAGTGTTTTGTTTTATTTGGCCATGGGTGTCTGGGTTTTGGAGCTTGCTATCTCTAGCCATGGGTGTCTGGGTTTTGGAGCTTGCTATCTCTAGCCATGGGTGTCTGGGTATGGAGCAGATCAAAGAGAAATCAAAGAGACAGAGAGTGAGAGAACAATGGGTAGAGAGAGGGATTAAATTGATGCTGTGACGTTGGTGACTAAGAAAATTTGATGTTGGGTTGGGAACTTGGGTTTGTGGGGTTGGGATTGGGGTTTGCTGTAGAGGATTGTGATAAAAAAATTTTAAAACTGAGAATTGAGAAATTAAAATTTCAGTTTAAATCAAATTTGTAATTTCAGTTTAAATTAAAATTAAGAAATTTTGTTTTTTAATTAGATTTAAGGTTTGTTTTTTAATTTAATTTTTAATTTAATTTAAATACTCTTACACGGCTTTTTTTATTAATTAAAATGCTGACATGGCATTTAAAAGTGCCAAATAATCTTTTTTAATAATATTTTAATGGCCACGTCAGTGCCACGTTAGCAAGTAAGGCATTCCGTCAGACACGTAGGATATTTCCGTTGGTTGGTTGACGGCAAGGACGATTTTAAAAACGATTTTCTTTTTTTAGGGATGAAATTTGCAACGAAATCAATTTTGGGACCAAAATGAGAATTGACCCAAAATGTAGGGACCAAAAGTGCATTTTCGCCTTAAAAAAACAAAACGAAAGGAATATGATGAGTTTACATGAATAGTACCATGTAAAGTGTACATTGTAGGCAAAATAATTGTATAAAGGTTCCAAATATTAGCCACAGTTTACATGGTATTATTTATGTAAACTAATCAAAGCTCCAAAAAAATAGGGAGTACATTGCAAGTGAGAAATGAAAAAGCCAATTGTTGGTCGCTTGTCTCGATGAGTCGTGAAGGATCATTAGTTGCTGGTTTGGATGGGTTGCGATGGACCGTTGATCGATGCAGTGGCGGTTTTAGGAATTCTTTTTATGATAGTCATTAAGAGACCTAAACTATACAAAATATAATAAAAAGAAAACTTCATATATTGACAAAAAAACACGCAAATACATAAAATCTTACAATTTCCTTTCTACGAGATTTCTTATTTTAGAATCGTTGCATAATAGTTTCATTTTCAATACTGCAAGCTACATCTCTTTCAAAATTTTAGTTTAATAAAAATTTTCTTCAGTTTTTCCTTTTTATTTTGGAAGATGTTAGGTTATAGATTGAATCCAGTTAATTAATTCAATTACCCAAGTTGATTAATTAGGTTAAATTACATACAAATCGTGGAGGCACCAACAAATTACAAAATAAACTAATATGCAGCGGAAATTAAATGACACGGTGATTTGTTGACGAATGGGGAAAACCTCTCACAAGGTAAAAATCCCACCGGGTGAATTTCAGGTCACCACTCCCAAGAATCCACTAATCAAGAACAAGCGGTTATAAGTATAAGGAATCTTACCACTATCCTGGACTATCCCAAAATACCGACCTACAGTTGAACCTTTACTCCAATACCCAATTGGACTTGATCTTGTAGAAGACTTCTTCGCATGCATGGATCCAAGTACATGACTAACTCCAAGCAATTGAATGATTGTTGTTAGCTGCAAAGTTCTTCACTTCAAAGCATATTAAAGATCTAGAAGAACTTGGTTACAAAACCTTAAGACGCACAAAACGCAATAGCTTCTCACAGAGTATATGAGTTCTCTTATTGAGTCTCTGTGTATGTGATGACTTTAAAATAAGCATTTTAATGGTCTAGGGTTGTGCAGGACGAAACCCTAGCAATTGAAGTCATCATGGGCCGAAATTTAGATCCGAGAATTCTGAAATAGTAAATCTCGATAGATCAAGCTTGTGTTGAGCTTCATCATTAAATCTCGATAGATGCTAGTGTCTGGCCTAGTGTCGAGAATTACTGAACAGCTTTTCTTCACTTGTTTCTTAGATCAATCTTCATGTCTTTAATGATACCACTTAGAATGTAAATTTTACATACTTCTTGATACATTAAACCCAACTTAGATCTATCAAATTATAAGTAAAGTGCGTTTTGTTAAAGGATAAGCCAATACGTAGAAAATATGACCATAACAGAAGAGCCTAATATATTGTTGAGGGGACGAAAGTTTAAGGACATCATTTGGTTACAAATTTAGTAAACAAATTAACATAGCTATACATTTTAAAAATATTATCATTGAATTGCATGTTCTTTATGTTTTTAAAAAACATGTCAAATTTCATGCCAATTGAATATTATTTACTATTCGATCCATAAACTTATTTTTTATGTATAATTTTAGACTACAAAAACTCAAAATTCAAACAATTGGTTGACTACATAGCTATTGATCTTTTATTTTATTGAAATTTTGCAAGCATGGATAACATAAGAAGAAATGTAATCCAATGATGGATTTGTTAAAATTTACATCTAATAAAAAATATATATTAGGCGGAGTTGTTGCCAAATTTTGTCCAAAGTTTAATTATGTTGGACCAAAAAAAAAAAAAAAAAAAATAGGGTTGTCACAAACTTTTCTTAAAGATAAAAAAATCATAAAATTTTTAAAATTTACATATAATGATTATTATTTTTCCAGGTCAAGGCTTCAATATGGAGCCGCCATTGAATTGATGATCTAGGCTAGTAGCAACAAAAGAGAGTGAATGAGAGAGAGAACTAGAGATTGGAAAAGAGAAGGCTTAGAGACGGACTGTCCTCGATGGATGGTGGAGATGTGTAGGTGCAAGGAGATCTATCTTGTTCAGGATTTATCTAATACGTGAGATGTGTCAGTGTGGTACCTATGTTGGTCACATGCCGAAGAAGGGTACTTGTCCAAAAACCGTGACCATGCATCCTAGGTTTCAAGTTATACCTATTTTAATTATAACTTTAATTTTTATAAATAAAAAAGAAAAAAGAAAAAGGAAAAAATATTTCTATCCATGTCACTCTAGTTGATAATTTTTCTAGAAAATAACTTTTTAAACCTTAATGGCACTAGGCGAAAACCCGTGTGATGCACGGGAAAACTTTGCCTAAAAGTATGTTGGTCTTAAGCTTTGTATAAAAAGTATAATTAAATTATATTGGTCTTAAATTGAAACAATAAATACTACAGGAAAACTTTAAAATTAAAACTTTTGGTGTGTATCTAACTAAAATTTTATGTAGTCCTCTCTAGTTTCTACTGTGGGATACCAAAATTATTTTTGCATCATAGATTTTATGCCAAATATTTGTGGCTAGAATCCTATAAATTGTTTAGATTTTCAGAAAGGACAAATGTTATTAGAATCTACTAAAGGGACAAAAGCTGTTAGAATTTATTACCACAGTATCTCAATTGTTTGTCAATATCTAAACTTATGATCATCTTTATGCTTATGATGGACCTACCACTTTCATGCGTAAAAAAAAAAAAACTTGTAATTCGAAGGCACGCAAACAGTTTGATCTAATTTGTTGCGAATTTCTTAATCGGTTGTAGGAGCATATCAACAAATTGGTTTTCATACCTAGTACGTACTTTAATATGACTCAAAATTTAATGGTATACCATAGCATCACAGATGACTCAAAATTTAATATGAATATAGTTGGATGCAATATGACTATTGGTGACTATGCCATATCACATAGCATTTGACTTTTTCTTTAACATGGAAAATTCTTAGGTACTCTCGAAGTATAGTAAAATGATGCTCTCTCCTTTCACATTCATGATGGACCCCACCATGAATTTAATGAGTAGACCCTACCATAAATGTGAGATAAGGGAGCACTATTCATCATGCTCCGGGAGTACCTAAGAATTACTCATGTAACACAACAAGAGAAGCACTCGTTATCTTAGTAGACAATCCTCCCAATGTGTAGCCCATTGGTAAGATTGAATATTATCTTCAATTTATGGAATCCTAATATAGCACTCAAAATGAGAGAGAGAGAGAGAGAGAGAGAGAGAGAGAGAGAGAGAGAGAGAGCTTCCTTGGAAGAATTTGCAAGTTCTTGATCTTAGTTACAATTTTCTTCAAGGACCACTTCCAATACCTCCATTGGGCACTTATTTCTTTTCGGTCTCAAGGACAAATTTAAGTGGAAACATACCTTCCTTGATTTGTAACATCACTTCCCTTGACGTCCTTGTTTTGTCTCATAATCACTTGAGAAACATGATTCCTTTGTGTTTGGGAAACTTTAGTGATTCTCTCACAGTCTTAGATTTGAGAAGTAACAAACTTAATGGCACCATTCCAGCAACTTTTACAAAGGGAAATTACTTGAGAAGTCTTAACCTCAATGACAATCAATTGGAAGAGTCATTGCCAAGATTGTCGATCGATTGCAGCTAGTTGGAAGTTCTAGATCTTGGTAACAACAATATAAATGGCACCTTTCCACATTGGTTGGAAACGCTTCCAGAGTTACGGGTTCTTGTTTTGCGATCAAACAAATTTCATGGTGCCATAGCCAATCCCACGACCAAATTCTCTTTCCCGAATTTACAAATCATAAACCTCTCTCACAATGATTTCCATAGTCTTTTGTGTATGTTTTTAGATCCCTGTAAACTAGATTGTTTAACCTAATTAATTAACCAAGTGAATACTTAGATTTATTATTCAGATCTAGGTTAAATCAAAACAATCATATCATGCAAAGCAGCGGAAAATATAAAGAACACAATGATATGATGACCTAGGAAAACCAAACCGATAAAAAACCTGGGGAGAATTTAACCTAGCTATCCTCAAGGTAAAAAGCAAATCCACTATAGAGAATCAAAGTTTACAATAAGACTTAGACCACTAACATCCTATTGCTACCACATGTAGAACTTACTGACACGACCATGTGCAAGCTCCGAATCCACGGACTCCTTCTCTATTAGGCCTTTGCAACATAAGCACCCACACTTGTGACTTTGAGACTCCACTCAAAGGTTTTGGATCTCCTTAGACGTTGATCTTGTATGCAGGAACTTCTACAACACCGAATCTTGAGATTCTTCAAGGAATAACAATGGTAGAGACTTTAAAGAGCTTTTGGGTACAAAACCCTAGATCGACAAAAGAGGCACAAGATGCACTCTAATCTCTCTAAAAAACTCCAAAAACCCTCTCTAGGGTTAGCTTATAATGTCCTTTAAATATTGGAAAAAAGAGCTTGCGATTTGGGCTTCAAACGATTAAATTATGGGCTTTTTACATTTACTGATTTTTTGCTGATATACGACTTTTAATCAATCGAGTACCAATCGAATGACTTTCGATCGATCGAGTACCAATCGAGTACCAATTGAACGAAACAGATTGTAACTCATTTTTTTTCATCCCGAACTTGAGTTTTTTTTTGTCTTGGACTTCAATGTAGACCATTCTAAACCAATGAGACTTAGTTTTTGTCATGGTTTGCCAACATCACAAACTCAAAACCTAACAATCTCCCCCTTTGGCAATCCGTGACAAAACATACATACAATATAATGCCCATATACAATAAAATTCCCAAATACATCACAAATCCCAATCTAAGACTCCTAACCTAGAAGTTGCAAGAAGAGGTAGAAGGTCTTGATCAGAATGTACTTGTCTTTCCTGAAAACACTCCAAAAAACACATCACCACATGTGTGGAAAGAAAGACATATAAATAATAATATGAAACACAATATAAAAACAAAAGTAAATTCTAACTCTCCCCCTAAGTTAGATACTTCAAAAAGTTTTTATATTCTCCCTTTCAAAAATAGTTTCAACTCCCCATAAACAAAACAAACAGGATTCCCACATTTCATCTATTTCTCCCCCTTTTTGTCACGTATTGACAAAGACAACTCAAACAAAGAGTAAACAGAAAACATACGCAACAAAATTCAAGAGAAAAATAGAGAATCAAGAAAACAAATGAATCCAGCTCTATAGAGAATAGATGCAACTCCCCCTATGAAGAGCAACAACTCCTCCTATGAAGAACAAAGGTTAAAAAACAAGCTTCTTCCCCTATAAAAATAAAAAAATAAAAAAATAAAAAATAAACAACAACAACAACAACACAAGTTTTGGGGAAAATTTAGGATGTGGAGAAAAGTAAAAACACACAAACCTAACTTTAAAAAAAATTGAGGATTCACTTGAAGAAAAATATTCTCTCTTTCAATATATGCAAGCTTGACACTATGTGACCCATAAATAGATGGTCTTTTGAACTCAAATCAAGTAAAGAAAATATTTGCACATTATCATCCATCATATCTCTTTAGAAAAATATTTTCTACAGTTCACACATAAAAGTAGCATATACTAAACTGTACAAAACTCAAAAATTAATCAATCAATTTTTAAATCAAGTTGAGTACCCAATTTAGCAAAGTGAATGCGTGTTATGTGTGAAAAAATGAGAGATATGACTACAAAAATGCAAGATGGATAAAGAAAAAACAATGCAATGCATGTGAATCCTAAATGAAAAAAAAATTGGTCAAAAACTTAGAAACTGAAAAATTTTCAGTTTGGATCGGTCGAGCATCAATCGAATACCAATCGAGTCAAGCAGAAGCTAGACTTGAAAAATCTTAAAATTTTCGATTCGAATACCAATCGAGTCAAGCAGAAGCTAGACTTGAAAAATCTTAAAATTTTCGATTGATTGAAAATCACACTCGATCGATCGAAATTCTGGAAAACTGAATTTTTTGAAAAATTATAGAAGATTATGCAGAAACTACTCAAACCAAGGAATTTCATGAATGCAATGCATGAGAATGAGTTAACATGTTTTTCAAAAACATGAGTTTTCAACTCAGAACTTCAAAACAAGGTTTTTAATCATCAAAAACACAATTTTTGCCAACCCTTAAAAATATTTTGCATCAAACACCATAGAAAACATAATCTTGGATGACCAAACTAGATTCACACACAATTCCATGTACAAAACTTAGCAAAGAATAACTTGTGAAGTGTGTGCAACTAGAAAAAGCATGAAATACATGTGGGGTGATTTGTAGATAGTAATCAAGCATAATTTCTACATTATTCATCACATAAGTTTGAAAGTGACTATCACCTAAAGAGTTACATCATATAACTCTCACATCTCTTAGAAAACAAGCTTGCAATCACGTTTTTTTTTTTTAGCCTTATAATGTACACACCATTTTTATTTTTTCGTGTAATTTTTATTTTAGCCACATAATGTACACACCATTTTTATTATTAATTTTTTTTTATTCCAAGGCTACACCTTATTTTCTTTTTGTGCATGTGCTACACTTTTTCGAGCACAAAATCTTACAATATGCACTAAGATGTTCAAGATTGGCTAGTAAACAATACTGAAATGGTTATTTATGCATTTCTTTTAAGATTTTTTTAGTCCTTCCAATCAAAAGCATTTGACTTCAAAATCAAGATCATGTGATCAAAAACTATAAAGAACTCTCATACAACATGCACTATATAGCTAAAAATAGCAAAGTGCAGAAAAAATAAGTTCATCCAATCTAAACAAGGTACACAAGCATGTTATATAAAGATAATATGACCAACCTTAACTACATATTCATGATGTGTAATACACAAGAAATAAAAATCTTTTTGATTTCAAAAAAAATTTTATGACCAAAACTAAAAGCACACATTATGCTAAATGATTAAAAATGCAAATGCAATGCATGACAGTGCTTAACTAAGCTATAGAGGGTACACAAACAAGAAATATCAATTTCTTAATTAACCCTTGAGTACATGTACAAATTAATACATACTCACACAAAATCAGAAATAGATTAGCACTTATATAACACATACTATTCAAGTTTCTCCACAATGTCAAGCATGTGTAATCCTCAAAACAAATAAAAGAAGACACAAAATAAAATATTTTTGTCTTTTTGAAAAATTTTCAATGTTTTTGGATTTTTGAATAATCAAAACAACCTAAGAAAATAAAACAACCAAAAAGTAAAAGTAAGCATGTCCACAAATAATTGAAAGAATTAAATTAGGGACAAGTAAGAAACACTCACCTTAGAGAATCTTTTCTCACCCATATAGCATGAGTCTTCGGCTTTGTAGGTGAAAATCCATGAGAAGCAGAGTGTATTTAAGGGATTACACCAATCTTCTAAGAGAGACCGAAATCCCACAAATTCCTTTTAGAAGCCTAAAAAAAATCAACTAAAACAATAGTGTCCTTTTTATTCAAATCATCACAATCAAAATTAGTAAGACACTTAAAATTATCCATGATAACAGGGATCAAGGATCAACTCTAGGTATAATAACCTAAATTAAGAGCTAATCCGCTCTGATACCACTTGTACGTTTTTAGATCCCTATAAACTAGATTGTTTAACCTAATTAATTAACCAAGTGAATACTTAGGTTTATTATTCAGGTCTAGGTTAAAATAAAACAATCATATCATGCAAAGCAGCGGAAAATATAAAAAATATAACGATATGATAAGCCAAAAAAACCAAACTGGTAAAAAACCTGTGGAGGATTTAACCTAGCTATACTCAAGGTAAAAAGCAAATCTACTATAGAGAATCGAAATTTACAATAAGACTTAGACCACTAACATCCTATTGCTACCACATGTAGAACTTACTGACAAGACCACGTGCAAGCTTTGAATCTCCGAACTCCTTCTCTATTAGGCCTTTGCAACACAAGCACCCACACTAGTGACTTTGAGACTCCACTCTAAGGTTTTGGATCTCCTTAGATGTTGATCTTGTATGCGGCAATTTCTACAATACCAGATCTTGAGATTCTTCATGGAATAACACCGATAGAGAGAGAGAGAGAGAGAGAGAGAGAGAGAGAGAGAGAGAGAGAGAAAATAGAGTTGCGGGACTGTTGAGGTTAGACTATACATTTCTTTTTATTTTTTATTTTTTAGAGTGATTGTATATCTTCCTTGACCATACATCTCTATTTGATTACACAGAAGGACTAAATTAAGACTTGAAAAATGAGTAGGAATGTTGGTTTGGTCAGATAGGATCAGTGAATCTAAACTACAAATTGTTGTTTGTAAAGAAGTTGAAGAGTGTGTGTAATCTGAAGGGAAGTTTGTACAAAGGAAGAGAGCTTCTAAGTTAGTCAGGGTCTTGGCTTTCAAGTTTCATCTATGCATGGGGGAGGAGAAAGAGAGTTTGTAATTAAGTAGGTTAGGGTCTGGGTTTTCATCTACACATGGGAAAGGATCATGCTTAGGTCATAATATGTAAGGGAATAAGTGGGTTTGAGCTTTTCATAAGGTTTGGTTTAATTTTCTACAACAACCCATCTTTTAGATAATAGTAAAAAAAAAAGTTAATGTGATTGTTTGGGTAACAGTAAAAAAAACTTAATGAGAAGAGGTTAAAAAGGATAAATGCAATATTAGAGCACCACATGGCAGGAGCTCATGCACTCCCACATGAGGTATTTGCTTTTATATATGTACTAATCTATGTCCGGTGTGATGCGCAGATACTTTATTATTTTATTTCAAAATAATTTCTAACTATTCTTATGTTCAATTATATTATACATATCATTAAGAGGAAGAAAATAAAAATAACCAAAATTATTATGAATATATATAGCCTAAATGAATTCACAATTATTTAATTATTTTTACTAATTAAAGTGTAAAATTATCTTTTACATTCCTAAAAGCGAGTGTCCAATTGGACATATAATTTTTTGGCTTCAAGAGTCTTCTACATTAGAAATTAAAACAAAAAAAAACAAATTGAGGGAATTATTGTTTCTATCATATAAACCGTTTATTTATTTATATTTAATATTTTCCACCATATAAAAGAAGATAGTGTAAAAATAATTTTTGTGCAAAATTACTATCAGCAATAAAATGATTTATCAAGGTAAATTGAATTATAAAATCTTAGGTTGATTCTATAACATATTTCATTTAAAAAATAGAACATCTTTTTATTTTTGGCATACAATTACAAATTAAATGCATAAAATAATGAAAGATCATATTAATAAACCTACCTTACATCCATCTTCTCTAAGAATGAAATCCTTAAACATTCAACCTAAATAAAGCAAATATTAAATAGTCAAGGTACAACTTTGTTAAAAGAAGCCCTCTATTCTTCTTCATCACTTGCTATCTTTGCAATAAATCATTTACCTTTGCCACATCTAAGGCTTAACTCTGGTGCAAGCCCTGCATCACTAATTTTGTTGGTCCATGGTCATAAAAATTTAAAAATAAAATAAAATATGAACTTGAATTAATTTGTATAGAGAAGAGTTTAAAATAGAAACAAATTATAACATTAGGACCAAATTTGATAAGTTCTATCAATCCTAATCTTTACAAATTGATAGCTTCTGTCCTACCTCTACAATTAATTTTTGACTTTGTGTTGGTTTAAATTTTGGCTTTGATTTTCAATTCTATGAGGTGAGAATAATGATTATGCATAACAAACTAACAACGATATTTGGGTTCTCAATTTGTGGCTGAAATGGTAAATTAAAAATAAAACTATTATAAGAACTTAATTATAGCATTTAATAAAAAAAAAAACCAAAACATTGTTTTTTGATTTTTACATTGAGCGGCCATTGATAATCACAGCTCGGCATGAGGTTAATCTTCTGTGTTAATCCTATCTACCTGGGATCATTCACAACCTTAAAAGACCATATAAAAAACCAAATATCAGAATCCATTTAATTTTGGCAGGAAAATTTTCAAGAAAATTTTTAAGATATTACTTTCTATGAAAATAAATATGAAATACAAGTACTGCAGGTGTACATATAGGTTGAATCAATGGTACACAATGAATAACCTGCTATCTCTGCAAAAGTATTAAGGAAATGGACCGACCCATAAGAATTAGTAATAGTATTGTTTAATCGAACTACAAAGATGTATTATCCTATTTACGCTTAGCAAAAAGGAGAAAAAAAAGAAAAGATGTAGTGTCGTGAAGTCTATAAAACCAAGATTGACACAAATTTGATAGCACTTACTTTAAACAAATAGTTGTCACTCAAGTGAGAATTATAAAAGAACTAATGTGAAAGGCCCTAACAGATCTTCAAAGAATCCAAATAATAAAGAAATTCAAATTAATCATGTAGGGGTTAATCTCATGTCAAAAACCAAAATGGACAATGCTAAGAGTTAGAACAAATTAAAGCACAAAAGTATTAGAACTTAGGGCTTGTTTGGATTGAGGGGGGAGGGAGGGAGAGTGTAGGGGAGTATAGTAGAGTTGGCTGAAAATAAGTTAATTTTGGACCAATTCTTATCTACTCTACTCTACTCTACTCTCCCTCATTCCCCCTCAATCCAAACGGACCATTAGGGTATGTTTAGAATGGAGGAAGATGGAGAGTTGGTGGGATTGTATGAAGGCAAGCACATGAGCATGGCCAATTGGTTGGTTTTGAAAAATCTGATTCTTGGTCAAATTTATGATGGTTGATTCTTCTTTTTTTTAGTTAACATGGGGTGGGGGAGCACTCATTTAAAGAACTATTTTTTAAATAAATAATAACAATAAAATCTTGTTTGAGCCTATTGCCTATTTAAAGGAAAATAATAAATAAATAAGCCGACCTCTTTTAGAAAGTCAAAGTAAATATAATTGATTCCTAAGAGCATTTTACAAGCCCCAAAATGGTATTTTACAATCCACAAACACTAAAATGATGCTTTATCTGTTTTCTATATCCTAAAAAATTTACAATACTGCTACAGTAGGCATATATGCAACATACTGTAGCAGCTTGTATTTATTTTTTTATTTTGTTTTTTTCATTCAGCCTCTTTCTTCTGCCCTCTTTCACTGACTTTGGGTTTTATTGGGTTTTGGGTTATATTATTTTATTGTGTAGATATATTATTGGCGGAAATCACATTTTCGTCCCTACATTTTCAAGCGATTCTCATTTTGGTCCCTAGATTTTATTTTCACCGCTTTTAGTCCCTATTTAGAAAAACGCCATCCATTTTAGTCCTTTCCGTCAGTGCCCTAACTGCAAAATCCTAGGTGGCAAACGGAAGTATTAAAATAATAATAAAAATTTTTATTTTAGCATTAAAAAATGCCACGTATCTAAATTAAAAAAAAATTAATTTATTAATTTTAACTAAATAAAAAAAATTAAAAACAAAAACAAGAACACAAACAACAAAATTTAAACACAAAATTTAAATTTAAGAACACAAAATTAAAAACCAAAATCACAAACCCAGAAAATAAGAACACAAAATTAAACTTCAGATTCACATCAGATTAAACATGAAAACAAAATTTAAAACCCAAAAAATTTGAACAAGAAATTGAAACCCAGCCATCAAGAAGAAGAAATCATGGAAGGTTTAATTCCATTTCTTCTCCAAGCCATCAAGAAGACGAAGCCTCACAACAAATATAATAGAAGCCACTCATAAAACTCAAACCATAGCTACCATTTGTTAAATGTAGTAGAATCGTTCAATGGGTCATCTCATAGGCTAACCCAGATTGAATTTCAGCCACCATATACGCCATAAACCCAAAACCCCACAAACCCAGATCGGAATACAACATCGGAATACAACAGACACCACAAACCCACAAACCTAGATCAACATAGACCATAAACCCAGAAACCCAGATACACCACAAACCCAGAAATCTACATACACCACAATCTCCGCTGCCCGGTCCTGAGAAAAAGCCATTTACGTGCTTGGCGGTGACGTTCCCTCCGTCGCAGTCACTGACGAAAACCCACGTGTCCTCCAAGCTCAACCGCCTCATCTCCGAGTTCCAGTCTCTCCCAGAACCAATCGACCGTGTCAAGCGCTTGCTTCACTATGCGACTCTATTGCCGGAGCTAGACCCGTCTACCAAGGTCAACTCGAATCGAGTCATGGGCTGCACAGCCCAGGTTTGGCTCTAGGCCGAACTGGGCAGCGACGGAAAGATGAGGTTTTTTGCTTACAGCGACTCCGAAATCAGCCGAGGCTTTTGCTCTTGCCTTGTTTAGGTTCTCGACGGTGCGGCATCGGAGGAGGTGATGAAGATCACCACAGATGTTTGGGTTTTAAATTTGATGTTTTCATGTTTAATCTGATGTGGATCTGAAGTTTAATTTTGTGTTCTTATTTTTTGGGTTTGTGATTTTGGTTTTTAATTTTGTGTTCTTAAATTTAAATTGTGTTTAAATTTTGTTGTTTGTGTTCTTGTTTTTGTTTTTAATTTTTTTTATTTAGATAAAATTAATAAATTAAATTTTTTTTTTTAAATTTAGATGCTGATGTGGCATTTTTTAATGCCAAAATAAAATTTATTATTATTATTTTAATACTTCCGTTTGCCACCTAGGATTTTGCCGTTAGGACACTGACGGAAAGGACTAAAATGGATGGCGTTTTTCTAAATAGGGACTAAAAGCGGTAAAAATAAAATCTAGGGACCAAAATGAGAATCGCCTAAAAATGTAGGGACGAAAATGTGATTTCCGCCTATATTATTTTAATGTGTTGTATGATAAAAAAAAAGTTTAGATGTTGGGTGTATTGTAAAATGATATGATATAATAGATAAAGTAGCTTTTGAGATGGTAAAATGAGATATTTTGTAGAAAGCGGATGTGCGTGCTCTAATCAACCAAGATTTACCATGTACTCATGCAATCTTGCTTCTCCCCCCCACCCCCCTCCCCCCCCTTTTTTTTTTTTTTGACAATCAAGAAAAATATTATGTAACCTAGCTTCTTTTATGTGTATAAATTCCTCCTTCCCCCTCTGCCCTCCTCCACCATATACCACCACTTCTATAGTCATTATTTGCTCTCTCAAAAATGGCTAAACACATCACTATTCCAAAAAATTTCATGAGGATATTCATTGTAACTTTTTTTATGGCCAACACATAGGCAACGACCTTGCTCCCACCCAATGATATTGCTGATAGATTTCATAATGATTCTGAGACCATCAAAATAGCCTCTAGTGATTTTGGCTATATAGTTCAAGAAATCCCAGCTGCTGTTTTTTATCCGAACTCCATAGTTTATAATTACCTAGTCTCCGCATCAGTTCTCAAGAAGCTCAACAATTGTTCCTATTCTTCGTTCCTTCATGTTGTAATGACTAGATTTGAGCATGTACAATAAAATAAAAGGTTGCTCTTTTGGTTGTTTCACAGGATAGAGAATTGGCTCTAATGGATTAATCCTAGATAAGCATGCTTTAAACGTTACAGCTCCATATTCTGTCTATCTTCTCAATATTATTAGACATCAAATTCATTAAATTTTTTCATCTTATTTTAATTGTTGTGTTAATAAATATTAATTTAGCCAAGAAATATAAAATCAATAGAATGAAGGACATGTTAGAGTGCACTTACTGTATTAGTTTTTGCAAACAGGGAGATGCAGCCAACGGCTGCCAATAGAAAGAGGTAAAGTCAGAGAAGAGGTAGGATTGAAGAAAGAGAAGTAATAGTGTAGCAATTATAACGAATTTCATATCCTTTCACTCATTCATTTCAATTTAATGTTTTTACATGTATAGTATCTATATTGTTAAGAGAAACTAGTAAGTTACCCGTGCGATGTACAGATAATGTTGTAATGTTTTATGTAAAATAGTTTTAGAGAATGTTGTACATGCATTATATCATAATTATTATAGAACTTTATTAGTATGAGTTCATCATAAAAAACAACAATTATAAATTCCACACACATATTGTTAGGGTCATGTGTTTTGGTATTGTCTACCATGTCAAATTATGTGTTTTTTATTTATTGAGTTTTTATGTGTCTTAAAGTTGTAATTGAAGACCAAGTTGAAGATACAAATTTTGCTCAAGAAAAGTTCAAGAAAAACACATATTCAGCACTTTTTCACATGTATCTCGAAAGTAGCTCAATACTTCTCGATAAAATCTAGAAACTTATTGCCTCCTTGACACAAGCTTGACATTGCTCGATCTATCAAGATTTTGTTCTCGACACAAGCTCAATAGTAGCTCGA
Organism: Notholithocarpus densiflorus; assembly: GCA_030021035.2. Lineage (NCBI taxonomy): Eukaryota > Viridiplantae > Streptophyta > Magnoliopsida > Fagales > Fagaceae > Notholithocarpus > Notholithocarpus densiflorus. The sequence continues at coordinate 188,453 of JARYZH020000240.1, read as the reverse complement.
TCTATCCAGCTTCGCGGATTAGTAAAAATTAGCAACGCGAAAAAGCCCATAACTTATTCGTTTGAAGCCCGAATTGAGATCCATTTGAATTGGTATTTAAAGGACATCATAAGCCATCTATTACAAGGCTTTTGGAGAGAGAGAGAAACACTCTGTTTATGCGGCTAGGGTTTTGTAACCAAGTTTTCTCTATTTCACCAAACCAAAGAGTTTCAAAGTAGATCTGAAGATTCCATTGGTGAAGAAACTGAAGTCATAGCAACTACCACAGACTTACTATTGTGAAAAAAACCTTCAAGAGGTTCTTGAAGTCACTTGGATTGTGGGTGGAGCATTTATACATTAGAGAGTTCAGAGGTTTTGAAGCGGTAGAAGGTTTCTGCTGTAAGTTCATCTACATGGATTGTAGAGTCTAGGGACAAAGGTTTTGTACTAGATCTGAAACTTCTCTTTATTATAGTGGATTTCTTTTTGGGAATGTTTACCCTTAGGTTTTTTACTATGAAACTAGTTTGTTTCATTGGTTTTTCTAGGTCATCATTTCTTGTCTTATTTACTATTCTACTGTGCTTGATTTTGACTTGATATTGATGTTTGTTTATTTGAACAAGGTTTATTCATAATAGATCTAATTAATAACTTGAGTTTAACTCTTGTTAATCTATCAACTGGGGTCTAAATTTCCCAACACATATCCATTATAATTATTCAATTGATGTTATGAGGAAAAAAAAAAACAATTTTGGAGAAATATTGTAGAATAAAAGTTGATATAGAACGTGTCTTTCTCTTTCTTCCTAATCAATATCAATATATATAAAAGGAGAGACCTCATGTGGGAGAGCATGAGGTTCTGCCAAGTGGCACATTCGTTGAGCTTCTCTCATTTAGGCTTCCACCTCATCAAAGTTTACATTTATATAAAACTTTTAATTCATTGAATGTGTCAATGAAGTTAATACACATTAATTATCTATAAGTATGCACTAATTATATATATATATATATATACACACACATATATAAAAGAATTTCATATGATTTTTTTAAAAAATATATATAAGAAAGAAAAAACATCACGTGAGAGACCATGTGATTTTGTCATGTGGCGCTTTGAAAGAGTAATTTTTCATTTAGCTTTACACCTCAACTTCTTTACATATTTGGATTATAATAAAATTCTATTAATATGATATCACTATTTCACTGAGTGCTTAGCTTACCACTATCATACTTCAATAACATAAACGTGACATCATAAATTTTAGATGATATTTCCATAAGCCAACTAAACATTTACATTTTTCTCAAAAAAAAAAAAAAAAACTAAACTAAACATTTACAGGAAATTACAAATTTTTTATGCTGACTCCAAGCCAATGTAGAAACAAAAATTATGATTAAAAATTTTAGCAAAAAAATAAATGATTAAACAAACAATCAACTTATTACACCACTTTTTTTTTTTTTTTTTGGGAGAAGATATTACACCACATAATAACTAATTTCTAATTCATGTAACTTTTTCTCTATAGTTTAAATTCTCCATCCCCTTAATTTTGTATTACATCATTAATTGAACAAAAATCTCTTCAGGTTATTGCAACATTACTTCATGTTATTACTTTAAAATATTTTGGACATTTTATATAAGTTTTTCACATATCAGCTTAAAGTATTATCCGTGCATCACGCGGGACCATGGCTAGTTTAAAAACAAATATATATCCCAAACACCCACAGTCAATCACATCATTTACAAACTCACAAATCTATAACATCTGACCTTAACATTAAAATCGTAATTGCCGTTGTCACTTAATATAAAATGCAAGCCCCCCTTCCATGTGGAACTCATGAAGTCTAGCAACTGCATCAGAATAAATTTTTGAGTATGGTATTGAAAATTGTTACAATCTGAAGGCATTACTTTGTACCAAATACTCCAACCCACCATGGCGAATAGGTTTACAAGATCAAAACACCATCATTAGAGATATTAAAATCAAGTCTACTTCCATCACATGCTTGTTCCATGATCTTCAACAATTGAGGGTCTCCACTATGAGTAGCTATGATTTTATCAATTAGAGTTGGCTGTACACTTAAATTTGCCAAGTAAAATTGGGAGTCTCCAGTCACTATGTCTACTCCAAGTTTCTGACGATCAACAATAATATGCTTCTGAGTAGTTAACACTGCAGTTGAGAAGCCATATGACTTTCGACTAAGTGCATCAGCCATAACATTGGCTTTACCAGGATGGTAATTTATAGAACACTCATAATCTTTAATTAATTCTAGCCATCTCCTTTGCCTCAAATTTAATTCCTTTTGAGTGTATATGTACTTCAAACTTTTATGGTTTGTGTATATTTCACATCTCTCACCATATAAGTAATGCCTCCAAATCTTCAATGCAAAAACCATTGCTGCCAATTCCAAATCATGAGTTGGATAACTCTGTTCATAATTCTTTAGTTGTCAGGAGGCATAAGCAATCACCTTCCCATGTTGCATTAGAACACAACCAAGACCTTTACGAGATGCATCACTGTATATCACAAAAGCACCAGAATTAGATGGAATAGTCAATACTAGAGTAGAAACCAACCTTTGCTTCAACTCTTGGAAACTTCTTTCACATTCCTCTGTCCAGTCAAACTTTGCTTTTTTTCGAGTTAATCGAGTCAAAGGAGTTGCAATACTAGAGAACCCTTTCACAAAATCTTCTATAATACCCTGCAAGGCCCAAAAAACTTCTGACCTCACTTACATTAGTAGGATTAGCCCAATTAACTATTGCTTCAATCTTAGGGTCCACTATAATTCCATCTCTAGAGATCACATGTCCTAAGAACACCACTTGATTCAACTAGAACTCACACTTCTTCAATTTAGCATACAACTTCTTGTCTCTTAAAATTTGCAAAACAATTCTTAAGTGTTCCTCATGCTCTTCTTGGCTTTTAGAGAAAAACCAAGATGTCATCAGTAAAAACAATAACAAACAGATCTAAGTACTCATGAAATACTCTATTCATCAAATCCATAAAAATAGTTGGAGCATTAGTCAAACCAAAATGCATCACTAAGAAGTCATAATGGCCATACCTAGTTTGAAAATCTATCTTTGGTATGTCATCCTCCTTAACTCTAAACTGATGATAACCCGATCTCAAGTCAATTTTAGAGAAGACTTAAGTGCCTTGAAGCTGATCAAACAAATCATCAATTCGTGGCAAAGGATATTTGTTTCTTATGGTTATCTTATTCAACTCCCTATAGTTAATGCACAACTGCATACTGCCATCCTTCTTCTTAACAAACAACACTGGAGCACCCCAAGGGGAAGCACTAGACCGAATAAAGCCTTTATCAAGCAAGTCTTGCAATTACTCCTTCAATTCTTTGAGCTTTGTAGGGGCTATTCTATAAGGTGCTTTGGAAATTGGGCTAGTACGAAGAACTAGGTCAATGGTGAACTCAACCTCTTTGTTAAGGGGTAATCCAGGTAAGTCCTCTGAGAACACATCTGGAAACTCTTTTACTGCTGGGATGTCTTCAACTTTTAATTCTATTTTATCACCCTTCAAAGCACAAACAAGGAACCCTTCACAACCCTTCCTAAGTAATCGTCTTGCCTACATAGCTGAAACCAATAAAGGTGGTTTCACTACGCAATCTTCCTCAAAGAATAATTCTAGCTCACCAGGAATCCTAAATACCACATTCTTCCCAAAACACTCTATGGAAGCATAAAAAGTAGATAACCAATCCATTCCTAAAATCATATCAAATTCAAACATATCCAGCAACATAAGATTTGCTTCTAATTCCCTCCCAAAGACTAAAACATTACAAGACTTATACACTTTATTGGTATTCATTTGTTGTCCAAAAGGTGTAGCAACACGCAATTCATAATTTAAACTCTCAGGTTCCATATTTAGCCTTTGAGCAAGTCTATGTGAGATGAAACAGTGGGTTGAACTAGAATCAAATAACACTTGTGCATGTTGACTAGAAATAAGAAGTGTACCTGAAACCACTGATAGGGATGCCTCGGCGTCCTGTTTAGTCAAAGAAAAAACTTGTCCTTGCACCTTGGGTTTTTGTTGGCTCCCATTTGTATTGGTAGTTTGTTCAGCTCGCAAATTTGGACAATCCTTGATGAAGTGTCCAGTCTTGTCACATTTAAAACACGCCCCTGACTCCAAATAACATGTCCCACTATGAGCCTTTCCACATCTTGGACAAGTCTTATGTGCCTTCTTGTTTGAATTATGCACCCCTTACTTCTTGAATGAACTTCCACTAGACTTTCCCTTAAGAAAATTACTTTGATTTGGCTTCCTCTCCTGATCATTGGCCTTTGAGAGACAATTGCAATTTCTCTCTACTATGAGAGCTTGATCTACCACCTCTGCATATGTTTCCAATTTGAACATGGAGACCATTCCCTGAATTTCCTCCCTTAAACCTCTTTCAAAATGCCTAGCCTTCCTTGCTTCCGTGTCAACCATGTGTGGAGCAAAGCGGGATAATTAAGCAAATTTCCGTTCATACTCATACACTGATTGAGTACCTTGTGCTATGTGAATGAACTTAGCTTCCTTTTGCACCATCAAACTATCGGGAAAATACCTCTTATGAAAGAGCTCAACAAAATGCTGCCAAGTTATAATTTCTCTCCTATGTGTCCTCTTTGTGGACTCCCACCATTCCAATGCATCACCTTTCAATACAAAAACAGCGAGGATAACTCGATGCTCATCACTAAACTCCATTGCCCTAAAGAGCCTTCCCAGCTTCTTAAGCCAGTTGTCAGCCTCTATTGGATCCTTTGTACCCTTGAAAGCAGGAGGGTCAAGCTTTCTAAACTTCTCTAGAGCACTAGTCGGATTGGTGGCTCCTACTTGATGTTGCACTATATTGGTTAAGCCACTAATGGCTTCAATAATAGCCTAAAGATTAGTGGTTCCCCTAGCATTCGGTTGACAATTCCCTGTGTTCCTCCTTGGTGGAGCCATCTTTCTAAGAAATACAACAAGATATCATAAGTAAAGATTTTGAATATCCCTAAAGGTCAAAATCAAGCACATAGATAGTACAAAAATCATTCCTACACGCTCTAGAAAAACAAAAATCACTATGAAAGGTCAAATAATTCTAACACTAAAATTCCTCATGATCACACTCTTGTTCCAAAGTAATCTCAAGATTAAACCTATAAGTCTACATAATCATAAACCTATGCTCTGATACCATAACTGTAACACCCCAAACTCGTACCAAAGATTTAGATGCACGACCTGTCTTATAAATAATCCACATTTGCTATAATGGAACAGAGTGTAAATATCCACAAATAAGAATCAAACTATCAAGTCTTTCTTATAAAATCTATCAAACTAAAACTTCAATAATAAAGTCTACAAATACAATTCCAAATAGTTTCACGAATACTAAACTCACTATCCTAAGAAAATATTATAAAATAGTCCATTAACTAACATAACTCCAAAAGAAGTCTTCAATCTATGGCTCCAATGATCTACCACAAAAAAATATTCCACTACTATAATCTAAAAGGGTGGAGAAAGGAGGGGGGGGGGGGGGGAGTTGAGTTAGAAGCTCAGTAAGAGACTACATAACATGAGGATGTCACTTAAAACAAAATAATAGTATCAATGACAAAATATAAGCTTTACAAAACATTTACAAATAGTTTTAACAATGATATAATATACTCTGTAAAACTGTCTGGAGTAAAACATTTAACTATAACACTATAATCATTAAATAAAATAATAACCGCTTCAATTGGCCAAAATACGATAAATAGGTAGAAACAATATATTATAGTAATAAACAATTTTTCCACTTATAAAGGCCAATAACAATAAAACAATAGTTTAATATGGAAAATATTAAACATTAGCCAGACAAAGACATAAACTGCTAAACAATCTGTGGGTGATTCCTATTGGGAACAATAACACTAACCTCAAAGAGGCAACACTGCCTCCAAAGAGTAAACAATAATACTGGCTCCAAAGAGCAAACGATAACACTGCTCCACACCACAATAACACTACTTCGGCCAAAGGCCAACGGCCCAACACTTAACCCTGTGTTGGCAAAGGTTGCAGACTATCTAGCTAACCGTTTGAACACATTCTTACTTTATTACAATATTGTCAATACCAATCATATATCATATAATGAATACTGTCTCAAAAAAAAAAAAAAAAAAGTTTTGAGTCATTCTTAACATATACAGTTTCAAAATAACCCACAAGAAATAATAAAATTCAGGTTTGTATAAAGCATTGACAATGGTATAAGTTTTTGGAAACTTCACTTTTGTAAATATGTATAAATATAAATATACACGTCTTGAGAGACGTCATGACCTGAAGTCTACTTACTTCTAGTTGCTAAACCAAGCCTCACTTCAACTGTCCGAATCAATGTCAACTAGAACCTAAATACGGACAAGACGACTCAATAAGAATGGATACACTAAGGCAGCAATGAAAATATAAATTTTACTCTTAAAATTCGTATCTCACAACTTATTCTGAAACTACAGCTAATTTAGTACACAATTGCTTTATCAAATTTTCGAAAATCAATACCTAGTTAATATTTTTAATGAGCCGAATATGTAGATATCTATGTTATTTAATTCTCCCAGTACAAGTTGGCTTCCAAATAATCATATGCTTGTAGATCATATTAACCCAAGATAAATATATATATATATATATTTATATTTATATTTATATATAGTATCCAAGGATTTTCCTACCCGTAAGACATAGAAAGAATACTATAGGTATACAAAGAAATTTCTACCCGTAGGACTAGGACCTAATAACCTGAAGCATGTATTGACAAAATTTTAGAAACTTGACCATGATATAGATTACAAGATTCGTAAGACCCATTGTTATTAATACCGTTTCGGACCCTGTTTCGGTTTGTCCAGTGGAATGGAATATTTCGGTACCGGCCAATTTCGGTGTACCATTTCAGGGTGTTTCGGGGTTCCTAAAAAATAATTTTTATATATTCTTGTAGAACATAAAATTGTCAATTCTAATAAATAAATAACTAAATATCAAATAATACAAATCATTTAGTCTTAACTCTTAAGTCTTAAACATCAATATAACATCACACAATAAGAAGATTTACAAGTCAATAACTAAATATCAAATAATAACTCCTAAGTTCTTAACCACAAAACAAATCATAAGAAAAAAAAATTATGAGAGAGGGAGAAGGAATGAACAAACAAAAGACATTATTTATGACAATGTATACCACAATCACATATCTTAAGTTCTTAACACTTAATCTTAACTCCTAACTCCTAAGTTCTTAACCACAAAAAAAAGACTAAAAAAAAAAACAAGCCAAATCCTGTATCGGCCGAAATTCACATCTCGCCCGGAATTGTCCGGAATGACCGGAAACGGCCTGAAATCTGACCCGAGGTGGAACGTGAGGTATTCTCGTACTGATTTGCATACCAGTACGAAAAATTCTGGCCGTTTCGGCCGGAACGGAACGGAATCAATAACAATGGTAAGACCAGCCCCACTACCAAAGCGTAAACTTTAGCAACTGATCACTCAAAAGCTTATCACCTAATTCAAGAGTTCATATGGGATATTAAAGCAAATCTATTAAACTACTCTAGCATCGTAGGTTATTTCCATGAATGTTTGAGAGAGAGATATACTTGACCACATGGATGCAGAATTTTGTTTCTTGTAATTTTGCAGTCTCTCTCTCTACGTAATAAACACTAATTTACTTTTCAGTTTTACACGTTAAAACTGTCTCCTACTTTGGCTGGAATCTAAAACCCACTAAAACTTATCTCTTTTGCATTTAAGAAGCCTATAAAATTTAAATAAGCTTCGACAACTTTAATTCTCACTTAAACTCATATTAAGGTTGTTTAGATAGGCTAAAACTCTAAAGAATTCCAATGACACTTAATGTATGTTTTTAGACCCTTTAAAACAGAACCAGATTAACCTAGTTAATTAGCCAAGTGATTACTTAGTCAAATTATCAGATCTAGGTTAACTCAAATATATCATATCAATGTAAAGTGCGGAAAATAAAGAACACAAAGATATGATGACCCAGGAAAACCAAACCGGTAAAAAACTTGGGGAGGATTTAACCTAGCTATCCTCAAGGTAAAACGAATTCATTATGAAAGAATTGAAGTTTACACAATAACGACTTAGACCACTAACATCCTATTGCTACCTCGAGTAGGAAACTTACTACCTCGACCTTATGATAGCTCCGAGTCCACGGACTACTTCTTTCTTGAATTCCCAGCAAGTACAAGCACTCCCGCTTGTATATCTTTAAGCTCTTGAATCTGCAACTGAATGATCACCAAGTTCTTGACATAATCTTGAATCTTGGAAACCCTAAGTATGTGTGAAGGCAAACACCTCTAGATCTCACAGAAGATTCACACACACAGCATAAGGAGCAACATAAAACGTGGCTAGGGTTTTTCCTTTTATACTTAAGGCAAAACATAAAACTTTACACATCAAATGGGCTTGGGCTGGGTTGGAAAATTCTGCAGAAAAACAATCTGCACGAGCTTCGATTGATCGAGCCTAATTTTTGATCGATCGAGCCAGGCAGATTTACACAGTAAATCTTGCAGCAACTCGATTCCAACTTTACATAAAAAGCATATACTTTGAGCAAGTCTAAACAAGACTAAAACGTTTTGATCATGGTTTGCCAACATTACAAAATGAAGTTCTAATACATTAGTCCTAATTCCTTAGAACCTAACAAACTCCCCCTTTGGCAATCTATGACAAAACACAAACTAAACAAAATGCTCAAAGTTACATAAAAACAGCCCATTACAAAAACATTGCCCATCAAAACAAATTCAACCTAAATACTATCTATCAGTTGCAAGTGTAGACAGCAACATGACTGAATCAACCTGTATATTTCCTGAAACACTCAACAAACGCATAAACGCATGTGTGGAAAATACAAGTAAAACAAAGTAACTTCTTGATTTCACATAACATAAAAATAAAGACATATATCATGAATAACTCATAAATATAAATCAATAAACAATGTGAAACCAGAAACATATACAATCAATGTATCTCCCCCTATCATGGACAACCCAACAAAAACAAAGAATACATCATGAGCCAAAAAATATATAAATACATAATGAAGCACCTAGATACAATCTAAAAGCTCCACAGCTCCAAAACATCAAAAATCTCCCCCTAACTACAAAAACCCTCTACAAATGTACTCCCCCTTTTTGTGACGGAATGCCAAAGGGCTATCAGAATCCTTTATCAAAAGGAGATGGCGGAGGCGACCGTCTCAAATGCTCCAAATCCGCTGGCAAAGCACGAAACTCATCAAGCATGTCCACCAAAAGCTGACCATGAGCCGCCTGAATGGTCATGACAGTCTCCAACATATGTCGAATGTCTGAATCATCCGAGGTAGAAGGTGGAGGAACAGCAGTAGTAGCAGCAGGATCAACAGACTCCGCAGCCGTAGTATCACCTGTAGAAGAGGGAGGAGGAGGTGCGACACCGGAAGGCTCAACCCTAGGACGTTTAGAGCTTGCTCTCATCTGAGTAGCCTTCTGCCTACGAAAAGTGGCACCTATAAGAGCGATAATGTGAACAGGCTCAGATGCCAGAAACTCATCTAAACCTAGATGTAACAAAATCCGGTGAATAAAAACGGGGAAGAAAAGAGCATGAGTAGTAGAACTACTCCTATGAACCTCAATCAAAGAACAAATAAAAAGATGAGGAAAGCTCATAGGAGCATCAGAAATAAGGGCATACAAAAATGCATATCTCTCCAAAGGAATGGCGTGCAGATGAGAGATAGGCCAGATGGAATGGCAAGAAATCTGAAAGAAAAGATAATGAGTCTCGGTCAGCTCGTGAGAGGTGATCCGAGGATCGGAACCCCACTGGATAGTAGTACCAGTAATTAATGACATAATGTCATCAAGGGGCGGAGACTCATTGTATGGATACACAGGATGCTGGACCAATGGCACCCCAAGAGCAGCAGCCACTATTGAAGGAGTAATGGTGTACTCATCACCCCGTATCCAACTTCTCACAAGAGTGTTGGAATCATAGGAGTGGACAGAGAAGTTCGAATAGAACTCTCTAATCAGGGTAGCCGGAGGAGGATGATTAACATCCAACAGAGGTAACCAGCCTCGACGGTCAAAGTTTCTCCTAATCTCACCATCTAGCTCATCTAAAAGAACCTTCTCTCAGCCCAAATGTTCCTCTTAAGGTTGAGCTTCTCATACGTCTCTTGGTGTTTCTCACTCAGAAACCTCTCACTATCAAAAGAAGGGGCAGAAGTGGAGGTGGATGTCCTATGGGCTCTAGTCTTCCTAACCATGATCTAAGGTTGGAATAGGACAAACAGAAAAGAACCAAGGAAGGAGAAGAAAAAAAAAACAAGAAAACCCAAGGGCAGACTGCAAGTTAGCACAAAAATATAGAAATAACAATTCTATATGATTCATGAACAGTATAAGCAAATGATGCATGCTCTAATGCAGTGAGAATAAGTTCAATTTAACTTTAAATTCACAAAATTGGCTTGAGCATAGAGTTTATATCAAAAACCCCAAAATTTGAAAAACTACTTGTACAATTTTCAAGAAACTTACCAATTGATCATTAAACAAGATAGATAACACAATATAATGATCATATGAATCAATCCAACAAGCCAATTTCATCAAATTAAACCTAATTGAACAAAATCCCCAATTCGGGTAATTTCAAGCCCTAGAATTTCAAAATTTTCCCAAATCAAATTGATCAAATTAAACCACAAGGATCAGTTTTATAGTGTCCCACAACAAAAACCCATTGATCAATTTCCAAAGAAAAGGCTTAATTCAACAAAAATCCCAAAGTCCCTTAGGTTCGAAAATATCCCCAAATGCATGACAAAAATGCATGAAAACTAAAAATAAATGAAAAAGGAGGGGCAATAAGGTCTTACCGGCCTTAGATGAGAAAAACCTTGCAAAAAATTGGAGGGAAAACGACAAAAAACTTGATTGGTATCCTTGACCGATCGAATGAGAGAGAGAGTTTTGAAAGTTTTTGAAATAGTGTTTGAACACGTGAAAACTAAAGATTTTAAAAAACTCTCCAAACGATTTTCGATTGATCGAAAAATAGGTTCGATCGATCGAAAATGCCTTCGATTGATCCAGAACCAATCGAGCAGCGTTTAAAACGGTCAGGTTCAAACCAAAATTTTAATCGCATTTTTGATCGGTCGAAAAACAGGTTCGATCAATCGAAAATCTGGAAAACACAATTTTTTGAAAAACAGAGCAATTTTTTGCAAAAACTCCTCAAAGCATTGAATTTTATTAATAAAATGCATGAGTATGAGATGAAATGCTTTTCAAAAACACTTGTTTTGAACCCAGTTTTTCCAAAATTAAGATTTTCAATCAATTCACCTTATATTCTCAAGCATTAAACATGTTTTGCATAAAACTCAAGGAATTTTTAAACTTGGTTGGCCAAACCAAAATCACACACAATAACATGTACAAAGTTTAGCAAAGAGTAACTTGTATAGTGTGTGTAACTAGCAAAAGCTTGAGATACATGTGAGGTTATATGTAAATAGAAATTAATCACAATTTCTAAAAAATTCATCACATAAATTTTGAGAGAGACTATCACCTGAAGAGTTACATCATATAACTCTCACATCTCCTAGAATAAAAGTTTGCAATCATGTAAGTTTCTTGATTTTGCCTCATAATATACACACCAATTTTATTTGATTAGAAACTTATTAAAATAGCCAGGATAATGTACACATCGATTTTATTTGATTGTGAAATTATTACAGCCCAATAATGTACACACCAATTTTAGCATTTAAACCGAGGCTACACCTTATGTTTTTTTTGTGCATGTGCTACATTTTCTCGAGCACAAAATCTTATGATATGCACTAAGGTGTTCATGATTGGCTAGTAAACAGTGGTGAGATGGTTATTTATGCCTTTCTTAAAAAGTTCAAGTCCGACAATCAAAGGCATGTGACTTCAAGATCAAGACAATGTGATAAAAAACAATAAACATCTTTCCCACACAATATGCACTACAAGTCTTTAACTAGTAAAGTGCAATAAATAGGCTCATCCAAGCTAAACAAAGTACATAAACATGTTATGTAAAAATAAATTGGCCAACCTTGATTTCAAATCCAAGACAAATAATACAAAACACATTTTGCTTCCCTTTTCATTCTTTTTTTTTTTTTTTTTGAAAAGAAATAACAAAAACAACCTAGAATGAAATGCATGAATGATATGCAATGCAAATCCTAGAAAAGCAAAGAAAACAAAAACAACAAAGAAAAAATGGTCACAAAGAGTAGAGCGATGAAGCACAAGGACCATGTCAGAAAGACTCAATGAGATTGAGCCTTTTGCATCCAAAACTTTTTAGATGCACCTCGAGCATTGGAGTTTTTTTTCACATTAGAATGATTTTCAACTCCAGGATTGGAACAAAGGTTTAGAGCCTTTACCAATTCACCAATAAGTACCATTGGATCTTATGCTTGAGGCACAGGCACTTTTGGCTTGTTTGCTCGCTTGGCAGCTTGCAGCTTGAAACAGTTTGGACGTATGTGCCCAGACTTTCCACAAAAGTGAAAAACCCATGCAGGCTTATCATGCAACTTACCCTTAGGAGGGTTAGGAGCCTTAGATTTAGACTCTTGAAGATCAATCCTAATCTTCCTAGGAGGTGTAACTTCTATAGATTTAGTAGCCTCACTCACAGAGGGTTTGACAACCTCATTCACAGGGGGTTCAGAAGAAGGAACAAAATTTGTGGAATGGGGTTCAGGCACAGAGATACTTTCTACAAAACCTAAACCAGTTTTGTTAGAGGGAGACTTTTGAACACTCAGCATGTGATCAAGTTTGAAGCTTGCAGACCTATTAGTTTGTTCTCTAGCAACAGATAATTCAAGTTCCAAATTCTTAACTTTATCAAGCAAAAACATGTTCTCAGTCTACACATTATTCAACAAATCATTAGCATCAAATAGTTTCACAAGCAATTTTTTCTTTTCAAGTTCAAGAGATGCAATTTTCTTTAAGCCTAAATCAACACTTATAGCATTCTTTGCAGCAACTTTGCAAAGTTTATTGTAGGCTTCTTGTAAATCTGCATCCTCAGAGAGTTCTCCATCAAAAGGGTTCTCCTCAACAGAAACACTCTCATCAACTACAGCAGTAGCAGTGAAAGCAATGAAGTTTTCATCCTCATCACTACCAGACTCATTGTCAGAAACTTCATCATCACTAAGAGTTACGGCTATAGCCTTACCCTTAGACCTTAAGAATGTAGGACATTCTGATTTCATATGACCATACCCTTGACACCCAAAACATTGTTGGCCCATAGAATTAGTGGAATGTTGACCTAATTTTTTCTTTAGGTTTTTCAGTGTTATTAACCTTAGTGTGATCATTCCTCCTAAAATTTCTAGGTTTAGCAGTGTTCTTACCTCTTGCCCTTCTGTTATTGTTCCTAAGAAAATTTCTAAAGTTCTTGGCTAGGTAAGCAATCTCTGTAGCAGAGAGCTCATCATCAAATCCACTCACATCAACATCATCAACAGACTTAAGAGCCATTGATTTAGATTTTCTAGTCTTAGGTACGTCTAACTCATAGGACTGAAGAGATCCTACAAGTTCATCAACAGGAATGGAGTCCACATCCTTGCTTTCTGTGATGTCAGTCACTTTGGGTCTAAAATCCTCAGTCAAAGGTCTAAGAATCTTCCTAACAATTTTAGGTTGATCATAGATTTCACCCAAATTATATGCAGAATTAACAATATCATTAAGCTTAGCATAGAATTCATCAAAAGATTCATCATCAGACATCCTAATGCTTTCAAATTTAGTTGTTAATTGCTGTAACTTATTGATTTTAACTGCCTTTGTGCCTTCATGCACAGTCTAGAGGATATTCCAAGCAGTATGAGCAATCTCAACATTAGAGATTCTCTTAAATTCCTCCATACATTGAAAATAGCATTCATGGTCTTGCTATTAAAAGCAGCTACTTCTTTCTGGGAAGTTTGCCACTCATTCACAGGAGTAGTAGGCTTCTCCCATCCGTACTCAACGGAGTTCCAGACTCTCTCATCAATAGATTTCAGGAATGCTTTCATCCTTACTTTCCAATAAGCATAATTATTCCCATCAAAGTGAGGTGGAATAACAAGAGAGTGTCCGTGTTCCATGACAACCGGGGTCAAGGATCAGCTCTAAGATCAAAAGATCTACAACAAGAGAGCTACCCGCTCTGATACCACTTGTACGTTTTTAGACCCCTTAAAACACAACCAGATTAACCTAGTTAATTAGCCAAGTGATTACTTAGTCAAATTATCAGATCTAGGTTAACACAAATATATCATATCAATGTAAGGTGAGGAAAATAAAGAACACAAAAATATGATGATTCAGGAAAACCAAACCGGTAAAAAACCTGGGGAGGATTTAACCTAGCTATCCTCAAGGTAAAACGAATTCACTATGAAAGAATTGAAGTTTACACAATAGCAACTTAGACCACTAACATCCTATTGCTACCTTGAGTAGGAAACTTACTACCACGACCCCATGATAGCTCCAAGTCCACGAACTACTTCTTTCTTGAATTCTAAGCAAGTACAAGCACTCCCGCTTGTATATCTTTAAGCTCTTGAATCTGTAACTGAATGATCACCAAGTTCTTGACATAATCTTGAATCTTGGAAACCCTAAGTATGTGTGAAGGCAAACATCTCTTGATCTCACAGAAGATTCGCACACACAGCATAAGGAGCAACATAAAACGTGGCTAGGGTTTTTCCTTTTATACTTAAGGCAAAACATAAAACCCTACACATCAAATGGGCTTGGGCTGAGTTGGAAAATTCTGTAGAAAAACAATCTGCACGAGCTTCGATCGATCGAGCCAGGCAGATTTACACAGTAAATCCTGCAACAACTCGATTCCAACTTTACATAAAAGCATATACTTTGAGCAAGTCTAAACAAGACTAAAACGTTTTGATCATGGTTTGCCAACATTACAAAATGAAGTTCTAATACATTAGTTCCAAATAGGTTTTAATCTCTTATCATTTCCTTAACTGATAAGGAGACTAAAAGCCCATGTCTTAGCTAGATTTGCTAGTAACTTAAATGAGGATATGTACTGGATGGAAGATGCACCTTCAGTTGCTTTGGAAGCTATGTACCAGGATTCTATTTCAATGAATATATGATAGCTTGTTTTGTTTTCAAAAAAAAAAAAAAAAAAGTTTTAATTTCTTATCATTTCCTTAACTGATAAGGAGACTAAAGGTTAAATATGAGTAACCCACAAAAATAACTCTTCACATTACATATTCTTTTTTTATTTTCTTTGTAGATATCATAAAATAAAATAATATCACTTTCAAAATAAATTAAATACCCATCAATTCCACTCAAGAAGTAATTAAATTAAATTTAAGTGAGGCGGGTGTTATAGGTGTACCGGCGGGCATAGAAAAATACCTTTTTTTTTTTTAGTTTTGTAATTTTCAAATTTTTGTAAGGGCATAATGGTAAGTTACTTGCATTAACTTAGTAGTATTATTTGTTTTCTTAGTATGCAATGAACAAAAAAAAAAGCTTTCTATTTTTTATATTGTATTTTTTTTTTCTTTTAGTTGATACTAAAGTCTAAAACCATGAATAGTTTGTTCTGAATTGAGGTAATTTTTTATGGTAAACTTTTATTTTTATTATAATATATATATATATATATATATATAATAGCGGTAAACCCGAAACGGTACACTGGTACTGATCGGTACCAAAATATATCGTTCCGCTGGTCAAATCGGCACAGCCTTCAGTATGAGATTGATTCTCTTAGTTTAATGTTGTGGATGAAACGGTTCGTATGACTAATGACAAGTTTCGAAATGGGATGAGGGCCGTGGCGTATGTGTGACCCAGTAAACGTTAGAGTAAGAGGGGGTTGCATTGCATAACAGCTATACCTTTACCGTTAGCTTTGTTGGTAGCCATAGCCCAAATTAAGAAACTGCTCTTTTTGCCTATCTATCAATTTGCCATCCCAAGTCCATAGTTCATAGTCCATAATCCACACCCAAGTGAAATACAAACCCTTTTGAATTTTTTATTATTATTTTTTTCATTTGGTAGATTTAGTGAAATCCAAGTCCTTGAATTTTTTTTATCTAAACAAGGTATTTAGATTTTAATCACCGAAATCTAAATCCACATGCCCAAATCCTGTGATCCAAAGTCCAAACACACTAAAGAATTTTTGGATCGTAATTTTTATTATCCTTCTTCAATTCTCATTTATTAATGCAAGTAATGCTTCTCAATTGGATTACAAATTAACTGATAATGATATAAAAAGTTAAATTATAGTTTAAATTCAAAAAGGAAGAAAAAAATCCGTAAAACTAACTACTAACTCTTCCTAGAGAAGAGGAAGCCCTTATTTGATAAACTTGAAAAATAAACCAAAACTCCATCATATATTCAACCCAATCTTTTTTTTTTGGAGAAAATATTCAACCCAATCTAATCCAAGCGTAGTCACATAATTTGCATAAATGACATCCTTTTATTGGTTGGGAGGACCAAGGAGGACCACCTTAGAAATCCTTTGGTGGATCTAACAACTCTTCGAAGAGTGAAAGCAAAGATAAGTGACATGTTGTTAAGGACTCTTTTTTCGGCCCACGTGGCACTATTTCATTGGCAACCCATGCCACATCAACATATTATTAATTTTTTGGGTAAATCTATTTAAAGCCCAAAATAAGCTCATATTTCATTCAACTACATGGATTGGGTTCACATGGCTCGTGAGATCCTTACTCCAAGAGGCGGATTCATGGTCCACATTTCCTTTTCATCAATTAGGATCATAACCCATGATATCATCAACATCAACATATGGATCGGGCTCACACAATGAATCAAAGCTCATGGCCCATATTACCTCTCACATATTCATGGAAAGCGGATTCTTCAACAAGAGCCCATATTTACACAAAATGACAACAAAACCCGAGGTACATCATCTCATCTTCGGCTTATGATCCAAGCCCATAAGTCTCTTTGGGGAAACTTTGGGAGTCGTGGTTTGGAGGGCTAAGAGGCATGTTCAGTAAAGCTCTAGCGGTTCAAAGTTGATAAAAGAAACATGTTGCTTGGCGTGTCTTCTCCAACTCCCTAAACTCTGACGAGTCCGTGTGTAGCGGGTAACATATGGTAAGCATCTCTTATCACATGACACTTAAAATGATAAAATTCCTCATTGCACTTTCCTAAAAATTAATATTCATCATATGACAAATACTCAATATCTCCAGCCATCTAACTGCTGAGAAAATAACTATTCATTCAATCCCCAGCTATTGCCATACAAATTTAGAAACTTCATTATAATATTCTACATAAATCTTATTACTACTTTCAGCTAAAATCCAACTCAAACACATGGCCTAATCTGACTAGCTGTCTTTAATCTCCAACTATATACAAAATATTCATAATATCTCTCATATCCAGCTGCTGTCTACCACAATCAGACCATATATTTCTCTGCCAGCTGCCAGAGCAGAGCATTAAATACTCTTTTTGCTCACCAAGATTATGTCACAACACAATGAGACCTTGACTAAATCTCTAAAGCTCCATTAACTTTCAACCAATCCTTCTATTATTTACTAAAAACGTGTTGTAATGGAACCTTGGACCAAAAATACAAACACCCAAAAAGGAAAACATTTCCAGCAGAACCCCAGCAGTGTATTCAGCACTTGACACCTGGCTGGAAGTGATATCACCAGCTATTTAATGCTGAAATCCCAGCAACCAACTACTATACCCAAAATAGCAAGATACCCTTGAAAGAGATCTTATCATTTTCAGCCAAATCCATGAAATAAATGCTGAATGTCCTTTCCAGTAGTCTGAAATCACCCAGCTGACCTCATCTGCTTCTGCCTAAAGCAAACAGCTGTCTCATGATAGCCGTCACAGCTTTTCCTGACAGCTGGGATAGCTTTTTCAGAACAGTTGTGACAGCTAACCTAGCAGCCTGAGCATTACTGATTTTTTTCCACATTTAGCTAAAACTAAAACCAACTAAAGTAACTATCTTTTTCTTGCCAAAATACCTTCATTTTCTGCTGCTCTTTCCCCAGCAGCTCTTACCCGAAACAGCAAGAATACCTTAAACCTAAACATACCCTTTTTGGCCAAATCTTAGGATAAATTCTCTGAAGATTCATTGCTAGTTGGGACAGATTTTGGCTGAGATTATTTGCTAAAATACCCCCTTAAACTCAGTTCTAAATAGAACCCTTCATCAACACACAAGGGGGGACACCAATGGAGAAGAACAACTTTCTCATAAAACTTCTCTATTCCCTCTCCCTCTAATGATCTTCTTAAGCTCTCAATGAATTTCTGAGCTTTTGAATTTTTAGTTTCTAAATGAGGAACTAAACTCTTTAGCCCTTAGCTCATAAACACCTTCATAAACCCTCATCCATCCTCCAGCAAAAAATCCCAGCAGTAAATCCCAGCAACATTGCTAAACACATTACAATACTATTACTCTCTTATACTCATTATCTCACTCTCCATATTTTGAAAATACATATATCTTACTGCCCATATCTCTAAACATCTCTTTTTTCACTTCTCTTACACAATCTCATACACACTTACTACACCATTACATATAACACACCACAACTCTTCTAAGCTCCACTCTCATACTCTCTCACTCTGAAATTCTACTGTTTTGCTGCCCATAAACATATCTCAATACTCTTCTCCACCTATCTTATAAAAGCCCTTATCATGGAAGGCATGAACTTCTAATATTAAAGCCCTTCTCCTAGAAGGCACCAAGATCTCATATCAAAGCCCTTCTCACGGAAGGCACAAATCTACCTTACATAAAGCCCTTCTCTTTGAAGGCACAAATACTTCATATAAAAGCCCTTCTTATGGAAGGCAACACTATTCATAAGTTCACAACAACTAAAAGAGCATTGTCAATGGGGAAACTCATTCAAGTGCATGATAAGAGGGGCAACCTTAACCAGCCCCTACACACAGCTGGGCATACTCTCTCTCCCTCGAGTTGCACCCATTTTCCCCCTTCAATCTTGAAGTTATCATGGCAAACCATTGTTATGAATACCGTTTCGGACTCCGTTTCAGTTTTTCTAGTGGAATGGAATATTTCGGTACCGGTCAATTTCGGTGTACCGTTTCAAAGTGTTTCGGGGTTTCTAAAAAAATTAAAAATAATATATATTTATATTTTCTTATACAACATAAAATTATTTATCCAAATAAGTAAACCTCAAAAAACACAAATCATTTAGTTGCTACATAACAATTACTGTTTTAAAATATTAAAACATAAATATGTAATTAAAAAATTAAAAATAACAACTAAAATCAGTACAATTATATATATATATATAATTATATATCACGTTGGAGACAGGCAAGACTCAACAAATATAAGTTTGAAATCAAACTCTTTTGTCAGCTTTTTTGAGTTTTGTCATTTCCAAAACTTTGTCACGTGGGTGGGGTCAGCAAACTAAAAGTCTACCAGGCAAACACAAATATGAAACAAAACAAAAACTTGACAAAGCAAAAACTAAAGTAAAAAAGGAAAGAAGAGCAGACTGGCAGAGAGTCTGAGACGAAGCGAAGAAGAGAAGGGGCGACCTCTGCGATGGCTGGGTTTGTTTTTTAGGTGATCGTCACTAGGTAATGACATGTTATGCTAATGAGTTTGTCAGTTTAGGGATTTTTCTTTTTTCTTTTTTCTTTTTTCTTTTTTTTTTCTTTTTTTTTTTCTTCTAAAAGCTGGTACCGGCCGAAATGTAAATTTCGGCCGAAATTGACCGAAATCTGCCGGAATGGGCGGAATGACCCGAAACTGGCCGGAATTAGACCCGAGGTGGAACAGGTGGTATTACCGTTCCGGATTGCATCCCGGTACGAGAAATTCCGGCCGTTCCGGCCGGAACGGAACGGATTTAATAACAATGTGGCAAACTGCCCCTCTACCGCTGGAGTCATTCTGCTAGGATATTCTACTCACTGATACTACACCGTTGGGGCTGCAAACCATCATATATAAGTGACTCTGCTTCCATATCTTTAAATTTATATCATTGAGTACATGATTACTTCACATTTAAATACATATTATTTTATTCCAACTACTATTACAACTATTAACCAAGGCTTAAACTCATTTAAATGCATGATAAGAGAGCCAAGCTTAACTAGCCCCTACCGCTGGCATTCTGCTAGAATCCTATTAGCTCACTAATGCTACACAGCTGGAGCTATAAACCATACAAAGATAAGTGACTTTGTTTCCATATCTTTAAATTTACATCATTGAGTACATGATTACTTTACTTCTAAATAAATACTACTTTATTTCAACTGTTATTACAACTACTAATCAAAGCTATCATATACAACGCATATTATATGTTTATTCGATCATTATCATGATTCTTAGACTTTGGCTTTAATGGTTTTGTAGGCTTAAAAATATGCCGGTAGCCGTTGGACCACATGGCCCAATGTTGAGTTCCAGACGTAACTCCCCAAACATAACCCGAGCCTAGTAAGATCATCCCTCCAACGAACCACACGTGGCTGGGCAACTGAAAAAGGCCCCCGAACATTTGGCGACTCCACTGGGGAGTTGCATGTATTGCCATGTCATGCCTCTAAAGTCTAGAATCACATATCATAAAGGAGAACTTGACTCAAATACTCAAAATCTCTTGATCCAATAGCTCACGGCGCTGAATCACAACAATATTATCTCATATTTATTCACGGAAATGCTATTTCACTTATCTCTCTATCATTTGGGTAGCTCCATGGCTACAACATTTTTATTATGAGCTTATTGACCCTACAAAAGAAGCACTTTCATCATTCCATCCATAGAGGGCCTCAGCAGCAGAAAACCCTCTTACCGCTGGAGATATTCACTATTATCCATCATTCCAGCCACAGAGGGCCTCAGCAAGAGAAACCCCTCTTCTTGCTAAAGATATTCACTATTATCAGTCATTCTAGCCACAGAGGGCCCCAGCACTAGAAACCCCTCTTACCGCTGGAGATCTTTGCTATTATTTGTCATTCCAGCCACAGAGGGCCTCATCAACAGAAACCTCTCTTACCGCTGGGGGTCTCCGTTATTATCCATCATACCAGCAACAGATGGACTCAGCAGTAGAAACTCATCTTACCGCTGGGCATATTCATCTCTTCAGCAAGAGAGAGCCTTATCAGCCCAAAAAAAAAACTCTCATTTTGCCGGAAATGTGTATCATTATTTCAAGCAAGAGAGAGTCTAATCAACAGCGACCCTTTTTACTGTTGGACATGTTCATTTCTCCAGCAGCAAAGGGCCTCAGAAACAAATTACCCTCTTTAGCACCGTTTATTACTATCCAGCAGTCCAATAAGAAAGGGTCTAATCGACAGCAATCCTTTTTACTACTAGACATGTTCATCTCTCCAGCAACAAAGGGCCTTAGCAACAGATTACCCTTCTTTGGCTGCACTATTACCCAGCAGTTAAACATCAGAGGGCTTTATGAACAAACCCTCATACAACTGGGCAGATCTATTATTATCCAGCAGTCTAATAAGAAAGAGTCTAATCGACAGCAACCCTTTTTACCGCTGGACATGTTTATCTATCCAGTAGCAAAGGGCCTCAGCAACAAATTACCCTTCTTTGGCTGCACTATTACCCAGCAGTTCAACATTAGAGGGCATTATCAGCAAACCCTCAAACAGCTGGCCAGATCTATTATTATCCAGCAGTCCAATAATAAAGTGTCTAATCGACAACAACCCTTTTTACCGTTGGACATGTTCATCTCTCTAGCAGCAAAGGGCCTCAGCGATAGATTACCCTTCCTTGGCTGCACTATTACCCAGTAGTTCAACATCAGAGAGCTCTATCAGCAAACCCCCATACAGCTGGGCAGATCTATTATTATCCAACAGTCCAAAAAGAAAGAGTCCTATTGATAGCAACCCTTTTTACCGTTGGACATGTTCATCTCTCCAGCAATAAAGGGCCTCAGCGATAGATTACCCTTTTTTGGCTGCACTATTACCCAGTAGTTCAACATCAGAGGGCTTTATCAGCAAACCCTCATACAGTTGGGCAAATCTATTATTATCCAGCAGTCCAATAAGAAAGGGTTTAATCGACAGCAACCCTTTTTACCGCTGGACATATTTATCTATCCATCAGCAAAGGGCCTCAGCAACAAATTACCCTTCTTTGGCTGCACTATTATCCAGCAGTTCAACATTAGAAGGCATTATCAGCAAACCCTCATAGAGCTGGGCAGATCTATTATTATCCAGCAGTCCTAAAAGAAAAGGTCTAATCGACAGCGACCCTTTTTACCGCTGGACATGTTCATCTCTCCAGCAGTAAAGGCCTCAGCAACAGATTACCATTCTTTGGCTGCACTATTACCCAGCAATTCAACATCAAAGGGCCTTATCAGCAAACCCTCATACAGCTGGGCAAATCTATTATTATCCAGCAATCCAATAAGAAAGTGTCTAATCAACAGCAACCCTTTTTACCGCTAGACATGTTCATCTCTCCAACAGAAAAGGGCCTCAACAACAGATTACCCTTCTTTGGCTGCACTATTACCCAGCAGTTCAACATCAGAGAGCTTTATCAGCAAACCTTCATACAACTGGGCAGATCTATTATTATCCAGCAGTCCAATAAGAAAGGTTCTAATCGACAGTAACCTTTTTTACCACTAGACATGTTCATCTTTCCAGCAGCAAAGGGCCTCAGCAACATATTACCCTTCTTTGGCTGCACTATTACCCAGCAGTTCAACATCAGAGGGCTTTATCAGAAAACCCTCATACAACTAGGCAGATCTATTATTATCCAACAGTCCAATAAGAAAGGGTCTAATCGACAGCAACCCTTTTTACCGCTGGACATGTTTATCTATTCAGTAGCAAAGGGCCTCAGCAACAGATTACCCTTCTTTGGCTACACTATTACCCAGCAGTTCAACATTAGAGGGCATTATCAGCAAACCTTCATACAGATGGGCAGATTTATTATTATCCAACAGTCCAATAATAAAGTGTCTAATCGACAGCAACCCTTTTTACCGCTAGACATGTTCATCTCTCAAGCAAGAAAGGGCCTCAGCAACAGATTACCCTTCTTTGGCTGCACTATTATCCAACAGTTCAACATTAGAGGGCATTATCAGCAAACCCTCATACAGTTGGCCAGATCTATTATTATCCAGCAGTCCAAAAAGGAAGGGTCTAATCGATAGCAACCCTTTTTACTGCTGGACATGTTCATCTCTCCAGCAGCAAAGGGCCTCAGCAACAGATTACCCTTCTTTGACTGCACTATTACCCAGCAGTTCAACATCAGAGGGCCTTATCAGCAAACCCTCATACAACTGGGCAAATCTATTATTATCCAGCAATCCAATAAGAAAGTGTCTAATCGACAGCAACCCTTTTTACCGCTGGACATGTTCATCTCTCCAGCAACAAAGGGCCTCAGCAACAAAGGGCCCTTCTTTAGCTGCGCTCTTACCCAGCAGTTCAGCATCGGAGGGCTTTATCAGCAAACCCTCATACAGTTGGGCAAATCTATTATTATCCAGCAGTCCAATAAGAAAGGGTCTAATCGACAGCAACCTTTTTTACCGCTGGACATGTTTATCTATCCAGCAACAAAGGGCCTCAGCAACAAATTACCCTTCTTTGGCTGCACTATTACCCAGTAGTTCAACATTAAAGGGCATTATCAACAAACCCTCATACAGCTGGGCAGATCTATTATTATCCAGCAGTCCAATAAGAAAGGGTCTAATCGACAGCAACCATTTTTACCGCTGGACATGTTCATCTCTCCAGCAGCAAAGGGCCTCAGCGATAGATTACCCTTCTTTAGCTGCACTATTACCCAGTAGTTCAACATTAGAGGGCTTTATTAGCAAACCCCCATACAGCTGGGTAGATCTATTATTATCCAGCAGTCCAAAAAGAAAGGGTCTAATCGACAACAACCCTTTTTACCACTGGACATGTTCATCTCTCCAGCAGCAAATGGCCTCAGCAACAGATTACCCTTCTTTAGCTGCACTATTACCCAGCAGTTCAACATCAGAGGGCCTTATCAGCAAACCCTCATACAGCTAAGCAAATCTATTATTATCCAGTAGTCCAATAAGAAAGGGTCTAATCGACAACAACCCTTTTTACCGCTGGACATGTTCATCTCTCCAGCAGCAAAGGGCCTCAGCAACAGATTACCCTTCTTTGGCTGCACTATTACCCAGCAATTCAACATCAAAGGGCTTTATCAGCAAACCCTCATACAACTAGGCAGATCTATTATTATCCAGCAGTCCAACAACAAAGGGCCTGATCAGCAGCAAACCCTTATGCTGCTAGACATATTCATTGTTATCCATCACTTCCACAGCAGCAGGCCTCATCAAGCAGAAAGCCCTCATTTTGCTGAACAATCTATTTTCTTCCCCAGCAGTTCAATAAAAAAAAAGCCCCCAGTAGAAAACACTTCTTCAGCTGGATGAATTATTACATCTCAAATCCCTATTTTCCCACTCACCAAATACAAAATACTCAAATAACCCCCACAAATACTTCCCACACATTACCCAAATACTCTCCACATTATTACCCAACTTAAGCTCCCACAAATACTCTCTATACAAGCCCCATAAATTATTTTGGGCCCACACAAATACTCACCATACCACTACCATATTAAGCCACAAAATTATACCATCTCTATAAAAAGCCCAAACTCATTTACCTTGTGGACAAAACCCAAAAAGCCCAACAAAACCTTCTAAAGCCCGTTACTACACGACAGTCTTATAAAGTCCGTTGCTACACGGCACTCTAAAAGCCCATTGCTACATGGCACATCTAAAGCCCGTTGTTACACGGCACTCTTACAAAGCTCGTTGCTACACTGCACCTTTACAAAGCCCGTTGCTACACGGCACTCTTTCAAAGCCCGTTGCTACACGGCACCTTTACAAAGCCCATTGCTACACGGCACCCTTACAAAGCCCGGTTCTACACAGCACTCTTACAAAGCCCGTTGCTACACGACACTCTTACTAAGTCCGTTGCTACACGGCAATATTTTTACAAAATCTCAAACTATTTACAAAAGCCCAAATACTATTTTGGCAACTATTTCTAAAAGCCTAAATACTATTTTGGCAACTATTTCTAAA
Source organism: Notholithocarpus densiflorus (assembly GCA_030021035.2). Taxonomy (NCBI): domain Eukaryota; kingdom Viridiplantae; phylum Streptophyta; class Magnoliopsida; order Fagales; family Fagaceae; genus Notholithocarpus; species Notholithocarpus densiflorus. Next base: position 162,923 of record JARYZH020000240.1, on the reverse strand, counting down.
AGCCCAAATACTATTTTGGCACCTATTTTACAAAGCCCAAATACTAGTTTGGCACCTATTTTACAAAGCCCAAATATTATTTTGGCAATACTAATTTGGCACCTATTTTATAAAAGCCCAAGTACTATCCTTGGCAATATTTTATCAAAAGCCCAAATACTAGCTTGGCAAAATTTTACAAATACTCAAAAGCCCAAGTACTACCCTTGGCAATATTTTATTAAAAGCCCAAATGCTATTTTTGGAAAATTTTACAAAACCCAAATACTATCATTGGCAATATTTTACAAAAGTCCAATACTATTTTGGCAACATCTTATCAACAACCCAAAACTACTACTTTTTTGACAAATAATTATTACATAAAAGCCCAAACATTATTTGGCAAATAATATTATATTATGCTTAAAGCCTAAAGTTAATACTTTGGCAACAATATATTTCAAAAGCCCATGATTCAAGTCCATGGCAAAACTATTTTATCATTGGAATTCAATCCCATATTAGAAGCCCATGGCAATTACTTATCAAAACCCATGATAAATCTCATGGCAATTATCTCTATTTCACTAAAATCTCATGGCAATTATCTCTATTTCACTAACATACAAGTTATCTTTCGAGGCCTACATTCAAGAAGTGAAGAACTTTGCAAGAGAATTTTCTTAATCCATCTCGGATCATGCCAACATTTTGCTACATTACTATTCAACCTACTTCCATTGCTACATAGGGAATCTTTGCTGAAAAATGTTCTTATGAAGAATTAAGGATCACTCTTGCTGCCCTCCATAAGTAAAAATCAGATCCAAGGCTTACTTGAAAACGCCTAGCAATTCCATGGCACTATTTCAAACTACCTACTGCTGCATCTTCACATCACATAATCCATGCAACTGCTACAAAGGTCTGAAAAGTTACTGCATCAGTAAAAGCCTTGCACCGCTGGGAAGCAAGATGAGTACTCCACAGTCCTTGTTACTTCTGAATCATGACCCAGTGAATGGTGAAAAATGCAAAAAGCCAATGGCCAGCAACTTAAGAAGAATCCACCTACCACTGGAAAAGATGAAGTAGTCTCCAATCTATCTAAGTCCAACAAAGATTCATCTACCAACATTGTCAAGTGGCACCCTCGATTCTTACTTAAGGGCAACAAGAGGTTCCGCTGAACTTACTTCCTAAACACAAGGTGAAAGCTGCCACTATACTATTCAATTGATGGATCCAAACCATTGCTATCAATCTGGTATTTCCTATCTTACTGCTGGGACTCATGTCAACCATACTTTCCTAGAAGCTGCCAGTACTATTTCCTTCATAAACAATGACACAAAGATCAAATATTTTCAATCATTATCATCTACTCAACGAATGTTACATTCAGCAAATCAGAATGTCATCTAGAATGATGAATCGCCTATTCAAATCAAGAAAAGATTACTCCAGCAGTAAACTGACACACACCCAGCAGCTTGCCTGAGCAGACAGAACAAACTCCAGCTACTCATATTCAAAACTCCAGCAGATCCATCAGTCTATATAGTTGCCCCCAACAGACAAACTTACTGATCTAGCATGCTCAATCAAGCAATCATCATACAAGATCATTACCACAAGTACCTACACTATTTCAAACAGCAAAGTGCCAATTTCACTACTGAATTTGTCAAGGTACTCCTCACTTGCTAATATATACATATTCAAGGCCTCTCTACACTTGGGGGGCTTGGTCTTATCAATCCAAAGGTTCCATCTCTGGGGGCTGCAATTGGATATTTATCATCAATGGAGGCATTTCCACTATACATGTTTATTGGTCCAGCAGCGGCCAACTTTTTTCAAGAACACATTTCTCATCAATCCGGCACTTTCAAAAAATTACAAGCAACAAATGAAGCTCTATTCATTGGAGTACTATTATATCAAGTCGTGGCAATCCCACGCACCCTCTTCGAAGCTGTGGAAGTCCCATGCACCCTCTTCAAAGCCGTGGTAGTCCCACGCACTACACTATTGGAATCATAGCGGTCTTATGCATCACACCGCTGGGATCTTTGCAACGTCATCATCAAAGTTGCGGTGATGTTACACTTGGGGCTTGGTCTTTCACTATCTATTTGAGAAGACTACATATAGATCTACATGAAGACTAGTCACTCCACCAATTAAATCAAAGCTACTACTCCAGCTATGGAACTTTCTGCTATATTAAATCTCTACATGTCCAGCAACACCTATTTTCTTACTCCAACAGTACTGTCAGATCCAGCAATATGATCATCACTTACGACTCTATCAATACAATCATAATCATGTAGCCAATCCTACAAGTGGCCATGCAATCTCTATGCCCCCTAAACCAACTCTTCCAACAAGGACGAAATCTCAATGGAAAGCTCATATTATCTTGGCCATCACTATCAAATTTCTTCAAGAATTAACTACAATCAGCAGTATCAGTAAAATATTCATCTGCTATGATGTCAAAATACATTCTAGACTGCCCTAGCCGTAAGCTCAATATTCAGACTTTCAGCAGCAACAACTTCAAACCGCTAAATTAAGAGTGGTATCCTCTCCAGCCGTAGCATTGAAAGTTGTGCTCATATTATTTCTAAATGGACCAACCACGATCACAACTACAAGAATGAAGTCAGCTCTAAATGCATCGACTTCAACAAACTCAAATCCAGCAGCACCACACCCAGCTACAATCCTGATTAACTTCAACATTACCTTGCTGCCCTCACTCCAGCAACACCACACCCAACTGCAATCACTCCAGTAGCACCGCACCCAGCTGCAATCTTGATCAACTTCAACATAACCTTGCTGCCCTTACTTCAGCAGCACCGCACCCAGCTGCAATCCTAACCAACTGCAACATTGCCTTATTGCCCTCACTCCAGCAGTACCACATCCAGCTGCAATCCTGATCAGCTGCAACATCACCTTGCTGCCCTCAACCCAGCAACACCAAATCTAGCTACAACATTACCTTGCTGCCTTCAATCCAGCAGTATCAGCTCCAGCAGTCAACAATCTCAGATTGCCTCATCTAAAAAGGTCTTCAAGTAAACCCATTACTCGTGCATGCCCTTGCAGTACAAGTTCATGCACTCGGGGGGCTAAATGTTGAGGACTCTTTTTTCGGCCCACGTGGCACTACTTCATTGGCAACCCATGCCATATCAACATATTATTGATTTTTTGGGTAAATCTATTTAAAGCCCAAAATAAGCTCATATTTCATTCAACTACATGGATTGGGCTCACGTGGCTCGTGAGATCCTTATTCCAAGAGACGGATTCATGGTCTACATTTCCTTTTCATCAATTAAGATCATAACCCATGATATCATCAACATCAACATATGGATTGGGCTCACACAATGAATTAAAGCTCATGGCCCATATTACCTCTCTCATATTCATGGAAAGCGGCTTCTTCAACAAGAGCCCATATTTACACAAAATGACAACAAAACCGAAGATACGTCATCTCATCTTTGGCTTATGATCCAAGCTCATAATTCTCTTTGGGGAAACTTTGGGAGTCATGGTTTGGAGGGCCAAAAGGTATGTTCAGTAAAGCTCCAGCGGTTCAAAGTTGATAAAAGAAACATGTTGCTTGGCGTGTCTTCTCCAACTCCCTGAACTCTGACGAGTCCGTGTGTAGCGGGTAACATATGATAAGCATCTCTTATCACATGGCACTTAAAATGATAAAATTCCCCATTACTCTTTTCCTAAAACTTAATATTCATCATATGACAAATACTCAATATCTCCAGCCATCTAACTGTTGAGAAAATAACTGTTCATTCAATCCCCAATTGTTGCTATACAAATTTAGAAATTTCATTATATTATTCTACATAAATCTTATTACTACTTTCAGCTAAAATCCAACTCAAACACATGGTCTAATCTGACTAGCTGTCTTTAATCTCCAACTATATACAAAATATTCATGATATCTCTTATATCCAGCTGCTGTCTGCCACAATTAGACCATATATTTCTCTGCCAGCTGCTAGAGCAGAGCATTAAATACTCTTTTTGCTCACCAAGATTATGTCACAACACAATGAGACCTTGACTAAATCTCTAAAGCTCCATTAACTTTCAACCAATCCTTCTATTACTTACTAAAAACGTGTTGTAATGGAACCTTGGACCAAAAATACAAACACCCAAAAAGGAAAACATTTCCAGCAGAACCCCAGCAGTGTATTTAGCACTTGACACCTGGCTGGAAGTGATATCACCAGCCATTTAATGCTGAAATCCTAGCAACCAACTGCTATACCCAAAATAGCAAGATACCCTTGAAAGAGATCTTACCATTTTCAGCCAAATCCATGAAATAAATGCTGAATGTCCTCTCCAGCAGTCTGAAATCACCCAGCTGACCTCATCTGCTTCTGCCCAAAGCAAACAACTGTCTTATGACAACTGTGACAGCTGTTTAATGATAGCTGTCACAGCTTTTCCTGACAGCTAGGATAGCTTTTTCAGAACAGCTGTGACAGCTGACCCAGCGGCCTGAGCATTACTAATTTTTTTCCACATTTGGTTAAAACTAAAACCAACTAAAGTAACTATCTTTTTCTTGCCAAAATATCTTCCTTTTTCTGCTGCTCTTTCCCCAGCAACTCTTACCCAAAACAGCAAGAATACCTTCAACTTAAACATACCATTTTTGGCCAAATCTTAGGATGGATTCTCTGAAGATTCATTGCTAGTTGGGACAGATTTTGGCTGAGATTATTTGCTAAAATACCCCCTTAAACTCAGCTCTAAATAGAAGCCTTCATCAACACACAAGGGGGGACACCAATGGAGAAGAACAACTCTCTCATAAAACTTCTCTATTCCCTCTCCCTCTAATGATCTTCTTAAGCTCTCAATGAAGTTCTGAGCTTCTGAATTTTTAGTTTCTAAATGAGGAACTAAACTCTTTAGCCCTTAGCTCATAAACGCCTTCATAAGCCCTCATTCATCCTCCAGCAAAAAATCCCAGCAGTAAATCCCAACAACATTGCTAAACACATTACAATACTATTACTCTCTTATACTCATTATCTCACTCTCCATATTCTAAAAATACATATATCTTGCAGCCCATATCTCTAAACATCTCTTTCTTCATTTCTCTTACACAATCTCATACACACTTACTACACCATTAAATATAACACACCACAACTCTTCTAAGCTCCACTCTCATACTCTCTCACTCTGAAATTCTACTGTTTTGCTGCCCATAAACACATCTCAATACTCTTCTCCACCTATCTTATAAAAGCCCTTCTCATGGAAGGCATGAACTTTTAATATTAAAGCCCTTCTCCTAAAAGGCACCAAGATCTCATATCAAAGCCCTTCTCATGGAAGGCACAAATCTATCTTACATAAAGCCCTTCTCTTAGAATGCACAAATACTTCATATAAAAGCCCTTCTCATGGAAGGCAACACTATTCATAAGTTCACAATAACTAAAAGAGCATTGTCAAGGGGGAAACTCATTCAAGTGCATGATAAGAGGGGCAAGCTTAACCAGCCCCTACACACAGCTGGGCATACTCTCTCTCTCTCCAGTTGGACCCATTTTTCCCCTTCAATCTTGAAGTTATCATGGCAAACTACCCCTCTACCGCTGGAGTCATTCTGCTAGGACGCTGTCTACTCACTGATGCTACATCGCTGGGGCTACAAACCGTTAGAGATAAGTGACTCTGTTTCCATATCTTTAAATTTACATCATTGAGTACATGATTACTTCACATTTAAATACGTATTACTTTATTCCAACTACTATTACAACTATTAACCAAGGCTTAAACTCATTTAAATGCATGATAAGAGGGGCAAGCTTAACTAGCCCCTACTGCTGGCATTCTGCTAGAATCCTATCAACTCACTGATGCTACACAACTGGAGCTATAAACCATACAAAGATAAGTGACTTTGCTTTCATATCTTTAAATTTACATCATTGAATACATGATTACTTTACTTCTAAATAAATACTACTTTATTTCAACTGTTATTACAACTACTAATCAAAGCTATCATATCAAACGCATATTATATGTTTATTCGACCATTATCATGATTTTTAGACTTTGGCTTTAATGGTTTTGTAGGCTTAAAAATATGTCGGTAGCTGTTGGACCACGTGGCCCAATGTTGAGTTCCGGACGTAACTCCCCAAACAGAACCCGGGCCTAGTAAGGTCATCCCTCCAATGAACCACACGTGGCTGGGCAACCGAAAAAGCCCCCCGAACACACGTTAGTCCAGCAACCCTCGTGAGGTTCTTGGTTTTTTTCTAACCAACTCATCAACTAGAATGACTTTATAGGTGATTCGAGAATGTTTTATTATAGGTGAATCTGAGTAGCTTTCGACTACTCCCCCTCAAACTGTACTCAAACATAAAGTAAGTTGACCCTCTCTTCTAATTTATTTATTAGGAAATTATACTTTGTCTACCTGTGGTTTGCCCAAAAACACTTTACCTATACTTTACTCACCTAAGGTTAGCTGAGGTTAGCTTCGTTTGTCTCCCGTTACCCACCTCTGTTAAAAACAGTAGTAAATTTGTATTTTTGTTACCCTTTTATGTCTTTCTCCTCTCAAAACATAAAAAACTAAAAAAATCAAGAGAAAAGAAGATCTAAAAGTTAGGTTTTGTAAAAATTAAAACTTAACTTTTACATCTTCTTTTCATGTATCAAAACATTAAAAAAAAATTATAAAAAAAACTAATAATAAAGAGAGTTCAATTATTTTGCTTTGGCACTGCAATGGCCAGGCACCTACTGTCAGCGTACACACCATTGCTGTTCTTGAAGGCCTGCTATCGCCAGTATTAATTAATTTTCTCTTTCTCTCTTTTTAATTTTTAATTCGAATTCGAATAATGAAAAATATATTATTTGGAGCATTTACATTGGTAGAGCTAAAAATTTAGCTATTTGGCACCTACAAAAGTCACTTTATCTATTTTACCTCTTCATTTTACAATACACCCAACATCAATGAATCTATATTTTTAGCTATTTGATTAAAATAATATAAAAAACTCATTAAAATAAACTAAAAAATATCTACCACAACAACTTTTCATCCACCCACAATCACCTCCACCATCACTCCACCAGCAACAACCTCCATGTGGCAACTACAACCCACGGCAAGAAAAAAAAAAATCAAACTACCACCAACACAATCACAACCAAACCCACAAACAAAATAAAAAACCAAATCACCACCATAGTCACCAATCCACCACCACAACCACAACCACCATCACCACCACAGCCACCAAACCTGTAGAAAAAAGAAAATTAAAAAACCAAACCACCACCACAGCCACCAAACCCACAGAAAAAAAAAAAAAAAAAAAAAAAAATCAAACACCGTATTGCCACCATAGCCACCAAACCCATAGCCACCACAACCACCATCACCACCACCACAGCCATCACAAACCCATAGGAAAAAAAAAATCAAACACCATTCCACCACCATAGCCACCAAACCCATATGAACAAACACAAAAAAACCCAATCACAACCAACACACCCAAATTCCAATTTGAGCAAAGAGAAAAGAGATGGATTTAAGGGCAGCGGAAAGGGCGTGACTGGCGGTGGCAAGGGCGTGACCTGATCTATGAGATGAGAGAAAGGGATGAGAGAGAGAGGAGCTTTGGTCTGAGAGAGGGAAGTAACGGGAGAGAGAAAGAGATGAGCTGAAACGGGAAGAGAAAAGAAAAAAGAAAGAGAAAAAAAAAAGGGAAAGAAACATTATTTTAATGGGAAGTTTAATAACATATATATATATATATATATATATATATATTAGCTTCTTGCTACAGTGCATAGCTATAGATGACTATGCACTGTAGATGAAGAGCTAAAATTTTTAAGTTTAGCTCCACCATTGTAGCTCACTTTTTAGAATTAGTGGTGCTAAAAATAGCTATATAGTTATTTAGCACTACTAACGCTAGTGCTCTTACAGTGATATATCATCTTGTATTTCCATTTCTACTGTTTCAGCTCTAACGCTCCCACTGAATTCACAATCCGTGAGTATACATACACAAAAAGAACTTGATTATGAAGTCCCCAAAAGGCCTTGTGAAAGGAAAGAAACTTTCTTGGAGCTATATAACCACACAATATGTGATTCTTGCAAAGTGGGAGATATTGACAGGGCTATGACTCTTCTTGCTTGGATGGAGGCTTCAGGGCTTCATCCCAACTTGATATCCTACACCCATTTAATTGAAGCTCTTGGAAGTATAGGAAGGACTTCAGAAGCTAAAGCAGTTTTCCAAGAAATGATATGTTCTGGGTTTAAGCCCAGAGTAAACTTGTATAATGTTTTGCTTAGAGTTTTCTTAAAGAAAGGCTCTAAAGCACCGACGTGGCAAAATGGGTGCCACACTAGCACCGAACTTGTGGCGACACGGCGACGCGCCGATTAGCCCTTTTTTTTTCGAAACCGGCCGAAATTTACCGAAATTGGCAGAAATATATGTCAAAAAAATAATAAAAATAAACTTGTGGGTTGTATTCTATATATCATCTCTTAAATTGGTATATATTTACAATTATATGAAAAAGTATGCTTAGTAATATATAGAAAATATAAATAAAAATATTTTTAATAATTTTTTAATCGCTGCACCCGCACCCTACTTTTTCAAAAATTGCCGAGTCTCACATCCGCACCCGCACCCGAATCCGAAAACGCACCCGTGCTTCATAGAAGAAAGGCCTCCTAGAAAGTGCAGTTAAGGTATTAGATGTAATGGACGATTTGGGTATTTGTAGGAATCAAGAAACATATGAGGTTATTCTGGATTATTGTGTGAATGCTGGGCGTTTGGAAGATACTTGGGGAATAATCAATGAAATGAGGCGCAAGAGGTTTCAACTGAACTCATTTGTGTATAGTAAGGTTATTGCTCTTTACAAGGATAATGGAATGTTGAAGAAAGCAATGGTTGTTGTAGAAGAGATTAGGGAGATGGGGATGTCACTAGACAAGCAGATTTATAACAGCATTATAGGTAGGGGTGTTAATGTTCGACCCAACCCGCGAACACGACACGAACCCGACACGGGTTTTTTCGGGTTAGGATTGGGCCTTAATGGATTTGGGTCATAAACGGGTTGACCCGAAAGCAACACGATAAGAAACGTGTCATAAGTGGGTCAACCCGCGTAACCCGCAATAGACACGTTTGACACGCCAATTTATTTGTGTCAACCCGAAATGACTCATTTAACACAACCCATTTAACTTGTATAACAAATAAATATTTATTTTATTTTAGATTTGTCAAATATCTTTTATATCCAACATATATTTTAAATTTAAAAAGAAAAGTGAGTAATTACAAATATTTACAAGGGATATAATTGGAAATTGAAACTTTACAGACCCTGGAACTACTAATATATATATATATATATTTTGGCATAGAACTTACACAAATGAAATTGGATGAGCTTGTGGAAGATGTTATGAATTTGGACATCAACAAAGAATCTATGGATGGTAATCGTGGTCATAGTCAGGATTAGTCTACTGTTTGCTCAAATTCTTTCAATATTGATACTTAGCATTTGGCGAGTTCCAAGGATATTATATTTTTATTGAACTATGTTAATTTATTTTTGTTAAACTTTGTTATTTTGAATTTGGGTTGAAGTGTATGTACTTTTTTTGGAGTGTAAAGAACTTATTTCTAGATGAATGTTATATTTTTGTTAAACTATATTATTTTGAATATGGGTTGAAGACTTGAAGTGTATGCACTGCTTTTTGGGATATAAAAAAAATTATTTCTAGATGGATGTTATATTTAATATTACGCAGGTTGAAATAGGTTGTGTTACATTCGTGTCAACCTAACACGACTTGTTTATTAAGCGTGTCAAATGGGTTGGGTCAGGTCAACCCGCCTTATTAATAGGTCGGGTTAGAGTTGAAGGATCATGACACGATTATTAAATGGGTCGGGTTAGGGTTGAGCCATTTAGTCTAATACCCCTACCTCGACACGACACGAACCCGACACACTAACCCGAATTGACACCCCTAATTATAGGTACGTTTGGGAAATATGGTGATTAGATTAGACATGGCAAAACTGGCGGGCGAGCAGGTCAGGTCGGGTCCGGTTCGGGTCAATCGGGTTGCGGGTCGGGTCGGGTTGACCCGTATTTTTCACATGAATTTTTTTTTTTTTTTTAAATAAAGAAAACAACATGTATTTGCCATTCGGAAAGTCATGTAACAAAATACTTGATGTAATATGCATTACTTTGAATTCACCACTTATATTAAGAATGAACTACACTTATTAATACTTATTCAATAATTTTAAAATTATACAAATCATAACATTACTATCTAAAACAGAATAACACAAAGATAAGTAAAACAAATACACAAGTTTTATTTCTACACAATATCAACATCCCAATATATAAAATAAAATTACAAATGACTTATTGGATAATTCATTTGACAAAGATTAAAAACATATAAAAAATTTACAATCTTGAAAATTAATTTTATAATCTATTATCAATTGTGGTTGGCACTCTATTTCAATATGAGATATACATTAAAGTTTGATTGTTTACTTATTTATACATGGTCTCTTTTATGAATATCATATCATTGTTAAGCAACACACACTCTAAGAAATATCATAATTTATTTTGAAAAGCCGTTTATTTTGGACATAAATTTTTAAAAAATAGGTCTAAGCATTCATAATTTATGTTAATTTGATACTTTGGCTTCACTATTTTCACACTTGTGAATGTTTCTCACACATGTCTACAATTTTAAATCTATGTTTTTAACTGTACTGTAACCTGATTATCTTGGCATGTACTTTGCAATTTGATATCTAAAAAACTTTACTCATTACAGAATGCTCAACCATTTATCTTTCAATTTATTTGCATGCAATTATGTAAATGTCTCAATTGTTTCCTTAAAACTCACAACAAACAATTAAACCAATATTGTCTTAATTTTTTTTTTTTTTACAAAAATAAAAGTTTTGAAAATGGTTCGAGTTCGGGTCGGGTTGGGTTGACTTGCAAAAAACACGAGTTGGGTCATGAGTCAACTCGTTTTTGCTTCGAGTCAAAAAAATCGGGTTCGGGTCAGGTATTTTTTAAGTCGGGTTGGGTCGGGTCAGAAAATTCTGACCCGTTTTGCCATGTCTAGATTAGATGAAGCCTTGGAAGTGTTTGAGAAAATGCCCTGATATAACAACATGGAATTCTTTAATCAGGTAGTAAGGTGGGGAATTTATCCAAGGCCCTTGAGTTGTAAAGTCTTTCTCATAAAATTAGATTTTTACAAAACTTAGGAAGTGTTTGGTAGTGTATTTTGAACAATAGTTTTTAATGTTTAAACAACATTACATGTATTTTCACACACTTTTTCACCTATACGTATTTCCAAAAAATACAAACAACGTTACTAGAACAACATTACTGAACGGGCCCAGCTTTTAGATCTTCTTTTCCCTTGATTTTTTAAGTTTTTTTATGTTTTGAAAGAAGGGAGACATAAAAAGGTTGCAAAAATACAAACTTACCCCTATTTTTAACATAGGTGGGAACGGGAGACAAACGGAACTTACCTCAAGTGGGTAAAGTGTCAATTTTTAAACCATAGGTAGGCAAAGTGTTTTTCGGGTAAACCACAAGTAGGTAAAATGTAATTTCCCCTTTATTTATCCTCCCTCGTTCAAATTAGAAATAAGCTATCCATATTAAAAAATGTTTTTAGGAGTTAATGATTTTTTTTTAAGAGAGTTCCAACCTATGGCTATGACATCCGCTCCTAATAATAACTTTTTATCATTAGACTAAGATACAAATTGGTTTTTGGTGTAGGTAGAGATTGAATCTTATATCTCTTATTCAACTATCAGAGACTTTACTAATTGAGTTAACTGGAACTCACAGGTGATAGGTGTTAAAGATTGTTATACACACGGACAATTTATGGGAAATCAAGGGCCCGTTTGGTAATATTGTTCTAGTAACCTTGTTTAAGTATTGTGAAAATACGTGTGGGTAAAAAAGTGTTATGAAAATACGTGGTGTGTTGTTTAAACAACAAAAACTATTGTTTAAATAATTATACCAAACACGCCCCAAAATTTTACAATTTTACACGTCATAATGCCATATTTTACTCTATGTTTGGTTGGAGGGATTACAGGGAGGATGAAAAACAGTGTTTTCCACTGTTTGGGAAGCGAAGGAAAAAAGAGAAGATGGAAAACCGGAAGAAAATTTTCCTCCCGGGCCCACCAATTTTTTTCCTCCCAAATCGGGAGGAAAACTGTTGGGAGAAAACTGCTCTTACCGTGAAATTACACAAATGCCCTCTCCCATCTACCCTCCTCACAGACACAACGTTGTTCTGGAATCAAGTAAAAAAAAAAAAAAAAACCAGAGACCGAGAGCTGGAGAAAAAAAAGAGAGAAAGCACTTCTTGAATGAGGGAGAAAAGAAAGAAAAGAAGGGGGAGAAAGAGACAAGGACAAACGTGTATGGAGGAAAAAAAAAAAAAAAAGAAACAAACCAAACCAGAGAGAGCGTGCTGGAGAAAAGAATGAGAGAATGAGAGTGCTGGAATGTGTGTGGAGAAAAAGAAAAAGAAGGGGTGGGGATAGAGATAACAACGTGTGTGGAGGAGATAGCATAGAAAAAAAACAAAAAAACAAAAAAACAAAAACAAAAACGTATGGATGAAATGAAAAGAGAGAAAAGAGAAATAATATAAAGAATAAAAAATCCTAATTGAGAAATGTTACTATAATATTTTCACAATAAATTTTAAGTAACAGATTGTTATTAGTTAATATTGGTAAGTAAAAAAATAATTTCAGTGGTGGGTTCAAATTAGAACTAGTAACAACTTTTTACATAAATTTTGTTGAGAAAGTATTGCGAAAAATGTTATGGACGTAACACTTTTCACATATATTATTTAATGAGTACAAATAAATTTATTTATTACCTATTATGTAATAAGGGTATAATAGTCAATTTATATAAACTATTTTTTCTATCCTCTCACTTTTCTTTTCAACCAAACAAAAGAGTTTTCCTTCATCCTACTTTTTCATCCCTCCAACCAAACACACACGAGGAAAAACTAAATATTTTCCATCCTCCCACTTTTTCATCCTCCCACAATTTTCCATCCTCCCACTTTTCCACTCCTCCAACCAAACCGACCCTTAAAATCCTACCATTCGAGTAGTAATTCATTCTTTCTTCTCGCAAAACGCAAACCCAGGCCTCCTCCATTCTGTCTATTCCTCTTCTTATGGCAGAGCCCTCACTATCTCTTTTCAACCCTTCTACCAAAAATCCTAATACCCAAAAATTTGAACCAATTCAATCTGCACCAGTGAAGTCTTTAGGGTCGCAGAGCTGGCATGATTAAAGCCCTCACCACTGGTGCAGGTTGACTGTGTTTGTTAGGGTTCTTACTAACAATTGTATCAGGTATGTGTGCTTGTGCTCTTTGAAATATTAGGTTTTTAGTTTTTCAATTTGTTACAAACTTGCATTTGCATTTGTGTAAAGAGAAGTTCGCAGTTTCAAAAAACAAAAGTATGTACCTTCCTAATGAGGATGAGTTATGTAATGTAACGGTCTTTTGTTGTATATTAGTGGGCTATGTCGTATTGGGTCTTTCTTGGTTTTGCATTTTGTATTCTATTTTAGTTGACAACCACATTCCCTATGTTTTCTGTACGAAGAAAATGCTCACCACATTTTAATACTGATTAAGTTTACTTGCTGCAAAATTGTAAAATTTTGTATTAGAACTAAATTTATTAAAGACCCATTGATAGCTTATGTAACTTACCAATAAAATTTTTTATTAAAAAAAAAAAAAAAAAAAAAACCTTGATGGTGTAGGCATTTGTTCTTGAAATGATATGTTTTTCTTCATACATTGTAGGTACTGAAAATGGACTTTCAAGCTTTCAGTTTTTCCTTTGTGGGTTGGCTGCTAGGACATATGCCAAACATGTATGAAGTATGTCATCCACTTGATGACCGCAAAAATAGTTTCCAGGTAGATCTCTTGCGTTCTTGAAATCTTTTCTCCAACATAGTTATATAAGAACAAATTTTATGGTCACACAAATTCACTTTGACCTGAGGCTAAAAAAGCTACGGCTAAGGTGTTGTATGTTACGAAAAATATGAGTTTTGTAATTTTTTTTCATTGGTTTAAGTTTTCTATTATACTTTCTATTGAGTGAAGAGTTCAACGTTTGGAGTCAAATAGATTATTGACATTAAGTGAGTGAAACTTCTTACGCTGCAAATAAATTGCAACTATTAGTAGACTGTATATTGACATGCTGAGTAGAGAAGAAAGTAGTGCTCGGACTATGCTCTAGGTTTTGCATGCCTCGCTGAGAGAAGTTGTTTACTTGGAGTTTTAAAACTAAATTGGAGTAAATTCTCTTAGTCTTGTTTGATGACTAATCCATTTATTTTAGTACATCATATTTTGTTAACCTTTTATGAGATAAAACATTCTTCCTGTTGAGGTATTAAAGATAACTCCAATTGTACAGGCCACCTTTTTTTTTTTAATTTTTTTTATTAAAAAAACAGACTGGCCAGTTAATATTGTATATTTTATTACTTAAAAAGGAAAGAGTTTTGTCACTTTCTCATTCGAGAGAAGTGTTTTATGTTTTATCTACTTATATAATTATAATGACCATCTTTGTTTCAATCTTTCAATTATTCTCTCTCTAAGCTCACCTTCTTTTCTTTGGAAAGAAATTGCTTCCTTTTTCTAAGTACTTTTTTGGCATTGACCGGTATCTCCTTCATTTTGCAAGCTGTAATTATCTTGAATTTTAACAGCTTTGACTGCATGATTGATTTTAAATTTATTGATTTCCCCACTATTGACATAATTACCATCTATCACATAGTTTACATATAGAGGAGGTATCCTTCCTTTATATAAACTGCCTAACTTGGTCCATATTGTTTATCAGATATCTACAATATATTGATTACTGATTTTAGGTACATTAGTTAAAGATTGTTTATCAGATATCCACAAATTTGTAAATGGAAATTTTTGGCTAGTCTTTCGGTATATGGTACCTCTCTTCTCCATGTTAGGAAAATGAATTTGGGTTATTGGAAGGGGAAGAAGTAAAGAGGGAAAAAAAAACCTGGGGGGGGTGGGTGGGGGAGGTTGATGCAGGAGTATGCATAACATGGATGCTGATGACATGGCATATTGAAGTGGCATGAGGCTTGGCTTGGCTTGTGACGTGACATGACACTTGAAATTCAGCCCTTAGGCTTGGCTGGCGTTGTGCCACGTCACCTTGCCATGTCATCATCATCCATGTTATGTGATATACTCCTGCATCAAGGAGGAGGCTAGGCTTATATGGTGGTGATAAGTACTTGAATTTTATTTATTGACTTGTGTCTAATCCCACTTTTACTTCTCAAAAAAATAAATAAATTGTGGAATATACTGTTAATGGGTTGAATCAGACATCTAGTGATGGTTGGTGTGCCCTACTTTTTTTAGTTCTGCATGTGCTATGATATGCCATTTATGTTTTAATGCCCATGTGCAGGTATTCTTGCATGTCTAGATGGGTATATGAATATAGCAATGGAGCAAACCGAAAAATACGTCAATGGGCAGTTGAAAAATAAGTATGGTTAAATATTCTTTATCAAACCATAAGATTGTTACAAATAATTTCTCAATCCCCAGTTTTTCAACTTAAGGACATATTTATTTTTTTGAAAGATATGCTTTCCTATGGCTGTTAGGCAACTTGTGATTTCCATGCTATAGGGGCCAAGCTAACTTAAAGCCCAGATTTTTGTTGTCATTCTTTTTTATTTTTCCTTATTCAAATTAGAAGCAAGCCATCCATAAAAAAAATGGAAGCATGTTAAAATGTTCTTAGGTGTTAAATATTTTCGTATATAGGGACAATTTATGGAAAGTCAAAACTATTAGTCTGTTACTCTCATCTCATCTATTTTCACATACATAGAATTTTATTGCAAACGCCTCTACATTCTGTTTTGTAATTATCATATATAAATTTATTCTCTACACCTTATAAAAGTAGTGCTAAATTTGGCCTTCAGAAAAATGACCTGTTGGTGTGTATGTCACATTCCACAAAATTCAACATCACCAATCATGTTGTAACCAAATTAGAGACTACTGCTCCTATTTTATTCATTCGTAAGTCTATTTGTCAAAGGTTCACAGCCTAGGACTGAATTTAATTCGTTAATTTTTTTTTTTTTTTTTTGGTTTATAAATTTAGTCCTAGAAAGAATAGTATGTAAACTTACTCTCTTTGTCCACAAGGAAACATAATCTAATTAGTATTCATTTTTATTTCCGCAATTTCCACTGTTTCTTACAAAGGGTGGTCAGGCATGCACCTTCCATTAACCAGTCTTCCACTTGTTACAAAGATTTTGTGAAAAGATAGATGCCCTTTTTTTTACTTTTCATATTTATTTGATTTAGGTGAAACAGTTACTGAGATTGCAATTGTTTTGTTTTTTTTGTTTTTTGTTTTTTTTTGTTTTTGAGAATGACCTCACCTTGTTGAGCGCAACAACTATTGTGTGCTTGATGAGAATGATGGTCAATTCCGGTCCACTTCGGTCCAATTTAGTCCATTTTGATTTACTTCTGTCCATCAGGTCCACTTCAGTCCATTTTGGTCCAATTTGGATCATTTCCGTCCATTTGGTCGAATTCAGTCCAATCGGTCCATTATGGTCCACATCGGTTCATTCGCTCCAGTTTGGTCCACTCCAGTCCATTTAGTCCACTATAAGTGATACAAACATATGAAAATAATAAAGATTTTTTAAATAATACTTTTGAACATTATTATGATTAATTTTCTTCATTCAAATTAGAAGCAAGCTATCCAAAAAAAAAAAAAAATGGAAGCAAGTTAAAATGTTTTTAGGTGTTAAAGATTATCATATAGAGGGACAATTTATAGATCATGTGTTGTACTAATCAAAAGTAATAGTCTCTTACTCTCATATCATCTTTTTTCACATACATAGAGTTTCATTGCAGATGCCTCTGCCACATGTTTTGTAATTATTATATGTAAATTTATTGTCTCCACTTTATAAAAGTTGTGCTAAATATGGCCTTAGAAAAATCACCTGTTGATATATGTCACATTCCACAAACTTTAACATAATCAATGATGTTGTAACCAAATCAGACACTTGTGCTACCATTCCATGCATTTTATAAGTCTATTTGTCAAAGGTTCACAACCTAGAACTGAATTTGATTATTTATTTATTTGGTTTATAAATTTAGTCCAAGAAAGAACTGTATGCAGACTAACTCTCTATCCACAACATAATCTAATTCATTTTTTTTCCCACAATTTTTAATTGTTTCTTTTTTCCCATTAAATAAAATATACTT
Source organism: Notholithocarpus densiflorus (assembly GCA_030021035.2). Classification (NCBI taxonomy): domain Eukaryota; kingdom Viridiplantae; phylum Streptophyta; class Magnoliopsida; order Fagales; family Fagaceae; genus Notholithocarpus; species Notholithocarpus densiflorus. The sequence goes on along the minus strand of JARYZH020000240.1, from coordinate 145,348 downwards.
TATTAATAAAATCATCAAAATTCAAAGATCAGTATAGAACTAAGATCAAGATCCTGCCAGTTTTATAGCACTACGTAGTGTTGCAAAATCCAAAGAAGACCAGTAGGAGTACAAACTGAGACCCACATGAGATTTGGTCCTCCTGAAGTGAAAGATTTCCACTTATGTTTGTATTCAAGCAAATTGGACTGCTTAGATATCTTCCTAGTTAGACAGACTAATTTATGAAGAGAACTATTTCTCACTTCTAAGTTCTAACCTTACAATATTTTCAAAAGACATAAGTCTATGAAGGACATGTAGTGGTGGGCTTACAATATGCGCCCACAAAGGAAAACAACCCAGTGCGCCAAAAGCACATATGAAATAGGATGACAATGATTGGGTTTTTGAACTTTTATCAAGTCATGTAGGTGTCATCTGCATTCATGATTTTTATGCTTGTATTTTAAAGTAAGAGAGTGTGGATTTTGGAAATGAGGATTAGAAAATGGACAAATGAAACTTTTGTTAGCTGTTACGTGTAATTGAATGTGCTATGAAATCTTTGATTTGAAGAGGGAAATTGTATCGTTTTGGTGGTGAAAGGTCATCCTTCATAGATTAATTACGTGCTAAACATCTTTTTAGCAGTTTTGCAAATTAATTTAGCTACTGAAGGCCCTCATATTTGGTGCTAAAAAGAGAAAAAAAGGAAAATTCCCTTCAAATGTACCACACATTATGCATGATTTCTGTATGCTGATTCATCTGCTTCCATGTAATGTCTCCCCAAATTACAGATGTTGCTGATTTTTTGTTGCCCTCACTTTATGGAAGGATATGCCAAGGGGAATGATGACTGGTGTCCCAAGATTTTCCATTTTCAAACAATAGATATCTTAAAAAGAAAGTAGTAAGTACCTCCAAACTTGAACTCCAACTCTCTTCTCTAATTATTTTTTCTTTAAATCCAAATACCAAATATGTTTGTTCACAACTGATCTTGTATTTCTTTCTTATTATAATTGTTTTCATTAAGTTTTTAGTAACATTTAGGCATTATGTCTCCATGGGGCTATTTTATAGCTATTTTTTTAACTGGGGGCTAAAATTCATTAGTGCAAGAAACAAATTCTTGTACTTCACCCCTCCTCTCTGCTGAGGTGTTTTTCTTTTCAACATGGTGCAATACATGAGAAACTCTTCATCTTTAACTGCCATTTTCTTAGGTAATTTTTATTTGGAATTTTCTGGTGTTTCCTTTGTTTTGCAAACTGATAATTAATCTGAATTTTAAGAAAAAATAATTTTTTAATGCATGATTGGCTTTAAATAAATGGATTCCTCCATTATTTTTTTTCTTGTCATAATCATCATCTGTTAAATAGTGTACAAAAAGAGTACTCCTTCCTTTATAAATACTGCATAACCTGCACCTTATTGTTTGTCAAATACCCACAGTACGTTGACTAATTGTTGTAGGATACATTATTAGAAGTTTTTAAATGGGGATCAAGCGCTTAATACTGCTTTACTTTTGAGTTTTTAGGAAAAAAAGTAAAAAGAAATAATCAGTGAAAATTATATGTACAGAAAAGTAGGTGATATTCCATTGATGGGCCTTTTCCCCTCTCCCTTTTCTCCATTAAAATTTTCTGCAAGTTACAATCCAAAGGAAGGGAGAATGGGTGAAATATAACTTTTTGGCCAATCTTTTTATGATATGGTCCGACTTTGGAAGACAGAGAAGTACCACTTGGCTATAAAGGCCAGTGGTCAATTCTAGATTTACTCTTTGTTGATCAACATATTTGGTGCGCCCCACTTCGTTTAGTTCAGTATGGACTATGAAAATATGCATTCATCGGCTGTAATGATGTCTTTTAATCTTTGTCTGCAGGTATTCTTGCATTTGTTTCGATGGGGTATATGAATATAGCAATGGAGCAAATAGAAGAATACGTCAATGGGAAGTTGCAAAATAAGTATGGTGATGCTTCATTTGCAGAAACAATGGTACTCTAATAAAGGATGACCTTTTATTTTACTGTTATTATTCAACTTTCTTTTTTTATTTTTCCCCATATCAATGATTGGGTTCTCTCTTTTTTCTTGCAGTTCTCTACATTAGTACTTTAAAGAGGACATTGGCAGATGGGGCTTAGTTTTTATGTTTATTAAGTCATGTAGATCATTAAGTGTCGTGAATTTTATGTTTGTATTGTAATTTTAAGATAATTTGGATTCTGGAAATGAGGATTAGAAAGAGCTACTCCAACTTGGAGAAATGAAACTTTGGTTATCTAAAATGTGATGGAATGACTAATGAGCTGTTAGATGTTTGATTTAAAGAGTGGTGAATGGTTGTCATTGCCTTAAGAATACAATTGATAATCATGTTAACAATGCATAATAGATTTAGATATTGAAGGCTGCACAACCCATGCTGTGTCGCCGGCAACCCGAACTTGAGATTTTGAGAGGGGCTTGGATCTTAGATGATATATCTTCCCTTTTGTCAATTTTGGACACCATCAATTGCAAGGAGTGAAATGGAATGGCCTAACACTTAGTCTAGTGGGCTGGATATTGTAAATTGGGTTGGACCTATTTTCTCATCCCTATGTATCTTTTAGAAGTATTATTCAAGGGGGCAAAAAAAATGACACGTCCAGTCCAAAATCCATCTTCTTTGGATGGGTGAGTGGTGGTGGTCCTACTTTAGAAATACGAAAAAAAAAAACCCCAAAAAACCCATATCAATGATTGGGTTCTCTCTTATTTCTTGCAGTTCTCTACATTAGTACTTTAAAGAGGACATTGGCAGATGGGGCTTAGTTTTGATGTTTATCAAGTCATGTAGGTCATTAAGTGTCGTGAATTTTATGTTTGTATTGTAATGTAAAGATAATTTGGATTCTGGAAATGAGGATTAGAAAGAGCTACTCCAACTTGGAGAAATGAAACTTTGGTTATCTATAATGTGATGGAATGACTAATGAGCTGTTAGATGTTTGATTTAAAGAGTGGTGAATGGTTGTCATTGCCTTAAGAATACAATTGATAATTATGTTAACAATGCATAATAGATTTAGACATTGAAGGCCGGCAACCCGAACCCGAGATTTTGAGAGGGGCTTGGATCTTAGATGATATATCTTTCCTTTTGTCAATTTTGGACACCATCAATTACAAGGAGAGAGTGGAATGGAATGGCCTAAAATTTAGTCTAGTGGGCTGGATATTGTAAATTGGGTTGGACCTATTTTCTCATCCCTATGTATCTTTTAGAAGTATTATTCAAGGGGGCAGAAAAATGACACGTTCAGTCCAAAATTCATCTTCTTTGGATAAGCGAGTGGTGGTCCTCCTACTTTAGAAAAACGGAAAAACAGAACCCAAAAAAAAAAAAAAAAATTATCTGTCAAGTAGAATAAAACACTACAACATAAATAAAAAAATGATCATTTAATTTATAAAATAGAAAATTATCTGCCAATTAGATCATAGCTAAAAAGTTATTTTCTTTATTTTATTCTAGTTTATCTATTTTTCATAACCACAAGTGTATGTGTGTGTATATATATTTTTAAACCCTTTGAATATATTCACATGCATCGAATTCTATTTTCAGTTTCACATATTTATCGTGATGACCCTTTTTTAGCAATATAATTCATTTATTGCACCAAAAAAAAAAAGATAATTATATATATATAGATATATATAGAATATAGATATATGTTTAACCTTTGGTAAAAGATATATATTTAACCCTCAGAATACATCCACATGTATCAAATTCTATTTTCAGTGCGGAATATAGGCTTAGCAAGATAATTCATTGTTCATCAAAAAGCAAGATAAAGATAATTCATTTATTGCACCAAAAAAAGGAAAAATAATTCATTTATAAAAAAGAAAATTGCCACGCTTCTCCCGTTGATTGGTGTGCTATACGGCTTTAAACTCTCAAGACAAATAGCCATCATATAATTTTTGAATTTGTACTGCACGCCTCCGACATGACATGACATGACAATAAGCACCAATTTGTTTGAAATTTCAATGTTTCAATGTTTTTCTTCATTACACAAAAACAAAAGAAAAAGGTAAAAGGAGAGATTCTTTTTGCTTTGTCACGTGAGAAGTGTGCAAACTGCAAACTTGAACCCTGACTGGTGTGCAAGTGCAAGTGCAACTCAAGTTTGATAAAAGTTGATGAGCTTTATTTAGGGTTCTTTGGGGATATTTGCAGACTAGCTGTGTAAGGGTTAACAATGTAGTAAGTTAACCAACGTTTGGAAAGATTAAGGAAAATAGCATCTCGAGTTTCTAAAACTCGAGATGCTGTTTAAATCTCAACTGTTCAACATTCGCGTTATAGTTGCTGATTTGGACTAAATGCCACATGGATCTCGAGTGTTTAAGACTCGATTTCAACAAAATAAAAATCGAGTTTTAGAGACTCGATTTTTTATGCAAAAAACCATTTTATACACATAGATATCGAGTATTAGAAACTCGATATCTAATTAAAATTTGCATATAGACTCGAGTTCCACTGGAAAAAAATTTATAACACGCATCAGTCTACAAAATTATCACAGATCAGTCTTCACAGATAAAAAATTATCAGCCCTCACTCTCTCACCCAAAACACTCAGCCTCACTGCCTCACTCACCCATAACTCTCACACCACATTGCCTCTCACTCTCACTCACCCATAACTCTCACACCACATTGTCTCTCACTCTCACTCACCACATTGCTTCTCTCATTGCTCTTCCCTCTCAACAAATTCATATCTCAGGTAAGGGTTTTTTGAGTTGATTGTCATTGTAGTTGGGTATTAGTTGTTGTTGGGTATGGGTTAAAGAGTTTGCCTATTTAATTTGTAGATAGTTAACATTACTTAGTTAAGATACCAATATTGTGAATTATAGAACTTTGTTTTGTTAGTGTTAATTTTTTGAGTATTTATTTGCATGGTTTTTGTTATCAAAATTTTATTCATCATTTCTAAGCTCTTATTTTTATCATGATCTTACAAGTTTCTTGACTTTATTCATCATTGTTTTGGGTACAAAATGGGTAGTGAATGAATTGTAATGAATGGGTATGTAATAATGCCCTTTGAATGGGTATGAAATGGGTATGTAATGAAATGAGTGACTTATGGATATAAAATGAATTGTAATGAAATGGGTATGTAATTCATGCCCTTTGAATGTGTAATGAAATGGCTTTTTTTGTATTGGGTATGTAAATGTTATGGGTATGTAATTAGATAAAATGTTGTATACTTTTACATTTGGCTTTTTTCTTTTTTTTCTTTTTTCTTTTTTTTATTGGGTATGAAATGGGTAGTCTTAGCATGACGGAAAAAGGATTTGGATAAGAAATGTGTAACGAATGTGTAATGAAATTCATACCCTTTGAATGAATTGGAATTTGTACTTTGTGTAGTTTGACTAGATAAAATGTTTTTTAACTAACATAGTAACTTGACTCTAACAGGTTCACAATGCCTGAAATTGATAAATCCTATACCACGGTGGTCTGCTTAAGAATGCCAATGCGAACAAGGGATTGCCATTTGAAGGGCCAGGTATAAAGACCTATTATACCCAAATTGATCGTAGGTTGAAGACCCTTGATGAATTGAAGATGATAGTTATGGAAGAATTGTGTGTGAATCCTACTATACACAACATATAAATTACTTATCGTATGCCACATGAAGTCCTGCAGCACCAGATTAATTACAAGTATATGGTGATAGAAACAGACAAATATGTAAAGATCATGTTTGACAAGTTGGAGAGAATACCTGCAGTAAATGGTATTGAGTTGTACATACAGTTGGAGCCGCGTGCAGAAGTTGGTATCGAGGAAATCTAGCAAACAACCACAAGTTTACAAGTTACAGTTCCGGATGCTCAATATGAGTATTCTACACATGTAGAGCATGATGATGTTCATGCCGATGATGATGATGACGATGATGATGAGGATGAGGATGACGATGATGATGACGACTATGTTAATGAGACTACTGCCATTAACGGTGAAGATTTTGTTGATAGAGATGAGTTTGAAGACAGGATTGAACAAGGGGACTTTAGGGACTTTGAGAGGGACATTGATGACGATGAGACGTTGGACGGTAGTGAACCTAATGTAAACAATGTTATTAGTGTCCAAAACATTCCGGACACAATCCCTGCCTACGCACCTCCTGCCTTGTCATTTTCTGCAAATACTTAGGAAAATATAGTTGATCATTCACATATTGAGATACCATTTGTGTCTACTTGGAGAGAGGGGATGAATTTGTGCAAAGGGTTGACTTTTGCCAATAAAGTGGAGGTGCAGTGCGTATTAACAATTTGTACCCTCAAGGAAAACAAACATTTTCTTATCAGTAGGTCGACGAAGAAAAAACTTTGTGCGAAATGCGTGGATGAGTCATGAAAGTGGTATGTCTGCGCAGTCATGAAGCCCAATCTCCACGGACTATGGATGGTCACTGTGTATGTGGGTCCTTACACGTGTATACGGATTGGGGTGCGAAATGATTGTAGAATGATGAATTGTAATTTTATTGCATTAGACATCTTTAAGAAGTTATGTGAGGATCACACTATCCCAATTAAGCATCTCAGATCTATGATAGAGTTGAAATATGAGGGCCATAAGCCTTCTTACTACAAGGTATGGGATGCGAAACAAAAGGCGATTCGGAAGATGTTTGGGAATTGGGAAGAGTCTTACCAAAGGTTGCAAAAGTTGCTAATGACATATATTGATTAGGATCCGACTACCTAGGTGTTCTATCGTACCACACCCACCGGTGAAGATGACACCGTATTTTTGCATTATGTGTTTTGGTCTTTCGGTCCATGCATTGATGGATTCAAATATTGCAAGCCGGTTATCAGTATTGATGGGACCTATCTGTATGGTAAATATCAAGGAAAGTTGTTGGTCGCAATGGCAACCGACGCTAACAACAAGGTATTCCCTCTCGCCTTTGCTGTTATGGATTGTGAGTCAGGGTCCAGTTGGAGGTGGTTTTTACAATGCCTTAGAGATACGATTGGCCACGTGATACCTGACGAAGGCATTTGCATAATTTTTTACCAACATCTCTGTATCAAAAACGCCATTGCAAACTGGCCTAGAGGGGATGATGGAAGAACACGAATATTTCATAGATGTTGCACGTCGACCACGGCCCCTAGCTGCACTTGTGCTTAGGCTTTCTGTAGCAGGCCGACCACGCCCCTAGCTGCGCTTGTGCTTGGGCTTGCAGTAGCACGCCGACCACGGGTCGGTGTACTTACGGGTGCTGCGCTTGTGCTTGGGGTTGCAGTAGCTGCTGATTCAGTCTCATGCCCATTATTTGCCTGCCCATTTGCTGTAGGACCACCACCAAGCCCAGCCACATTATTTAGGACGCGCCGGACATGGTTGTGTTCTCGGCTGCCTACAGGAAGCATCTCCAACAGCGCTAAATGACTTTCAATCTGAAACGGAGAAAGAACCAGTACAATCAGATTTGAGACATTTATGTATCAATTATAGAATGGATAATATAGTACTCATTAATCTACTCAAATACTCAACTAAGAACTAAAAGTTTTATTAAAATACTATATGTAACAGAAAGTCTTTTTCATTGGATGTTAGTCAGATCAAACCAAATTTGCTGAAAAAAGAAGTCAATTGATTCTACGTTCATACATAAACTGAAGAAAAAACAATCCAGACAATAAAATCTAATTAGAACACATTACCATTATATCTAATTTAGCGCTGTTGCGGTCGACATACTTTTGAGTGACCGGACGGTACCAGCGGTAATAGGCATGATCGCGGGGCATCTCACCAATCTGAGGAGGTGTATGGCAAAGTCGTTGTTGTCTCATATCCCATGTAAGGATATACGGTCCATGCTCCTCCCTCCCATTCTTTTCCACCTTCCCACGCAAATCTATTCTATGCAGTCTATTATCGTACACAACATGGTCAAACTGCTCCTACGCCAACCCAAACTGTCGAAGGACATGCTCTGGGTGGTGTGTCTCTACTATGCAAAAACACACAAGTGACACCATTGCCGTCCACGTATCCCTCCCTATAATGCAGAAGTCAAGAAGGTGGCCGAAGTCTGCCTCATATGGCTGCCACATAATCTACAATAGAAACAAAAAACAATTATCTTAACATCTTGTTGACATGTGAAACAAGGGAGAATACATAGATAAAGGGAAAAACAAAAATTAAAACAGAAGATATGTTAAAGCAATGATTTTAACATATTCTTAAGGAAAATTAACATAACCAAACAGAATTTTTGTATATTATTACCTGGTTCGGCTGCATTCTAACTAATTGCTCGCGATAGTGGATCAACGCGATGCTGGATGGCCTACTCTTCGGGCTTGGCACCTGCGCTCACCTATAGTTACGAGCGAATAACATAAGATAAGATAATAACACTTACTTACTAAGAAGAGTACATTGCAAAACACACTAAATATTAGGAAAATACTTACCTAAATGCAAGTGGAGCTTTTGGCCATGGGCCATAATCACATCCAAGTGAGGGCTCTATTCTCGGGCACAAGAATGGCAACCTCGCCCATGCCCAATACTGGACCAATTGCAACGCCCCACCAATCTGCGATGCCTCTTTATCGCTTGTCCGGCACAACTCTTTGTACAACCATGCCAGGCAACCACTATCCCAACTATACTGTGGCGAATCACGAAGGTTTTGCAAGAACTCCAAGAACATCAGATGCACCCTATCTCCCGATTTGTCCATGAAAATCTTGTCCCCTAGTAGCACTAAAATATAGCACTGGGCATACTGATGTATCTGAATCTCCGTTGCGTCATGAGGTAGTGGCTTTGCAATGTGCTCAACAAGGCGGCTGATGAGAATTCTTTACCCCGCCAAAGTTTTGTTATTCGCCGGAACTCCAAAACCAAGCAACTCCACGCATAGTTGCCTCCAATCCCCATCCTCCACAGCAGTCGGCCCAACCAAGACCTCACCATCTATAGGAAGTCCCAAAATGACCTCCACATCTTCTAGGGTGATCGACATCTCACCATGTGGAAGATGGAACGTATGAGTCTCCGGCTGCCATCGCTCAACTAGGGCCGATATTAGGCAATGATCTATCTCTCTAGAAGGGGCTCTAAACAATCCTTCTAGCCCCACCAACTTGATAATGTCAATCACCCTTTCATCTTGCATCGTTATGTTTGCCATCTCCTTAGCGCGACCACGGCACGTAAGTGGGCCCGGGTCCTGCAAAATTATAGCGGTTGTTAAAACTAGATATACAACTTTGACAAAACTTGCTAAAAGTAAAAAACAACGTAAAAATTAAAGCGGTTGTTAGAACTAGATATTTCACCTCGCCATTCCAAATGTCCTCTGATCGATGATTTCGTTGTTGCGTCAACAATGAAGGATTATCTGGACCAGGGTGCACGATTTCTGGCTCTTCATCGATTTGAAGCTCCATACTGCAAAGTGTGCTACTGTGAGATCATACGTAGTGGCAGACATACATTATTTGCATAAATGAAATGATTTTATATTTGCATAAAAATGGGGATAGCCATTTGAATAAGCACAAAGCACACCATACATACAAACTTCTAAATCGCGAACATTGACATTTAGGCTAAAATATGATTCCAAAATCCTACTTCTGAATTTTTGAAACAATGCAATGTATGAGCTAAAAAGAGTCCAGATTTCAAACTAGATTCCCATGGCTGAACCAAATGTGGCACAACCCCAAAACCATGTCCATGCTCAAATACAAATGTTATGGTAAGTTCTCATTTTTTTTCAAATAAATATTCTCTCACTTATTACTTCACAACTCATAGACTGTTCATAGAAGCATTTCATCAAACACATAATTTGCATTACAAACCCACAAATGAAAATACATATAGAAAATAAAAACAAACCCAAAACAAATCATTGAAAATACCATGAAACAAGATACACAAATAAATCAAACAAAACCCACAAACAAATCAAATGAAACCAAAACAAACTAGATTAAATATCAATGTAATCCAGATATAACACTTTTTAAACTATCCAACAATTCGAATGCTCAATTTGTTAAAAAAAAATCATTTTTTTTTTATTTACTCATTTTCCAAACAACCAAACAGAATAATATACATGCATTCACTGAAATGACATGAATCACCAAAACCCAAAAAGATCCGAAATTGAAAAACGAAATAGGTAACATCATGAAATTCCAAAATCTAAAATTGGAGAAAGAGAGAGAGAGAGTACCTTCGACACGGTGGGTCAATGGAAGCAGTATTGAGTTTGAGTGGCTAAGTGTTAATGGGAGCAATACCTTCGGCACGGTGAGTGATTTTGAAAGTTTGAGAATGAGTGAGTGAGTCACTGAGTTTGAGAGGGCGGAGTGTCTGAGAGTGAGAGTGTGGAGTGTCTGAGAGTGTGGAGTGTTTGAGAGTGCAGATTTTAGGTTTTAAGTGGTCAAAAATGTGTTTCTGAAACTCGGTTTTAGAAGGGAGTCTAATAAAAAACGTAAATAGAAATCGAGTTTTAGAAACTCGAGTTTGTAAAGCAAGTTTTTGAAACTCGATATCCATGTGGAAAACTTTGTCCATGTCAGTATATGAAAAAACCCCAAAAACGAGTTTTAAAAGCTCGAGTTCTAATTGGATCTCGAGTTTTAGAAACTCGAGATGCTAGTTTTACATTTTCTTTCAAAACCGGGCAACTAACAAAATTGTTAGCATAGTAACGTTATTTGGAAAGGGTGTTCAGGGTTCTCTGATTCTGTTTTGTTGCTGCCTTCGACTTCGGCATCAAATCCTTTTACTTTCACCTTCAGCTTTACCTTTACCGAATGAAAAGATGTCTCAGATTGCTCTCGTTAGTGTCGTTGTTGAGGAAATACTCAAGAAAGTGATTTCACTCGCCGGTGAGTAGATCGGCCTTGCATGGGGTTTCAAAGACGAGTTGACACGGCTTCATGACTCATTAACCACCATTCAAGCCGTGTTGGCTGATGCAGAGAGAAGGCAAGAGGGAGAAGAGTTCGTGAGGCTCTGGTTACAGAGGCTTAAAGATGCTGCCTTTTACGCTGATGCTATGTTGGACGATCTTGTTTATGAGATTCTCTGCCAAAAGGTAGAGATCCAAAACCACTTGAAGAAAAAGGTATGTTTCTTCTTTACCTTTTCAAACCCCATTGTGTTCCGTTTCAAGATGGCCAACAGAGTTAGGACCATTCGCAAGTCTTTGAAAAAGATGAACAATGAAGCTAATTGATATGGTCTTATTAAAGGGGGGGACAAGTTACTGAGATGATCCCAAACTGAGAGACGGGTTCCTCTCTTGATCACTCAGAAGTTATAGGAAGGGAGGAGGTAGTCTCCGAAATAGTAGCATTGTTGCGTAGTGCAGCCCATGAAAAGCTTTCTGTCATCCCCATTGTAGGAATGGCAGGTTTGGGGAAAACCACACTAGCAAAAGTCCTGTATAACCATGAGTTTGTCACTGGGCATTTTGAGAAGAAAATATGGGTGTGTGTCTCCAATCAGTTTGATGATAAAAAAATTTTGAGAGAGATTCTTGAGTCTGTTACCTGTAGCTCAACTTCGATAGAAAATAAGAATACTATACTTCAGTGCCTCAAAGAAGAGTTACAAGGTAAAAAGTTTATCCTTATACTTGATGATGTGTGGAACGAAGATCCTCTAAACTGGAAGACTTTACGGAGTAGTTTGTTAGGAGTGAATCAGAATGTCGGAAATTGTATTATTGTGACTACTCGTAGTGATAAGGTGGCTAAAGTTATGGAGACGCGTCCTCGATGTTACTTAGAAAATCTGTCAGATGATGAGTGTTGGTCCATAGTTAAGAAGAAGTTGTCTCCTAATGAAAATGTTCCACTGACTGCAGAATTGGAGGCTATTGGAAGGGAGATTGCAAAAAAGTGTGGTGGGGTTCCATTACTTGCAAGAGTTTTAGGAGGGACAATGTATTGTAAAATGGATAAAAATGCATGTTTGGCAATTCAAAACAATTGGGTTTGGAATTCTCTTTATAATAGCAACGAAATCTTATCGATTCTAAAATTAAGCTTTGATCATCTTCATCCACCGTCTATAAAAGATTGTTTCACTTATTGTGCAATTTTTCCTAAAGATTATGACATGGTAAAGGAAGAACTGGTTCAACATTGGATGGCAGAGGGGTTCCTTCACCCATCTCAGGGACATTTTTCAGTGGTGGAGGATATTGGTAACAGGTATTATGATATTTTGTTGGCAAATTCCTTATTACAAGATGTAAAAAAGGATCGTTATGGTGATGTTATAAGTAGGAATGGCAACGGGTCGGGTTCGGGCCAGGTTTTTCCATACCCGGACCCGGCCGGTTTACTAAACGGATTTTTTTTTCCGGGGCCCGGATCTGCCCTCGTCGGGCCCCGCGGGCTCCATTAAGCCCTGCCAGATTTGGGCCCAAATCGTGGCCCAACCAAAAAAAAAAAAAAAGAAGAAAGAATTGAAGCCCAAATGCCAAATCAGTCCAAAATCCAGCAATACACCAAATGAATTTACATCCATCTCATGTTATATGCCATAATCAATTTGTAAGTACACAATTCATGATTGGAATATTATCACTAAAGAGTTTCACCTAAAGTTGGTTTCACTAGAAAGAAATAATCTACCAAATTAACTAATATATAAAATATACTGCAGAACATTAGTAATAGTATTGCATTAATACATATTCAGATACAGAGCTCCATTTTAGAAACAAATTTTACCTATTGGCCAGAACCATTCAGGAAAAATGAAAAAAAAAGTCATTTTATTTGGTGTGGTTGTGGTGGTGGTGGTTTCGATGAGTCTTTGCCCATTTTGGTCATTGATAGGGTTGTAAAGAAATAAACTTTCTGAATGAAACTAAGAAAGAAACTCTCTCTTAATAAGATTCTTATTATCGAAGAAAAGAAATGGAGAGCATAAAAATAAAATACAAAGCTCCTCTGCTATTTATACTACATAACAGAGCATGCACACGAGCCCAGAAACTATTTATTGTGACCTTTGGTGAATAATGATTTGAGGCTGCAGCAAATGGCTGTGTGCTTTTGTGAGGCCGTGAGGGTGAGGAGGCGAGGCGTGACTGCGTGAGTGAGGCTGTGTGCGTGAGGTAGTGACTAAGAGTGAGTGAGGCCGTGTGCATGAGGCAGTGACTGAGAGTGAGTGAGCTTAAATGAGGGAGTGAGGGTGAGGAGGGACTGAGGGAGATGTGAGCTGCTACTGAAGAAATGAGGGACTTTAGGGTTAGTTATATATAAATATATATATATATAGGGGTTTTTGGTAATTTCAGGATAACCGGGTTATATCTGGGCCAGGTTTCGGGTCGGGTTTCGAATTTTTTTGATAAAACCCGGACCCGACCCGGACCCGGTTTAGGTTTTTTTTAAAACCTATACCCGACCCTATTCCTAATCGGACCAGGTAAAACCCAGCCCATTAGGGTCGGGCCGGGCTGGGTACCCACGGGTCGAGCAAAAATTGTCATCCCTAGTTATAAGCTGTAAGATGCATGATCTTCTTGTACACGATCTTTCCCTTTCAATTTCAAAATGGGAAACCTTGCATTTAGATGGCATAGTGGGGGGTGGCGTTGATATGTCTCATATTCGACGTCTATCTCTTATATCCAATGAGCAAATAACACCAACAATCCCACTATCTAGAGATGACATGGGCAGATTACACACAATTTTTTTCTATTCGTGTTAATCTTGGTGACAAGTTATTGGACTTAAAATGCGTACGTGATCTAACTTTATTTGGGAGACATGTGAACAGATTGCCTAAGTCAATTGGTGACCTTAGACATTTGAGGCTTTTCCACATTAAGCAGACCTACATCAAAGCATTACCTGATTCTGCTACCAAACTCTATAACTTACAAACTTTGCTAATCAAGGATTGTCATCTTCTTGTAGACCTTCCAAATGATCTACAAAATTTGACTAACTTGAGACACATTAACATTAGCCATGACTACATAAAGCAGTTGCCAATCAATATGGGCAAGTTGACTTGCCTTCAAACATTGTCTTTTTTTGTTATCAGTTAAGATGCTGGTCATCGAATTGAAGAAGTGGGATGCTTAAGCCAACTTAGAGGAGGATTAAGTATCTATAATTTAGAGCATGTGAGAAATAAAGAAGCCAAAACTGCAAATTTAGAGGGAAAGGCAGGAGTGCAAAAAGTTAGGATTCCATTGGAATAGAGAAAGAGAAGGAAACAATAATGACAAGGATGTGTTGGAAGGCCTTCAACCTCACCCAAGTTTGAATAGTTTAGAGATTGAAAATTTCAAGGGCGAGAAGTTCCCTTCATGGATATTGGCACGTAATAACAGTAGTGGTGGTTTGTTTGTTTTGGAAAATCTGTTGGAAATCCATTTAAAAGGCTGTAACAAGTGTAGCAAGATTCCTACACTCGGGCATTTACCCCGTCTCAAGGTTCTTGAAATAGAGGAAATGGATAATGTGAGGTGTATAGGAACATAATTTTACATTGATTATAGTGGTGAGAGATCAAGTAATAGCGGAGGTGGTAGTGGCAGAAATGTGGTTTTCCCAGCTTTGAAAAAACTTAGTTTGCAGCAGCTGCCCAATCTAGTGGAATGGAAGGACGCCATGGAGTTAACAACAATAGAAACGGTGTTTCCTTGCCTTGTGGAGTTGAGTATTGTAGCTTGTGGCCAATTGACAAGTGCTCCATGTCATTTTCCGTATCTTAAGAAGTTAGAAGTTTCTATTACCAATTGCATGGCATTTGAAAAGATTATTAGCAAGCTTTCCACACTTGTGTCCCTCAAAATTTCTTATATCGACCAACTTGTTTGTTTGCCAGAGTAGTTATTTCAGAATAATATGAGTCTCATGTCTATAGTAATAAGGAGTTATTCTGATTTGGTGTCCATCTTGCCACATCAAGATATAACCTCTCTCCAATCGTTCAAGATAGATTCATGTGAGAAATTGAGTGATTTGTCAATCACATGGCTCACCCTTCCTTTGCTTGAGACGTTGCTAGTAGGTAAATTGTCCTAATTTGAGATCTTTTCCAAGTCTAGAAGGTGCGGGGTCCCATCTCCAAAGTCTGGGGATATCGTGTGGTGATGAAGTTCTACTGACTGGGTTACAATCCTGCACATCTCTTTCAAGTTTGAAAATAGATCATTGTCCTAATCTGAAATCAATTCTAGCTCTTAGAGAATTGCATTCTCTTACCCATCTATTCATTATCAATTGCCAAACGTTAAACTTAACGTGTTTGCTAGAGCTGTTAGCGTGCTTCACCAGCTTAAAGTCTTTGGATATTGGTGGGTTTTGTGAAGAGTTGGATGCGTTCCCCAGTCTCGGACTCAGTTCCATCCAACACTTGCACACGTCCCTTGAAACACTATTATTGCAAGGGTGGCCTAAACTCGACTCTCTCCCGGACGAAATACAACACTTCACTGCACTTAAACGTCTGTGCATATTGTGCTTTATAGGACTGGCAATTATGTAAGGGTAGTGTGTGAGAGAGTGTGAAGAAATGCTCAAGATTGTGCAAGGATGCAGAGACTCGCGGCTGGGACTCGCGGGTGACTTGCGACTGGCAAGCCGCCAACTGCAGCACACGAGTGAAGCGTGCAGAGAAGATGAACAGTCAAGCCAGCTGGAGCACTACAGGACAAAAAGTCCAGCCTGGCCGTTCTGTTAGCTTGCAGCTTGAACTCGCGACTCAGTCAAGTGGCGAGGCCAAGCCTCCAGCCAGCTCTGTTTTGGAAAAACTGACTCTTCGCATTCCTTTCTCACACCGATATAAATACCCCTTATACCTACGAAATGTAGAGAACTTCTAGAGAGAATTTTGAGAGAGAAACCCTAGAGAAAAACAAGATTGACTCATCCCCAATCTTCACATAGAGACTCTTCAAATTCCTCTACTCTCTTCTTCTTCATTGTTACATCCTTGAGAGGTACACTACCAAAACCTTTTCTCATCATACCCATATCTATGAGAAGGCTTTTTGGTGCTTTGGGAAGCAGTTAGGAAGAGACCGATTCACATTGGTTGATGCTATGGTCAGTAGCGGAATCCGGTAAGCTAAAGAAGAAATAGGTTCGGCGTAACCTCGTTGGAGTAGGAGCTTGGAGGGCTTAAGTACACTGGGTAGATTAGGCTTGGAGGGTCTTCTGCTGTTCATGTATCCCAACTACATTCTTTAGTGGATTATTTACCGCTTGGAGGGCGGCGGAGAGGTTTTACGCCGAGGGCTTCAGTTTCCTCTTTGATAACACATCGCTGTGTTATCCTTGTGTTTGCATCTCTCTTCCCTTTGCCATTTAATTTTTGCTGTGGATGTGATTTTATTAGGTCTAGATTGTTTATCAATTCTGTTATATGCTTATGTTCATATTCTGCACATCAATTGTTTGATAATAAGATTGAATTGGTAATTTATTAATTGGGAGTCTAAACGTTCATAGTGTTTTACACACGAGATTTTATTAAAAAATAACCAAATCCCTCAAACTATTTTATTTGTAAGGCAAGGTTTGAAACTATTTTCGTTTCTAACAATTCGAGTCCAGAGGACTCGCTTTTGCCCTTTGAAAATGCACTTGGAAATCGAGTGTATTCTGTTATATGCTTATGTTCATATTCAGCACATCAATTATTTGATAAAAAGCTTGAATTGGTAATTTGTTAATTGGGAGTTTAAATGTTCATAGTGTTTTACACACGAGATTTTATTAAAAAATAACCAAATCCCTCAAACTATTTTATTAGTAAGGCAAGGTTTAAAACTATTTTTGTTTCTAACAATTCGAGTCCAGAGAACTAGATTTTGCCCTTTGAAAATGCACTTAGAAATTGAGTGTGAGGAAACCCCCAAAAAATTCCCCTATGGCCATTTGAAACTCATACTGGAAAATCAAAGGCTTGACCACCACACATGGTGGCTGAACCAAACAAAACGATGACACCCATCTAACCCATAGTCAAAACCCATTGCTAAATTTTAACCAAACCATGCCAAACTGCCACAACTAATTGTTCAAACCGCCTATTTAACCCAAACCCATCAGCCCATCCATTGATCTAGGGAAGATCTAACCCAAATCACCCAAGATTGAACCATTCGAGGAGAGAGAGAGAATTGGTACGGATTTTAAATTTCGTTCTCGTCAGCTTATCCATCAATCTAGGTGAAGATCCAACCCAAATCACCCATGATTGAACCATTCACAGAGAGAGAGAGAGAATAGCTAGGGATTTCAGATTTCTTCCCTAACAATTCTCTCTCTAACATAAATTCACCTAAGTTCATGTGGGTAGCATGTGAACTTATTTTGCTGATTTGACTTTTTTTCTTTTCTTTTCGTTATTTCTGTTTGTTGACACATAGGCTCCATGTCATATATTTAACAAACATTAACTCATGTCATTTAAAAGAAAAAAATTATACAAAAAATTTGCCATATCAGAAATTTTCGTTATTGAGTTAACAATGAGGATTTTGTTGAAACAAGGGTTGAAGTTTAAGGATCAAATGTGTAATTAAACCTACTTTATGTTTAATTATGAATCTTTCAGTTAGCAACGCTTGTTTGAGTAAAAAGCATTGCTTGTTACTTATCAAAAAAAAAAAAAAAAATGCTTGTTTGAGTAAAAAGCACAAGTTAGAAATCAGAAATCGCTGAATTAGCCTGCTCTATTACATTCAATTTATGCTGAAAATGTGATATTATAAAGTTTTTCTTTCTGAAAATTATTTTGAAAATGTTTCTCATCCACAAATCATTCTCACATGAATGTAGTTAAGCAGTGGCTTCTCTTCTTTGGTTGTTGTCACTATTAAAAGTGCGCTTTAAAGGTCCATTTTTTTAATTGAAATTTTATTTTATTTTGTTTTTCTCCCCAATTCACTTTCACAGTGATTTACCTTATAGCATTCAAATAGATAACTTATGTGGTGGTTAAGATATGATATTAATGTGTAGGGGTTTGCAGAATGTCGAAATTTTGGAAGCTTAGATCAGCTAGAAGGGATTGTTGCTCTGACAGCTCGTTGTAGCAGACTGCATCCTGGTACTCGATACTTGGCTAGGGGTCTAAATTCATGTTTTAGCATAGGTAACGTGAGTTATTAATGACTCTGGAAAACAAAATTGCATTTTTTATTTTATTTTTCTTGTTGGAATTTTATAGGTTCTTCTGTTTCTCTCTCAGGTATTCCCTTTAGTACACTTCCTGTGTGCTTGGGAACTACCCCCTTTTGGTAATTTTTTAGTAACATTTTATTTATTATATAAAAAAGCCGGGTTCTTCTGTACCATGCGGAATGGATCTGCCAATGAGCTATAGCTCAATTAGCTCTTTTTTTTTTTTTTTTTTTTTTTTTTTTTTTTTTTTTTTAAGAAAAAGAAAAAAGAAATGATATTTTATTAATAGGAAAGATTACTTCATGCTCAGGATGATGAATGCAACTACCACTTCCTCCTCCCATAATAATGGGATGGAGCGAGGAGTGAGGTGGGTTCAAGACCCACTGGGTCCGTGTGTAACTTACCAATAAAAAAAAATGCTGAATGGATCATTGTGGGATACTTGGTCAATTATGCAACTCTTTTTCTGACTGCTTTTTTGGTTTAGTATTAACTCTTAATGGATAGGGGCACACACATAAATTCCATACCATTTAAATCCCTCCCATTTTTAATCCAGATGTAACATACATGTCATTTAAAAAATAAAAAATCCAATGATCTTGAAAAACCAAATAAGCCATAAAAATAATTGCCATGCGTCTCAAATTTGGTAAAAAAATTTGAGGGAATTGGAGGATTTAAATGAGAGGGAATCTTGTCCCTAAACATTTGTATTTCAGATGCACTAGGCTATCATGCCATCGTAGGGTGGCTACTATTAAGTTATGCCAGAATATGCGAGAAAATGTTTTCTATCCCTCTTGACTTGTCAATGAAAGATTCAATTGTTGTTACAACTTTTACCTTTAGATCTTTACTTGGTCCATATTTGTTTAGGGAATGGCACCTATTTATAATTTTATGATGTACAGTGTTGAGATTAATAACTTAATGATTTGATTTCTACTGAAAAGAACAAGTTAATATGGATATGCTCTGGCTTTTTTATATCGGTTGGAATGGAGGAGTTGGAGACAAAAGGAGATGTTCTACATGGAAAACTGCTCCGTTTGTTCTTTGGGGACTGTTTGGACCAAGAGGAGTGGTCGTGCTTCTGATGTGAAAGAGGCACCTGTGTATGAACTGAAAGTTGTTGCCTTTGCTATCTGCTTTTTTTTTTTTTTTTTTTTTCTAAAATAAATTCTGTTCTTGTAGATATTAATAAGTCTTTTCAACTTTATGTTCTTGTGAGTCTCCTCTGTACTTGAGTAAAAAGAAAAAAAAAAAAGAAGAAGTTTCATTCTGTACTTGAGTGAGGGCATTTTGCCATTATGTGCCTCTTGGGACAAGTGGCATTGCACTTATATGTATATCTGATTTACTCTCTCTCTCTGACTCAATATTTATTTAAAGTTCTATTGCAGGCATTATATCATTTGTTTTATTGCCTTCACTTATCTCAGCTTTTTATTGTATTCCCCATCAAATTCTTTGAACTTAAGAAGAATATGTATTTGACAGGTAATGAAGTTGAGTGTGAGCAACTTGTATGGATCCCCAAAAGGGCTGGTCAGAGTGTTCCATTTAACACTTACATTTGGAGGCGTGGAACCATTCCAATGCCTGGAAACAAGCAAATAAGGGGTCACGTAAGCCTGCTATCCAAGTTAAGACTCATATTTTTGGACAAAAGGATAATTAAAAGAAAACATAGGGAAATGGAGTACTTGCCCCATTCAACATTAAACACTCAAAGGCTCAAACTCTGAAGGTGAGTATCTAAAAAATTGAAAAGAGCCAAGGAAGAATTGAAGCACAAATGAGCTGACAGCCAATACTTAACAAAAAAATAAAATATTAAAAATCCTTGGGTCAATGCATACTGTTGACTAGGAGAAGATTTATTTATTTATTTTTAGTGAATAAGCATTATCTACATGCCTAAAAGACTGTGGGTTCTACCTTATTTAAATACTTAAAAGAAGTTTTTTTGATTGCTAATACTTAAAAAAAGAAGTTTCTACCATAATATTAGAGGAGTTGTAATTAGTATGATGTATATATTCTTAAGAGCTTCCAAGGTGGTCCCGACTTGAAACCACAGTTTTTCTAGAATTGTCGATAATACTGGACATATTCTGCAGAAATTTTTAATATGATGTCAGATTGTGATTTATGACATGCTTTAGTACACATTGTAGTAAAATTGAATATGGATTGGCTAAAATATGAGAAATAGATATGGGTTGGTTAATTTCTAAGGATTGTTGTAAGTAACATGGTAAAAGAATGGTATTTTTTTTTTTTTTGTGTGTGTGTGCGCGCACGTGCGAGTGGCCCCAATAGTGGAAAAGTATAAAGATGAACAATGAATGCTTGAGAAGTTATATGTAGCTTGGCTATTAAAACCTGGGCACATCTGGCACTTCCAATGAACAGTGCCTATATACTATATTATGTACTTAGGTTTTTGATATCGATACATGATGCAACTTAGGTTCTCGAAGCAGTGTATAACTCTAATATCTGTAGCCCCCCCCCCCCCATGCGCCCCTTCTGCCTTTGATTGATTTGGTGTCATCACTTCGTATTTATTATTTTATAGTTTCTAAACCTACATTGAACTTTGTTGACAGGCTGCTTCCATACCTCAGTGTGTAAATGGGACAAACCTCATCATACCCTTACCTGGGCCAATTAGTGCAGAAGATATGGCTATTACTGGAGAAGGTGCACGCCTACATGCTCAGGATACATCAAGTATTTCATTATTGTATGATTTTGAAGAACTAGAGGGTGAATTGGACTATCTTACTCATGTAGTTGCACTCACATTTTATCCTGCCGTTTCTGGAGACCCTGTGACTCTCGGTGAGGTAGAAAGCAATTTTAAGATATATATTAGTCAATGTGTCAAAAATCAAAAATCCTATTTTAGCCTGTATATGTATATGTGTGTGTGTTATATATATATCTACATTCTAGTTTTTGCTTTTCATATACATAATGACTGCACTTTTAATTGTAGCAGTACATTATAGATTGATATGCATTTAGTTTTAGGTTTTGGAAGATGGTGTTGGTGCTAATTACATGGAAACTTTAGGAATGAAGAAGGTAGGTATGAGTCTACATGGCATTGTTTAAAATCTGTCATTCTGTTGTTAATTAGAAATAAACATTTGTCAGAATATGCTGTTAAAAAGTTCCATTGGTCAAGTTTATTAGATCTATATTGTTCCCATAGATTGGTCTTGAGCTTATGAAGTTGAAGAATGTGGTGTGCAGTGTGCTGATATGTCAAAATCACATTTATTTTCATGCTAAAATCTTCTTCCATGACACTGCATGATTCTGACTTGTGCTCATTATCAATCCAAAAGGATCAGGTTCTGTGGTTTTGAATTCTGCTAAAGAGAAATATACTAAAGTACTAATTTCTTTCTCTTGGCATTTTTGTAGAGATTGAGGTCTAGATCCTAGAAAATCAGAAGTTATTATTTGAGCATTGTTGTTTGTTGCCAATGCTCCCTCAAAAAAAAAAAAAAAAAAAAACTGAAGGAAAAGTTTTTGTGTTTTTAGAGAAATCAAAAAGTATATTAACTTGTTGGATATTATGTATGGTGTGGTACCCAGAACAGCTGTGTCAAAAATTTACTTACTAAGTATAGGAATTATGTAGATACAGTTGGTTGCTAGTTCTAAATCATGTATATTCTATATTTAGTTAGTTTCATGTTCACACCTGAAGTGAGTAACTCAAACTTGATTCTAATGCCTTTGACAAAATATTAAAATTGTGAAGAAATTGTAATGTTGAAAAAGATAGAGCAGGCTCATTTTAAATGGTTAGATGATGTGTGATGACGTTCATAAGTGACATCAGACGTCACTGATGTGTTGGCATGATTTAATGTTTTAGTGTCAACCATCTTTATGTTTTTCTTGGTAAGTTATACACACAATCAGTGGGTCTTGAACCCATGATCTCGCCCTTCACCTTGTTCTTTTTTGGAGAAGACTCGACATTTGGGCTAGAGGCCATTGGCTAGCAATAATCATTATCTTTCTTATAGGCTTATCACTACTTGCTTCATATTGAAGGTAAAACTTGGAAAAATGATACTAATGAGATATAAGCTCTTCCTTACTATGAGTCTCTTGTTTCCACCTAAGGGGAAAGCTCAAAGCTCCATTTCTCTGATGTTGTTGTTATGAAAAAAAAAAGGAAAAAAATATTTATTTTAAATATTTTCTGTAGTATTATTGCCCCATCGCTTTTGAGCTGTGGTCTTTAGTGTTTTGTTGGTTTGGACTTCATTGGGTTATGCCACATAAGGTAATTGAGTTGTTTGAGTCTTGGCAAGGCAAATTCGGGCGACATCGCAATATAGATTTTGGAGACTTTTGCCACATTGCTTGATATGGTGTATTTGGAGTGAAATAAATGCTAGATGCTTTGAGGGATGCTAACTGTCCTTGTTAGAGATTAAGTCCTTTTTCTTACACTCTCCTTGTATGGAGTGTGGCTTTGTTGCATATTTCTTGTTTTTCCCTTGCTGTTTTACTTGATCGTTGTAATTTTGGTTCTTGATTTTTGCCCCCATAGTACATCCCCAATGTACTTGGGTTGACTATTTTTCTTAATAAAATTTTTTGTTACCTATCAAAAAAAAAAAAAAAAAAAAAAATCTATAGTATTTTAGCAAACATTTCATTGCTGATAAAATTTTCAAGTTTATACTTTTCCTGATGTTTGTGCATAATGGAGAAAGCTTATTCTAATTGCCATCATCACATTGCTTTTTCCTCAAAGGTCGAATTTGTGGAGGAAGTTTGACACCCATTTTGCCACCCCATTCTATTTGATGTCATATTGACAGTTAGGGATGTGCTTTTTTCTATCTTTTAATAGATCTTTGTAATTTTTTTTGGTGTATGTAAACCTCCTTTGATTCACTTGATTTATGATCTTTGTTTACGAATTGGCATGGCTGGACAACCTTAATGAGAGAAAATACTTTTTTTTAAACCTTTTTCCTCATCTTTTTTTATTTATTCAATATGCTTCTCCTGGGTGAAGTTTACTGTAATTGTTGCTGGTTAATTGTCTGTACTGAATTTCATTGCAGATCGAGATCCTTGGAGTTTCTCTTCCTTGGAAAGGCATATTTACTAATGAAGGCCCTGGTGCGAGATTAATTGAGCTGGCCAAAAAAAGTCAGAAGGAAACCAACCCCTTTATGTCCACTTCAGAATCTAATCCATTTTTGGGCATTTTAAAAAATGAATATGTGACACCATCAGTGCAACCAAGTGTTTCTACTGACCTCTGGGCAGACGTTTTGACTGGAGAGGACCCGTTTTTGGAACCCATCTCTCAACCAGCAATAGGAAATGTTGATAATGAGGGAAGTGACTTGCTTGATTTCTTAGACCAATCTGTTGTTGAATTTCGTGGTGCTCAAAATGATCATTCAGATTCTTCATTACAAGATGTACGACCTTCAGATAGTGGCTCCCAGCAGTACATTACTTGTCTGAAATCCCTTATGGGGCCAAATATGGTATGTTAGTATCTATTGCATGTTGCTTTGAGTCGTTATACTTTTTAGTTCATCTGTTTCAATATTTCGTTGATAATTAGTTGCGCTTCTGTTTCAGTCGAATTTATTTGGTAATTACATTTGGTTTCTCCTCATTGTATTTTGATAAAAGCAGACATCTACTTCATGCTGTTAGCCATCTTATTTTGAGGGCTTTGCTGGGGGCTAAATTCTATGACATATCTGACTAAGCCTTTTGTCACATTTTTTCTTTTGCATGTTGTTATGATTCTGAGTTTAACTTCAGTTGTTCTAATATATCAGGATCTCAGCTTGTTTCATGTATTCATTCTAAGTTAACTTCTCCAATATTTCGTAATAGATTTTTATTGAGTTATTTTATTGTAGATAAACTCAACTAACTAAACAAAGCCTTAATCCCAAGTCGACCAGGCTCAGCTCTATTATGCCTTAATCAACTAAGGCTTTAAGGAATTAAGGTTATACTTTCTGTTATTTCTCTGTTTAGCATATTATTCACTGCCTTTTAGGCCTTCCTCTAGTCCTTTTCACTCCCACCTGAATTATTTTTACTTTTTCTCATTGGTTCAATAAAGGGTCATGGTTGTTACACAAAAAAACAGAAAAGAAAAAATAATTGTTAATCAATAGTTTTCTTATAAAATTAATTTGGCATGATTAGTGTTGTTACTGGGCTGTTACTCAATTGGGGCAGGCCTCTATGAGATCTATAATGCAATACATTTAACAACCTAACTTTTCAAGTCACCACCAACCTCATATTTTTTTTCCTCTATTTTTGCTATTTAAAATTGATAATGTGGTTCTACTTCTCTTTTGTTATTAGATAACCATTCATTTATTGGCATACATTAAGCTGATGCAATACCTCACCATATGGTGGAAATTGCAGATATTTTACTGTCACCATTGAAAGGAAGGATGTGCCTCGGGAAAAAAGAGCTCCATGGTCCAAGATTGTCCATATTAAATGAAAATAGAAAGTTAGATCATCCAACAGATAGCATCTTATTGTTATTCACTGCACTGGTGAGTCCATCCAAAACAGACTTCCTACCTTTCTCTTTTACTATTTTTTTTTATTTGAGCATCAAATACTCAATGATCTGCTTGTCTTTCATGACATATCCACTTTCTTGAATTTATTCACAAAAATTGGGCATTATGTGTTTGTAGGGTTATTTGGTATTTGTTTTTCTACTGGGAGAATTGAGAGCCACCTGTGCACAAATAAGTTCAAATACTTCAACTACCCGTCAAAATAAAAAACAATACAAAGTGTAGGAGAATCATATATTTAAATTAAAAAAAAAACTGTCAGTCAAGTGTCCTGGAAAAAAGTTGCTACTGTCAGCTAATGATCAGATTTTTATCCTATTTTCTTGAACAATTGCTCAAATTTCCTGAAATCTAGCTTCTAAATTGTAGTTCAAAATGATAGCATTATGCTTATAGTTGTCAGCTCTTTTAAAGAAGTTAGCAAAACTAAAGCTAAAAGGAAAATGTAAATGGAAGATCACTAACTACCAAGCGCCTATGTTCTTATTGGTGACTTAATTTGTCAATCTGAATGCAGGCTTTATCACAATAAATATCTTTAAAAAGTCACTCACATAATTGAATCTCCCAAATCAACATTTAGTATATTCTGTATGAGTGTATAAGAAAAGGGTTAGGAAAAGAAATTGGGTGCTCTTGCAAGTCAGTAACATTTTCAGGGTTAGGAAAAGAAATTGGGTTAGATATCATTGCACTTTTTCAGTGTTCATACTCTGGTATATGTAATTTATAAGTGGTGATATCATTTCATCATTAAACAATATTTTCAAATTTGTAATCCACAGGTAGCACTTGGCCATTCTTGTGAGCTAGCCACTTGTAGTTTCTGATTCAGCAGACCTTTCCTTTCCAAAGTCCAGGATACTTTACAGATCATCCATTTTGGAGCCAAATCTTCTTTTGGTTACCTATAATGTTCGGCCAACAACGTAATCTCCCAACGAAGCAATAGGCGTGAAATCACTTTCTATGGAAAGCTAAGTTGAAGTGTTACAAAGTGGTTGAGGATCCATTTCAATTTATGTCCATGCGAAGGCTAAGAATACAATCACAGATGGATTTCACTTTAAAAGGGATATGGAAGGAGCAAGAGTGTCCCAATACTAGAAGATTGGCTGTAGACCAAAAATCAAAATAGAAGGAATTTTAAGTTGATTCCAATGGTTTCATTAAAATTTGTGAGTTAACCCAATCTCCTCTTCTCTTCTAATTTCTCTCTTCCAACAAAAATAGCCTATTAAGATGCCTTCCTTTTTTCTTTTACTTTTTTTTTTTTTTTTCAATCTCCCTCCAATTTTGTATACCATTTACTAAATTAGTTGTTTATAATTTTGTATACCATTTACAGATGCTGGTTATCCTTCATTCCCAATCAGAGGTGTACTTCAACATGCTAATTATCCAGCATTTCCCAATTAAAGGTGTATTGAAGCACAAAAGGGTGCAAGATTGCCCTTGTTCGAAATATTTAAAAAGACGTTTGAATCTTATTCTAAGCCCAAAGTAATCAAAAATCAGTATTTTCTCTTAAATGTCCTTTTGTCTAATGTTTCACATTTGGTGCATTATATTTTGTTGCATGGCATAAGTAGATCTTTAAATATTACTGAACTAAGAAAAAATATATATATTTTTTAATTTGCACAATTACATCTCTGAATTTATTTTTGATTAGGTTTATATATAAAATTATGGTCAACTTGTTACTATATATAAAATTTTAAGTTATCAACTTTGTAGTAATGAGGGTCCTTTACTTGGTCAAATAATAAAAAGTATGTAATAATTAGGGTTCTTTGTTAATAAAACTTCATATTTTTTTAATAAAAAAATTAATTAGGGCTCTTTGTATTTATATTAATTTTGAAGGTTCACCCTTTGGTATATTTGGAACTAATGGGAAGAAATGATGAATGTAAGACTACGAATTCTAAGCTTGTCATTAAGTGAACCTAGAATTCTGAACTCCAAAATAGTTATTTTCATATTGTGAATTAACTGAAGTTATTTTTCTTGTAATAAGTAAGTTACTTAATTTGAAGTTAAGTTTTCAAACTTGGAAAATAATCAATGACATACGTATTATTCTGTCCAAATTAGAGCTGTTCATGAGCTTAAAATTTTTTATTACTGTACCCTATAGGGAAGAGCATCTTGAGATTCCAGTCAAATTGAATGAGACCCTAATTGCATTATTATTATCATTTTTGAGATCAAATATAATATTGAGTGAACTATATTACCAGTCATTAAGATTTCTTGAAGGTGGCATTGAAACTATATTGATTTTATTTGCTTTTGTGTTATCTATCTTTTCAATTTATTTCTTGGAAAATTCTTTTTTTTTTTTTTAGGTCAAGTACCATCTCCTATCAATGTATACAGTATTCCTGACATTCTTTTGTCCTTCAAATCAAATGTTCATTTGTTATGGTTTCCTAACTTGAAGCCTTTAGGCCCGTTAGGCAGTGACTTTAACAGTTAACTTGAGTATGCAGTAGAATTCTATAGTTAGCATTTTTATTTGTTGATTTCGTAAAAAAACATGCACTAGAAATCACTGTTCATATCTCTATTAAAAAAAATTTAAAAACACTACCTCCAATTAAGTTTTTCCATCTATAATGGTGTTTTCTTCTTCTGAAGATTTATATTATTGTCTTACCAAACAGGTGGCCATAATACTGGATGCTCTTGATTATGCAAACGTTCATAGGATAGATCCTAATCACTTGCATATAAGGTAATGGACCTTTCTCTATAAACTAAAACGATTGGCTATTATTTGATATTTATAGCACAAAATGGTTTCGTAACTCATGACTTAAGAGTCAAATTGTTTTTATAATTTTAGTCACTCATGATCAGTATTGACATAAGTAGTTTAAACAACCATGGTGTTGACTGATTCTGATGACTTTTGTCACAATTTTGAAAAAGCCAAGAAGCACAGCTCATGGTCCAAGCATGGGTAAGTTCTCATTCTTGCCAATGAGTTCTATGTCTTTGGTTATGGAGGATGCTAATAGAAAAAATATCACAAAGGTTCTACCTTGTGTCTCACTCATTAAAACGTTGGAGAGCCAATGAGCTTTAGCTAAATTGGCACCTCCTCTCCTTATAAGTTCTGAGGGGAGGGTGAGGTCATGGGTTTAACACCCTCTTATTTTGTGTGATATTTTATATATGAAATTCTGATTACTTGTTACTATCTTTAAAGTTTTAAGTTATCAATTTGTGGTACCTATGGCTCTTTGTATTTGTACAAATTTTGAAGGTTCACCCTTAGGTGTATCTGGAATCTATGAGAAGAAATTCCAAATGTATGACTAAATTCTGAGATTGTCATTAGGTGAGCCTAGAATTTTGAACTCCATAATAGTTTGTTGATGTTGTGAAGTAATTTGAAGTTGTTTTTTATTTTAATAAATTAGTTAATTTGAAGTTAGTCTTCAAACTTAAAAAATAATCAATGAAATTCATTATTTATTTTGTCCTACAGTTTTACACGAGCATAAAAGTCCTTGAAGTTAGTTTTCAAACTTGAAAATTCATCAATGACATACATTATTTATTCTGTCCTTATTAGAGTTTTACATGAAATTAAAAGTATTGATTACTGTATTCCATAAGGAAGGGCATCTTGAGATTCTAATCAAATTGAATGAGACCCCGATTCCATATTTTTTTTTTTTTGGGGATCAAATTATGATATAGTATTAGCCATATTACCATATTTAAGATTGCCTTGAAGATTACTTTGAAACTAAATTGATAAATTTGATTCTCTTTGAGATTTCTTTCTTTTTAATTTTTTCATAGAAATTTCTGTTTTTAGGTCAACTGGAGCCCTGTTGTATATGTATTTGTGATTGTTGATCGCTACACTATACTTGAAAACACTATCTTAATGCTTTAGGTGGAGAAATAATTTATCATAGTTGGGAGCTGATGAAAGTTTATTAAAGTTGGTAAGTTCTCTCAAATCTTCTCCTCTTCTCCTCTTTTATTGTCTTTCTTATTCTCAACCAGTATATTGTTTATGCAGTTATTCTCCCATCAGCTATCATCTTTTCTGTAAGTTCTCTCGTCTTATGTGGTTATCATCTTTTTCACCCCTTGGTTTATCCTTCTTGTTTCTTGGAATGATTTTCATGTTTAAGGTTTAGAGACTATTAATCTATGGGTTTGCTGGAGCAAGAACTTATGAATCTGATTTTTCTCATATTCCAACAATTGAGATAATTAATTATAAGTAATACAATTTAAGTTCCTCTGTTTTATATTTATAAAATCAATAAAATTTTCCCCATTGAAAATTTGAGATATAGCTAATAAAATCCATAATTGAGTTTGTTAATATTTATTCGTGTAAAAAGAGCTTCAAATTTGAGATATAGTTAATAAAATACATAATCGAGATTGTTTTTTAATAGTTCTTTCTCATTTTCATTTTCAATATGCAGGCATAAACTTTTTGCTGTCTTCCTATAGATTTTCCAAAATTTTGGATATTAATCCATGGCCATATATGTTAGTTGCTGTAAATCATTTAGACTCATTGTTGTTCTAGTATAAGACCTTCTACTTCACTTAAGTAGTGTTAAACATCTTTTTGGTGTTTTTGAAATTTAAATAAGTTTTGTGTTTAACAGAAGGCCCTCATATTTTGCCCCAAATTCAGAAAAAGGAAAATTATCTTCAACTGCTGTACAAAATACTTTGGATTTCAAGAAGCTGAGATGTTCCCTTACAATATGCTGCTGATTTCTTATTTCCCTCATTTAAAAGAAGGATATGCCAAGTGAAACGGTCCCTAGTATCCCTGGATTGCTCTTATTCAAATGATAGAGAGATCATAAAAGGCAAGTGATTATTCCCTCCAAACTTGAAGTCTAAATTTCCTCTCTTTTCTTTAATATCAAATGCCAAATATATACTGTTCATAAGTGATCTTGGATTTCATTGCTAATATACGCATTTTTACTAAGTCATTCATCACATCAGGGCATAATGTCTTTGTAGGGTTATTGTTTCATTTCTATTTGGAGAATTGTTGAAATTCATTAGTGTGGGAAACGTGTTCAGGTACTTCTTTTTGCTGAAACTTTATTCTCTTCAACATGGCATAATACATGAGAAACTCAGTTTTTTTTTAATAATTCATTTTCCTAAAAACCATTATAATACAAGTGCATGACTGGTATTTTACAAATCTTATACAGTTAAAAAGGATCAATCAAACCTGCAGTTTTTTGTCATTTTCAACAGTTCTCCAAATAATTACTTATTTATCATAGATCTAGCTTTAGAATTGTTGTCCAAGGTCCTAGTAGTACATTTAGAACATTGCTGAATGCTGAAAATTGTACATATACAGATATATAAATGATATTGGTGATTATCCAATAACTATTTGGTAATTGGAGCTTTGATTTTGTCAATTGAGATGCGTCTTGAACCCTTTCACCACACTTTAGTTTGTTACCAACAACACCCAATTAGAATATCTCACATGGGAGAAAATCTTTTGTAAAATAAAGGAAAAGCATAAGAATTGATCTGCTCTCTAGTCAATAACATGTCATCACAAACAAATAAGCTCTTGTGGATGGCTTAATCTCAAGTCTTTGCTTCATCCTTTTCAACTCACTACACTAACATATTTGAACATCATTGAATCAAATAAACTATCTTATATGGTAATTGGCAAACTTTCATTTCTACATGAGCTGTTCATTTGCAAGAAGCTACAGAATCTACCCATATTGGAAGTGGCACATTGCCTCACTAAATTACAAATGCTAATGATATTTCAATTTCCCAATTTGATGTCATGTAGGTTTGCACAAAATGTTCTAAGATTGCTAATGGAGTTTGTCAGAGTTATATATTATCCTTCTTTTTTCAAAAGTATTTTCCGAAGAGCCAAGTTGTGGTTAAGATGCAATGATATGGTTATAGGCATTATCTATGTCTCATAAAAAAATTTTCAATTGTATTCAGCTCCTCTCCTCTAGAAAGGGGCCTGCATTTTTCTACAGGCCCCCTTTGCCATTTACTGGTATAACCTTCATTTTGCAAGCTGATAATTATTTTGAGCTTTAATAGCAGAATTATTTTTAATGCATGATTGATTTAAATTTATGGATTTCCCTGTTATTAATTTTCTTGCTGACACAATCATCATATGTTACATGGTGTACATATAGAGATCTCCTTCCTTTATCTAAAATGCATAGCCTGCAACATAGTGTACATATATTGACTACTCGCTGTTAGATAAATTATTGGCAATTTCTAAATGGGGATCAAGTACTTCAGACAACATTTCTTAGAGATTTGAGGAGGAAAACAATATATTTAGTGAAAATCATGATATCTAGATTAAAGTGACATTCATGTATGGGAGATTTGCCCTCTACCATTTTATCCATTAAATTTTTCTGTCAAGATACAAACCAAAGGAAGGGGGAAGGGGTGAAACAGAACTTTTGGCCTTTTAAGATAGGGTACATCTTTGGAAGGCAAAAAAATACCACTTGGCTATAAAAGGCGAGTGGTGAATTTAAGAATTACTCATTGTAGATAAACATCTGAATGATGCTTGCTGCACCCCACTTCAATTTGTTCTATATGGACTATGAAAACATACATTTACAGGCATTTGTGATGTCTTTTAATCTTTATGTGTAGGTACTCTTACATGTCTGGATGGGTATATGGACATAGCAATGGTGCAAACATAAGAAAATGTCAAAGGGCAGTTGAAAATTAACTATGGTGATGCTTTCATTCACAGAAATAGCTGTATTTAAGAATTGTCTTGTTATTTCACTGTTATTATTCAACTTTCTTTTTTTGGTCCATGCCGTATTTTACTTGACAGACAATGATTGGGATATCTCTTTTTATGCAGTTCTCTACATTAGTATAAGCCATGTGGATCATCCGCAGTCATGCTTTTAATGTAAAGATAGTGTGGATTTTGGAAATGAGGACTAGAAGATTCTCCAATGGAATGAGCTATCAAACATTTGATTTGAAGAGTGATGCCTATTTGCTACTACTATGAATGGTATCATTGATTTCACGGTATAATCAATGATGATGATATGATTGTTGAGTCGGTGGCTTCACATTGTTTAAGCACAAAGATTAGTTGGTGGCTTCACATTGTTTAAGCACAAACATTGTTTGAGTTGGTGGCTTCACATTGTTGAGTAGGTGGCTCCACACAAAGATTAGCCGGCCTTATTGGTTCATGTTGCAAACCTAAACTATTATATATATGCAGTCTTGTTAATTTTTTTGTGCCAAAAAAAAGAGTTCAAGAGTTTGAAAAAAAGAAAAAAAGAAAAAAAAAGAGTTCAAGTTGGGCTTTGTTTAAGAGAAATTATAGATTTCTCTTGTTATGTGCTTATGGTGAGAGTACTCTTTGGGTGTAATGGTGTTTGGGTTTTGTGATTGCACCTTTATACTATCTTTGTAATCTCCCAATTACTTAGTGAAATGTTCTCCTTGATAGCATTTGTGGATGTAGGCCTATGGCTGAATCACGTAAATTTTTGTGTTCTCCGTGTGATTTTCTTTTCTATTTTTCTATTTCTATTTTGCATGAACAACCACTATCATTTGGTTATACACAACAAATAAATATCAAAGCTTCCATTATTGATGACTCCACCTTAACAATAAATTTATACTTTGATGCTTGATGCATAACTTTTAGAGGCATCTTTTGTTTTTGGTGGTGTTCTACTATTTGTGAATTTGTTTTGAGATGGTTTTAGTTCGCAAGAAAACTACTTTGCATTTTACTTAACTTTTTACTCAAATTTTACTTGAACCAAGAAAATCATAATGGTTGGTTGGTAGCCGGTGTACAGCTTGCTGTAAATATTTATGTGAGAAGATGGAGACTCTTTTATTTTGAAATTTATTGTTGTATTTTGATTTTTTTTTTAAATAACTATAAAATCTAAACTATTTTATTAGTTAGCCAAGGTTTGAAACTATTTTGGTATCTAACAAATCGAGTATATTGCACTCGATTTCCCATTGCACAG
Organism: Notholithocarpus densiflorus; assembly: GCA_030021035.2. NCBI lineage: Eukaryota > Viridiplantae > Streptophyta > Magnoliopsida > Fagales > Fagaceae > Notholithocarpus > Notholithocarpus densiflorus. The sequence continues at coordinate 112,371 of JARYZH020000240.1, read as the reverse complement.
CAGCTGAGCTGGAAATCGAGCCCAAAGAACTCGCTTTTCCTTCATAGAAATTGAGCCCAAAGGACTCGGTTTAGTTTAATGGAAACCGAGCCCTTTGAACTCGATTTCAGCTCAGCCAGACACTCAAAAACTTACTCAAACACTTACACATATTTTTTCTTCTTCTTCCTTTCCATTTTTTTCTCAAAATGCCGTCCCACTCTCCGATCCGATTTGCTTTCGCCGTGTCAGAATCGGCGTCCTCCACTGGGCTGCGAGAAACCACGTCCGATCCGATCCATCGCCTGAAGCTTTCGCCGCTTGGGTTTGGTCAGAATCGACGCCTGGGTTGCTGGGTTTGCATCGTTGTTTCTTTCTTCTTCGTTGTTCATCTCTACGTGCGCATCTCTTTGTCTCTGCGTTACTAAATCGAGTCCATTGGGCTCGGTTTCCATGAACAAAAACCGAGTCCAGTAGACTCGATTTCCAGAACTCGAGTCCACTGGACTCGATTTCAATGGCTCCTACGTGGACATCCACCTCAGCTGCTGGCGCAACGGGATACTGTACATAATAGCCCAAAATCGACACTAACATGCTCGAGTTGTTAGATAGCAAAATTGTTTCAAAAGTTTGCTAACTAACAAAATAGTTTGCCTCTCATGGTTATTTTTGAAAAAATGCCTTGTATTTTTGGTTTAGGGAAGATGATTTTGGAAATCACATTTGGTTTTAAAAATAATAAACTGGGTTAAAGTTAAACCATCAAATAGATTGGTGGTTGTGGTGATGGTGGTGGTTGATTTTGGGTGTGGGTCTTGTGGATTTGATGCTGGTGGTGGTTGATTTCAGCTGTGGGTTTGGCTGTGACAATGGGTTGTGGTTATTATGGTGGCTGATAGGTGTGGTTTGCTGGCTATGACTGTTATTTATTATGTTGATATATTATTTTATTGTGTTATTTATATTATTTTAATGTATTGTATGTTAAAATAGAATTTTTGATGTGGGTGAATTTAAAAATGAATTGTTAAAATAAATAATGTGGTTTTTTAAGTCGTTAAAAGTTTTATATTTTTTTAACATCTTTGCTGTGAATACTCGAAAGATTTAAATTTAATGGGTTAAATAATTTTTTAAACATTTTTCTAAATTATAAGGAACTAAAACAACTAGCATTAAATGTTGACTGTATCTTTGGTAAGAGACAAGGGGGTAATTCTTACATGCTCTAGAAACAATGCTCCCTCTTCTCACATGAGGGGTTGGCCCCATGGTGGGACTCACGCGTGGAGCCCACTCCTCATGTGAGAGGGGGGAGCATTGCTCCCAGAGCACCTAAATTTTTTCCGGAGATAAGGTTTTGTGTCAAGGGCTTGCCCTGGTTCAGCAGATTGTCTAGGCTCTCCATGAGCTATTGGCTTTGCACAATGTGAAATGACCACTTTACCTCTAATCCACATCACCTTACCATCCCATTGATGGGTTTCTTAAATTCTTATATGGGATTGGACCAAATGCTGAGAACTGAGAAGGAAAAAAAGAAAAAGAAAAAGAAACAAAGGATTGTGTTTGTCCAAAATTATTTGTTGATTGAAGGTGGCCCTTACGGGCTTAGATTTATATTTCGGTAGAAAAGGTTTGGAGCCTTGGGTTCAAACCACGGCTAAGAATATGACAGGTGTCCTATCATGCATAATGTACATGACTCACTTGTTTAATTGAGTTAAGTAAGTATTGCATATAACAAAGATTAATGTCATCTTCCTATTGATTGTTGAAGCCTAAGACTCCAAACATGTTTAGGGCTAACTTTTTCCTATTTCAGCCAACATTGCTGTTTTAACAACTGCCAACAACCCCCCCCCCCCCCCCCCCTAAATGTTATATAACAAAAACTATAACACCCCCTTAAGAAAACCTCTTTGCGCTGATTGCCACCAGTTTGACAAAGGAACAAAGTCATAATCGATGATTCCCACAGTAGGTTCACATTTTCTCAATTACTGCCTTTGTACTTGGCAACTAGTTAAGGCCCTTCACACATATGAATGAACTATAGATCCTTGTTCAGTTGCCTACATCATGGCAGCTAAAAATTCTAATGATCCTTTTATAAGTTTATCTTTCAAATGCAAACAAAATGGTAACTCAGAATTCAAATGGAGGCATGGAGGAGTGACATTGAAGTGAAGGCACTGAGACATTTAAAAAAAAAAAAAAAATTTCCTCTATTTCATATTGTTATTAATTCAACATAGAATTATTTCATTTTCCCCTCTTTGTGCAAATTCAATTAGTGGCACCTCTAAGATTATTTTCTAAGGGGTTTAAGAAACATAAATTATTTAAAATTTAAAACAAAAGTGAACTTAAATATATTGACATCACAAAAAAAAAAAAAAAAAACCCAAATACATGAAGTTTTATGATTTCCTTTTATGAGGTTTCATATTTTGAAATTGTTGTATTATATCTTCATTATCAATCCTACTGGTTACATTTTTTTCAATATTCATTGCCAAACAATCATTCATTCACTTATCTCCCATTTGATTGATTGATTTCAATTTTTTTAAGATCTAAACGGGTTTTTTATAAGGTTTAAAAATTAAGATTAACAAATTTATACTACTGTTGTTGGGCTTTTCTTTTTTTCTTTTCTTTTTTTTTTTTTTCAAATTTTAGATCAAATTAGTTTGTTATTGGATTTTTTTTGTGTGTTTAAAAATGCCAAGATATTATTTATTTATTTTTTATACTAGAAATAAATTCTACTTTAACTTAATCTAAGTATATATATGTGTAAGTCTCCCTTCTGGAGACTTGAACCCTGACCCTCGCCCCCCCTCCCCCACACCCTATAAGCACTTATACTTGTGGAGTGACCATCGCAGTAAGGGTGTGCGGTGGTGCCAAGATATTATTAAGAGCGTCAAATTCAAACTTATTTTAGTTGTGTTTAACAAAATTTTAGAGTTAAGGTGTTCAAAATTTTATTTTAGAGGTCAAAAAAAAAAATTTTATAATATTTTTTTGGGCCAGTTCAGGTGGAGCGGCCCATGAATTCAAAGGATATTTCAAATAAATTAGCTAAGCAGTAAGCACAATAACAATTACTAAAAAAAAAAAAAAATCTGCAACAACCCACAATCAAGACACCAATTTTTTACGTGGAAAACCCTTCAATGAGAGGGGAAAAACCACAGGACCTGGTCCAATAAAATCTTCCACTATAGAATATGGGTTTACAATAATCTTCTCTAAGACAAACGCTATTGGCTACAAAGACAACAAAAACATGTCATTCTTGGATTACAACAAATATTCATCACACTAAGATACCAACAATAAAAAGAAGAAAAGATTCCACCAAGTGGGCTTTAGCATCCGAGCAAATGGAGAGGAATTTCAAGTAACAATACCATCCACCAGTCAACACAAAGCTCTCTTTATTAGGAAAATTCGTCAAAACTGGAGTTGAAACGACCTTCCAATTTTGGTTTGAAAGTATCTGGTTTTGTAGAAAATTTTTCGAGAATCTTCCTCTCCCATACACAGCAACTTTAGTATTGCAAAATTTTCAATGAAGGAAGTGCAACTGTAACAAGCAAATCAGAGTCAAATATTAACAAAGAATATGAAAACATAAGTGAATGCAATAATTCAAATGAAATCCTAAAAACTTTCCTAGTTTCTGAGAAATATTTGATATGCAAAAAGAAATCCAACCATATTGGAAGAACCACAATAAAATAGAGCTAAAATTTGAAGATACACAAAAGCTATTCAGCAAAATATGTTAAATAAATATGAATTAATGGTTTGACATAAAAATCTTTGGATATCATTAATCCAAGAATAAACAGACTTGAGAACAAATCATGAATAGTTAGTCAACTTCAAGGCAAAACAGCAAACAAAGGGTTTGAGAGAACATACCAGTTTTAAATGATTTTGACCTTAGAACAAGATGTATCAAGGTTTATCTTAATCAAAGGAACATGGAAATCTTAGACCCTTTTGTGCTAAACTACATGACCTCTAATTGGGACAATGAAAGATCACTGGTATTTGTTTACGCAATGAGCTAGTTACACCATAAGCAGATATTGTGGCTTCTTGCAAATGTATAGCTCATGTATAAATGATAGGTTCTCCAGTGTAGAAGATATTCTAACTATTTGTTTCTGTGAACTATGTTAAAAGAAAGGGTAAAAAAAGAGTGAATTCAATAAAAGAGGAAAACATGGGAAAATTTGAGAGAAATTGCAACTTTAATAAACTTTTGTTGGCTTGTGATTATAATAAATTGTTCCTACAGTTGGAAACAATAGATATTGTCTCAAAAGCCAACACATGACAACAATATAATTATTAGGGGGAAAAAAGTAGGCTCAAAGCAAGCTTGAGAAGATCCAAATAGAGGCCTTAATCTCCAAGGCTCTTTCATCTCATTTTATCTCATGCAAAGGACTAACTACAATTGACAAAAAGTTGAATCTACAATTAGCAGAGCTAAAGTTTCAGGTCATTGAAGGACATGGTTGGTCATTAATTGTCTAATGTTTCAAAAAGCATTACACCAAGGAGAGTATGAGAGAAGAAAGGAGGATGAGGTCGAAGAAAACTTACTTTTCATCCATCTTAATAATGTACATGAGATGTACATGATCTTCAAACTACATCGTGTTTAATACATTCATCAAAATAGATATTTGGAATGTGAGAAATCCTAGACCACTCGGCACCGCTCCCCTTTGCACATTTTTCCATTAATTTGGGGAAATGACAGATATTCAGCTCTTCAGTTGGCTTGAAAGTGGGTTAAAGCTCCATGAAAAAAAATTTCCTCCAGCTGAACAAAATAGATATGCTAGTACCTCTGTATCGAGGCAAGATATTTAACTTATTGAATAATCTTTTAGTTTTTGATTAATGAGGATCTATATGTTGTTAGTTTTGTACTTTTGTTAGCTTCTTAACATCCTAGGCTGCTAGCCTTTTTCTTAACATCCTAGCTTTTTAGTTCTTTGAACTTTTAGTTAGTTCGTTATATCCATGTCAGCAACTAAAAGCGTTAAAGAAAAGGACATTCCACAATGTTCAAGCTAAGCTATCAATGACTTTATTATCAAAAGGTGACAAACTACAAATCATCAATCTGACCGTACTCAATTTATAGATTGTTTTGGTTACATATGAACACATATATGAAGTTGACATTGCACACCTTTACATAGACTAAAAGTTTTATGTAGATATGAACGTTGCCTACAAAATGTAGTGACTCTATAATATATACACACACACCAGTTTGTATTAAATTATATATACAAATCCCAGATGGTAAAGAGAAAACATATTTAAGTACCTTGGAATCAGTTCTAATCAAGTTGGTTATTTTCCCAGGCACAATCATCTTCTGTGCTTCATGACTTAGCCTTAAAATTCTAATTTTGGCAGGTCCCTTCAAAAGGCAATAAAAACATATATAAAAATATTAGAACGATCAACACCTTCAGTGCTCTCTGAAACTTTATAAAAAAGTGAGTTAAACTTTGCTTACACCAGTAGAATTTTTCAAGTGTTGCCATGGTGGTTGGTGAGATTAATTTCTACTATTTGTTTCAAAAGCCATTAGATCAAGTTGCAGCATTTATATATTTCATCAATGGCATCCAATAAAGTATTCATAACAGGAATACTCTCACCCATTACGAATATAAGAGAATAGAAGAGGATATAGGGTAGTATGAGTAGACTTACTGAGCATTGAATTTAATGGGTTTTGTAAATGACCAATAACGAAGTAAATTATGTACACATAATTCAAATGGTAAGAGAAAGAAAACCTGAAGTGCCTTGGCATCAGTTGTCATCAAGTAAATTAGATGCAAATTTCTTGCAAGCTTCGTGAGTTAGCCATATAAATCAGAGTAATCTAGCCTCCTTCAAAAGGTAAAAACCATATATAGATATTTTAGAACCATCAACACTTTCAGTGTTGTCTGAAATTTTAATTTTAATTTTGCTTGCACTAGTAGGACTGGGGATCACATACTTTCAAGGTCCCTCCAGTAAAACTGACCCCCCTACCCAAACAGAAAATGAAAAATCAGCAAGACCTTCACCCACCCAATTTCTCATTTTCCCACAATAAACGGAGCAATTAGGAGCCAGTGCAAATCAACAAAATCTACTGTCAAGTTTTAGACAGCCCTAGTAAAAGAACTGATCCATGAACTTTTACAGTATCAAAATGTTGAGCAAAATAATGAGTATGGGGACACAAAGAAGGCTCTAATAGTGATAAATTCAATATTCCAAATTTTCCAATGTCCAGAAAAATTCAAATTTGAAAAATTTGCAGAAAGAAAATAGGCTAGCCAACAGAAATTCGATAGCAGCAAGACAATAGGTAAAAATCAGAAAATATTTAATTAGACTATGCTTTTAGCAACCACTTAATTCTTTTGGTAATTTGCAGAAACAAAAATTTGAATAGCAGCAAGCCAATTGGTAGCCATTACAAAATTTTTAATTAGACTCTTCTTTTCTTACATGATTTCATAAATAGAAAAAGAAGAGTTGGTTTTTTGAAGTGTCACCATAGTGGTTGTTGAGATTAACTTTTAGTATTTATTTTGAGATCGATTAACCTAATAATTTGTATGAGTAAACTTACCCTCTATCATCGATGTTGACAAATGAAATGTGGTCAATCTTGGACCGCGCGCAATGTTCAATTTGGGGCAAAAAAATATCATCAGCATTTTCAATTGGGTGAGGCGTCGCATGGCTTCCTTGGTGGGCAGATGCACCAAGTTGTTGCAATCCACAATATACAGCTTTTGAATAGAGGAAAGATTGCCCAACCACTCTGGCAAAGCTTCAATACTATCAAAACTTTCTATCCAGAGAATTTTAAGGGATATGAAGTATTGAATTTGGCCTAGCAGGAGAGAGTCACACAATAGGAGATTTTGGAGGGAGTATTGAATGGAGGAAGTAGAAGGCAGACAATCCCCTTTCTCCAAATTTTCAACAGACAATGTTACACCTGGCAAATAACTCAGGTTAGGACAATACTGAACTACCAACTTCTAAAGGGAAACGCAAGTGTGCAGTGAATCTGGAAAATATCTTAGTCACACAATAGGACCAGGAGAGAGTGGAGTATCGGCCTTGTACGCTGTTCACACCATATTAGCTTTAACTTTTGGAAAAATTAATGAGAAATTAAGATCATTATTGGAAACGTTAGTGTTATGAGCTCTCCACCAGATATCAATATATCACGAATTCGCTGTGCACAAGCCAACCTCATGTCTGGTTCAGTGGCATAAAAGAACCTATAAATTCTCCATTAAAATGTGATCATAAAGAGATTCTTCTCAAGGACAACTAAACCACTATTCATGCCAACTCATGCATAATCGAGAATGAGATAAAACAATTCATTTGGGCTCCAAGTGAAGTGAAAAGGTCCGCCTTTAAGAAGTTAAAACAACTTGCATTCAGTAATGAGGAAGTAAAGAAAGAGATGAAAACCTGTACTAGGTCACCTCTTTAAACTGTAAACCAAATTAGATTCCATGACTTATCACAAGTTAAAGTCACAAAAATACCAGCTTCTTATGAACTATTAACTGAATCTATCAGGTTCAACTCTCTGTTGGTCTAGGTAACCCAACGCAAGACATTTACAAATGATCCCCCATAGGAATTGGACTTTACAGTGCTCCAAAGTCTTCTATAACATAAATTTCCCAAGCGTCAATTTTAATCTGAAAATGAATAATGGCATGTTTTCAGAAATTAGATCAACCCTGTTATAGTTCCTAATCCAATTTAACAAAGATCACAAGTGTGATGCATCTAATCCCTGTCCTTAACAAAACTGAGAAAAGCTGGGGTAACCCAGCTATAGTTCCTAATCCAATTCAGAAATGCTGAATAACAACCAGTTCAGGGAGGTATTCCAACGAGTTGATAAATTAGACAGTAATGGCCAAATACACTTGGACAATTCAGTTTTAATGATTCAACGAGTAACCATGAATCTCACCAAACTCTAAAGACTGTTTTTTTGACACTGGCAAGGGAAATGTGTGTTTTTAATTTGTAGTCAGCGTTTTTTGTAGTGCGCGTAGAAATTCATCTTCATTTAGATTGATGAAAGCTATAAGATTAATTCCTAATATTCATGTACTTGAAATAGCAAATTTAAATGGTTAAATGTTGCAAGTTTGATGAATCCATAATCATAACCTTTAAAAATACTTCATTCCAGACTTACAAAAGTAAATTTATGAATCTTTACTCCTCCTTCGGCAAGCACAATTATTTCCCAATTAAATCTTCTTTCAAATAGTCTTTCTTAGTATTGGTTCATTTTGTAGTTGGAAAAAAGATATGCAAGTCTAATGTTTAATTCATACTGAGAAGTTACATGCTACTTATAAATTATAATTTGTTTCTAAATATTTGAAGGTTGATCTATTTGATGAGGCATGTTATATAAACTAAAAAAAATGTCAAATGTTTCTTGATATTCAATTGGTTGAAAACACAATCGGTGCCATCTAAAAAATTTCCCCTTTGAATTCATTAAATTTTATTAAAATGCAAAACCCCATTTAAGACTAACAAGTATTTGCTAAACTATCTAGCCATGCAACTATATAAGTTGATAGTGTATATATTGTGTGCGGGAATGTGGATATGCATACACAAAAACACACAAAAATTAAAATACAAATTTTGTGCTCCTACTTCTCTATAAAATCTAAAAGGGAATAAAAACCAACATCAAAGTTGAATAAAAATTGTATCTGAAAGCATAATGTAAAAGACATTTCTTATTAACTTATACCCCAAAATTTTAAGGAACATCTCAAGTAGTTTAGTACCTAAACATAACTTTTAGTAACTATAGCATTCAGCAAGAACTTTCAATATTTAGCCTAATTTGCAATTTTTTTTTTCAATAAGTAACCTAATTTACATACATGACAGCTTAGCAACTGAGAGAAGACTTCCACTGAAACATATATGATACCATCAAACCCCAAAATTGTCAACATGTGCTAATCCAAAATGGTTCCTCTTTCCTTTAGATTCAATTTTTCCACCATGTTCTATAATAAGTTACATACAATCATCATAGAACTCCTAATCATTGAGGCAAGTTTTCAAGAACTCCAGTTTATGGTTTTCTTCCACTCTATCTATGTGTGGGACTGCACCATCAGGTACACAATTCAATGTAAACATTTGTCTCTAGTCTAGAAAAAAAAAGGTAAATAATCATCAGTTGAATTATTTCCACTTAAAACAGATTTTGGATGCATGTTTGATTCAATAACTCAGTAAAAAAATAATTAATAGGAGTTTCTTTGAATATATTATGTTGAACCTATGACTATAAATAGAATCTATATAAGATTTCAAAGAAACTATTACGAATTTACAGCTTAATATAAAGGAAAAACAAAAACCTTGAGATAGAAGATAGGTAGCTCATTATCTTCATCTAAGTCCCCCCACATCACCATTCACATCCAGCAAATCAATATGAACTACAAAACACAAACATAGAAAACTCATCAAATTTTCCCCACAAGTAAAACAATAGTACAAATACAAAATAAGTTTGTCACTGAATCCTTAACCTTGAAACAGTAAGCAACAGAAGTTAATAAATTAGAGATAGCTTTAAAAAAGAGCATCAAGAACTCTCATTATTGAATTGATGTTAGTTGCATTGAAAACTATACATAAAATAAAAACCCATAAACAATTTCATCTAGAATAAGAAAATTGTGTTATTTCAATTTTAACTAACAAATCAAACGGCAAAGCTATATTAGGGGAAGGAAAAGAATTGAAACAAAAACATGCCAACAGACTACTTGGATGTTCATGGCCTTCATGTTGGACTTAAGTTGTTCAAGGCTTTCTTGTTAGACTTAAGTTGGCTTCCTAGGCAGTGAAAGTTTATAAAATTTTAACACTATTACATTCCCCAAAATTCTCCAAATTTGAAACAATATTCTAACTGCAAAATTTATGAACTAAAACCCCAATAACTTGCTCAAATTTTAGAAATTAACAAAATCAAAATTCTTTCATTTAAAAAAAAAAAAAAAAAAAACTTTTTGGGTAAACTCTATAAAATAAGAAAATTTAAGAGGAAGAGAGAGATTTATTGTGCACAAAATCCCTAAGAAACTCGAGCCTTGCGGAACTAATAGCTAAAAATTATAAAAAATTGAAACCCAAAAAAAAAAAAAAAAAAAAAGAAGTAAAAATCTCATTTAACCAAGCATAACATAATATTTAACTTCTCCAACTAACATACTACATATATAGTAGTACATTCTTTTGAAGCAAACCAAAAAAAATAATAATAATAAGAAAGAACGAAGGAGGAAAAAAAAACTTCAAATGCAGTAGTTAAATTAAGCTTACTACCAAAAAAAAAAAAAAAAAAGGAAAAAGAATAAACAATGAATAAAGAATCATATGTAACCCTGAAGTTGTATAACCATAACTTGATATAAGCCTAATAAAAATAATCACAGATTGGGGTAATTTTCCTTACCCTAATTTCTGAGCTTTTCTCTACAAACAACGACAACAACTAAAAATACAAAAAATTGCAGACTATAAACTCAATACCCAAACAGGAAAACATAGAAGAATTAACCCTAAAAATTTTAAATATACATAGAAAATAAAATTTAAGTATACCCAAACGGAGTGTTGATTGAATTACTGAAATACAAAAGAGAGAGCAATGTGTCCAATAATTGAAATTAGCAAAACCCACTACAGGGCTCCAAACCCATCAATCTAAGTAAATCATTTAGAAGAAACACTCCCAAACGAAACATGAACAAAGGTGAAATACCTGAAGTGAATCATCCATATTCTGTCAGTATTTCTGAGCTCTTCTTTAAATGTGCTGTTTTCTAATTCAATTAAATGAGGAGTTTTGAAACCGTGAAAGATAGGAAGAGCAGAAGGAGGGGAGATAGTGATGAGGTATGAATGAGTGATTCACTTCAGGAAGAGACGAAGAAGGGAAGAGAGAGGTTGGAGTTAGAAAGCCGAAAGTCTAAAGTATTGAATCTGTCTTTGGAAGAGAGGAGAAAGTATACTATGTTTCGGTAATACCAACTCAGCATCTGTTTTGGTATTTTCTACCCAATAAATGAATGACATCTGTTTCAAAAAACCACATTAGACTACTCCAATAAATGATTAATTTATCTTGCCGATAGTATAAAAAATTGTGATTAATTTATTGGAGTAGTCTGATGTGGCTTTTGAAACATGTATCACTCATTTATTGGGTAGGAAATACCAAAACAGATACTAAATTGGTATTACCGAAACATGGTATACTTTCTCGGAAGAGAGAGAGAGAGAGGTTGGCGTTAGTAATGCCGAAGGTTTGAAGAAGGAGAAAGGGTTGGCGTTTAAAAGAATAAAGGGTTGGATTTGGGCTTCATTTTTTGGGCTTTATGGTGAACATAATTAAAGCTAAAAGGGTTGGGCTTTGTGGTGGAGATATGACTGAAATCATTTTTTTAATAGTATTTTAAAATTAGGGAAAATTTTAGTAAAAGTTTTTTCAAATTATAGGAAAAATAATTAGAAGTGACACAGCGGCTGACGTGGCTCAACAGGAGCGTAACAACATTAAATGCCATGCTTCAGTTTTTAGTAATATATAGAGATATAGAATATAGATTAGCAGTGCGAACCTGCACGTTGTGTGTGATAATTATTTTACGGTGGTTTTATTAATTTTTGTTTTTACAATTTAAACTAATTAATAAAGAGTAATGTATTTCGTAATCATATTTTTATTTATTATAGGAACAATCATAAATTATAAATATAAATTTTGTTGTACCAAAATAAAAACAATACCATTTTTCTCAGAAATCCAAAAGGCAAGTTAACGAAAATATTCATTTTTTAATAAAAGTTAATTATAACATTTTGTGAATCATTAAAAATAATATAAAATTTGGAAATTATTCTTTTAGTTTTAAACAAACATTCTCAAACTTTATTTTTTCTGCCTACAATCCAAAACACCGAAAAATGTAACTCAGAAAATTAGTAAAACTTAACAGTGATTAATTGGACCAATTAAGAAAACAATTTGTTGTAACTTCATCCACCCAAAATATATTATCAAATAAAAAATTATTAGCAAAATCTAAGAATTAAATTTCTATATATGCATTGTTATAAAATAATAAAAATAATAAAAATAAAATAGCAAAAACTAAAATTTGTCACCAATCCAATTATTTTCGTTTGGTTAACCTTTGCTTTTCTCTAAATAAATGGCATTAGGGTGTACTTCAAATTCAACTATTAAGAGTACTTTGTCCGAGGTAATTTGCAGAGTAGCATGAGTTTGCCACACTGTTGTTAGTTAGTAGGATTTGGGGAGAATTTTGGAGAATAACATCTCGAGCCTTTGAGGCTCAAGTTTAGTGAAGAAATCGAGCCTCAAAGCCTCAAGTTCTGATTGTTGACATGGAGATATTTTTGCCACATGGAAGTCGAGTCTGAAGAAGGAGATGAATTTGAAGAACACGATGAAGATCTGAGATTCTGAAGAAATTAAAGACGAAGAGAAGAACCCACAGAGGAAGAAGAAGAACAGTCTGCATGGGAATAGAAAAACACAATGAAGATCTAAAGAAATTGAAGAAAGAACACGATGAAGAATGGAACCCATGGAAGAACATGAAGAAGAACCCAAGCACGAAGAAGAAAGGATTCCATGGAAGAAGAACCAAGAAGAACAAAGGACCAGGTGAACACAAAAAATCGAGTTTTAAATACTCAATTTCCACGTAGATTTTTTTCCACATCAGATTGTCATCACATACAACTCGAGTTTTAGAAACTCGAATTCCACCTTTAAACTCGAGTTTTAGAGTCTTGAGATGCTAGTTTGCTACATAGTTTTGCAAACATGACAAATAACTAAAATATTTCAAAAATAATGTTAAATGCAAAAAAAAAAAAAAAAAAATCGACTTTGTCCACCACAAAGGATTAAAGAATAAACAAAAATTAGTAAAGTCTCATAGTTTAACAACTAAATTGAGCACTATAAAAAATCATGCTATGTAATAGAAGAAATATCAATTTACAATAAATACCAAATTATCCAAATCATGTTATGTAATAGAATAATATTATATTTTTATATGCTATATTTAATTCTTTATAACGCAATAGGATAACATTTAACAATCAAAGAGAAAAAATAAATAAATAAATAAATTGAATTAACCCAAAATAGAGTTTTAAAGAATATAAAAAATTATCAACCTAAGGCAGACATGCAAGAAAAAAAAATCTACCAAAAATTTGAGAGAGAGAGAAAGAGAGAGAGAGAACCTTTTTGTTGTGAGGAAAAACTATGCATAGAATGGAGGAGATAGTAACAAATTTATAGTGAGTGTGAATAAGAAGAGACAAAAATAAAAGAAGATAAAGGGAAAGAGGAAGAATAATATTAATTTAGAGGATAGTGGGGAGATGAAAATGTAAGGAAGGGAGAAAGGATGGAGAAGTAGTGGGGAGATGAAAAGGTAAGGGAAGGAGAAAGGTTGGAGAAGTGTAAATATTAAAAAAAATAAATGTTAAAAACAATTATCGAAAAATTGGAACGAGAAAAGACAATAACGTGGATGTTGATGTGGTTCAACTGAAACTTAGCAACAATAAATGCTACACTTCAGCTTTTAGAAATATATAGATATAGATATAGATTATATCATCATAGCCACATGCATGATTGTTTCTCCAAAGGAAACAGAAAATTAAATGGTATAAGTAAAAGCTTTCGGGTGTCCTTTCTTTCTAAGAGATCGCAAGCTTTATTGATGTCAGAATTTTCTGACCAACTACTCTTACCTCCATTGCTTTCTTAATGGTAATGTTTGATATATCCAATCCAACAACGTAGCATTCAGGGCATGTAATTGCAGCTACATCATAACCCTACCATATTTGAGCAATTTGTTGTTGGCCACAATAGCAAACTAAAATGCTAACGAATAGATAAAGGTATAGGAAAAAACACATAAATAATGTAACATTCAGACAGGGTAAAGTGGGAGGAAAACTTTACACTACAACTAGTGCCCTTTTTAGTAATGCTTGATCAAGTAGTAGTTAAAATTCTATGTGTGAGAAAGGAGGAAGGAGGAAAGATACCAAGCGACTGATTTCTGATACAGTCGAATAATTGCATCAAGAATTCATTTAACAACTGAATTTTGCTTCAACTTCATACTCGATCGCAGAGAGATTTAATTGTTATTGTTTAATCTTTTTATCTTTTTTTTTTGGGCCCCTCTCTTGGGGATGAGATAGATACCATGTCAAATGTCAAATATCGTCTACAATATTTTCAAATGTGATTAATTCAAGTTATAATTAATGACCATTGAATTATTCTTAAAACAAGAAATTATTTTCATGTGTCATTATTTTTCTCTTCAAATTACAATTTCATCAAACATAGATCATGTGTAGATTTTATACAGGATCATTGATCCAACTAGTCATTGATGATGGATCCTCAAGAGACTAATCTTCTTCTCTACCATTCTATCCTACACAGAGAAAACCAAGAAAAAGGAAATAGATACAAAATATTGACATGCAGAGGACTCAAAACTTGCATAAATATATAAGAATTTGATTTAATATGTCAGAAAGTAATATCTTCTGATTAAGAATGAACCATAGAACTTACACTGCCACAACCAAGGACTAAAGCCCTACCCTTGGGAAGAGCTCTTGTCTAAAGAAGATGTACAAGAATTAGTGTTGGTTGTCCTAAATCCTTTGGGGTCACACCTTCCTCCCATCTCTTTTCCCAACCATCTGATATGAGTTAACATACAACAAAATGAGTACTGAACAACCACACAAATCACATTCCATCCATAGTACAATATGAATGTGTGCAATTTTCACATTTCTGCCATATTATGAGACATATTAATAACATTGATACCAACATAAACTTATTATTGAACCAAGTCATCATTACAATAGAAATACATAAGATGTAACAAAGTTAATACAAGAAAGAACCAAAACCCAACAAAAAAATCACATCTTTTAAACAAAATCGGCATACCCATTTGACAAAACCATCTTAATCTTAAAAACCCAAAAAAAGAAAAAAAAAATTTGTTTTTGATCTAGTGTATTCGAGTGAATGTTGTGCTCATACTAGTATAGGGTGCTTTTGCTTTCATTGATGTTGTCATTTTGTTATTTGCTATTTCAGATTTTGAGGATTTTGTTTTAATTATTTTAAATTATGTAAGGCTGACATGATAGTCTAGGTGGTACTCTTATGTGGCATAAAACAAATATTTTTTTTGGCAGAGACCATTTTGACACTATACTTTTTTCTTTTTCTTTTTTGATATAGACACTATACTTAAAAGGTTAGGGACTAAATATATAATTTAGCTTCATTAAATTTAAAATCAATTGATTTGAAATGCCTTGATTCTAAATCCATAAATTTTAAAATTCCTTGTTTGGTTGTAATTTATACCTTGGAGGATTTGAAATTATAATATTTAAAATCTATTGAAGTATGGCCAAGAATTTCTAAAATTCTATCGAGTTAGATGTTATTTTAAATTTTAGGATGACAAAGTTTAAATTTCTTAGCCAAATCCAAGTCCTTGACCCTTTTATCAAAATAAGATATTTAGATTTTAATCACCTAAATCCAAATTCACATGTCCAAATCTTGTTATCCAAATAACAAACACACTAGAGAATTTTTGGGTTGTTTGTAATTCTTATTATCCTTCTTCAATTCTCATTTATTAAATGCAAATAGTGCTTCTCAATTGGATTACAAATAAACTGATAATGTTATGACAAGCTAAATTAAAGTTCGAATTCAAAAAGGAAAAAAAAAATCCATAAAACTAATTGCTAACTCTTCCTAGACAATAGGAAGCCCATATTTGATAAGCTTATTGATAAACTTGAGAATAACATCACATATTTAACCCAATCTATTGCAACGAAATATTTTATTGTAATGAAATAAATTCGTTACATGCTATTGCAATAAAGTTTGTGGCAATAAATTATTGCAACAAAAAATTCATTGCAATAGCATTTTGTTGCAATAAAATATTTTTATTATTATTAAAAATAATTTTTGCAACAAAAAATATTGTTGCTATAATTTATTGCAACAAATTTTTTGTTGTAATATATCTTGTATGAATAATAACAAGTATGTAAGTAAGTAATTAAATATGTATGTGTGTATGTATATAATGCATGAAGATACATGAAATAACTCATCAATTCAAATTTGGATTTCAAATACTTGATTCAATGGAATAACCCATCAATTCTAATGTTACTTGGTTGTGGACATATGAGAATAGATACAAGGAATATACATACCATTTAATTGACCTTTTAATTCAATACTTAGCTCCACGTAACTAATTAAGAACCTTGTAACTTAAATGACACATTTTCATGCATAAATTGCTTAAGGGTCTAGGTGGAAAAGGGTTCAAGTTGCAGGATTATCAACTTCTATCATACAATATCATCCCTTAAATGATCTTCAATTTCTTTAAAGGAATTTATTGACATGTTCAAAAGATTCAAACACTCAAGGCCTCAAGAGTTTGCAATTGAGGATTTTGAATGTCTCTTTGCATATCTTGTAGTTTGTCTTCTATACTTTGAAACTTCTCATCAAGTTTCTTCCCATTTGTAGCTATAAAACAGTCCACTGTGCCCCGATTAATTAAAGTAAGTATCCAATAACATGATGAAAATAAAAGAAGCAAAACATCTCTTTTGCATATAATATCAATATATATATATATATATATATTTATATATTTATTTATATTACTTTGGGCCATTAGATTAGTTAAAAAAATTCTAATAATTAATTTTAGGGTTTTGAGGAATACAAAAAGATAAAGCTTACACTAATTTACTCCTTACCCGTTCTTCAAGTTTATGCCCTATTAAGTATTAACTTGCTTGTCAACCCCTTCAATTGCTAGATGAGCCTCTTCTTTAACATCCATAGTTACTTTTTTTACAAATTTCAGTATCACGACCTCTATATTTTGCAAGGTGTGCTTTATTCCTTGTGGCACTCATTGCAAAATTATGTCCACAAAACTTACATTCAAAACAACCATTTAAATCTTCAACAAACTCCCAAAATCAATCTTTCGATCTACCCATTTTTCAATTTCCTTGTACATAGAAAAGATTAAGAGATAGAGATGAAGTGATTAATTTGGAAGAAATGAAGAGCAAAGAGAAGCACGGTGATGGAGAAGTATCAATTGCATACTATTTATATCATAAAATGAACATATAAATATATAATACCTTTAACCACAAAATATGTTATGCATTGTTAATAATTTTTTAACAAAAATGCATATGATATCTTAGTAACACAATTGCAATTTCAATTTTCAACTCTTGTGATATGTTTTGCCAAATATAACATTATATACTTTCTAAACATGGCCAACGCACGAGGAACAATTCAAAAATGATAAAGTTAGATACATGAGAGGGCCAAACTTTAATACAAATATACACACTCTACAAGAAAAAAGGTCTATTGCAACAAAATATTTTATTGCAATAAACTCAAAATTTTTGTAATAAACAATTATTGCAATGAAACAAATTCGTTACACACTATTGCAATAAAGTCTATGGCAATAAATTATTATTACAAAAATTTCGTTGCAATAGTATTTTGTTGCAATAAAATATTTTTATTATTATTAAAAATAATTTTTGCAACAAAAATATCGTTGCTATAATTTATTGCAACAAATTTTTTGTTGTAATATATCCAGTGGGAAGTCAGAACATATTGCAATAACTGATAGCAACAAATTTTTTTTTTTTTTTTTGGTAATATATTTTGTCGGAACTCAGAACATATTGCAATAACTTATAGCAACAAATTTTTTGTTGAAATATATTTTATGGGAAGTTTGAACATATTGCAATAACTTATAGCAACAATACTTTTTGTTGCAATAAGTTACACATATGTGCTTAAATGTATACATATGTATGTGCTTAAATGTATACATATGTATTTACTTAAATGTTAGTGAATAATATAATGTTTTTTGAGAAAGGAATTAGCTAACACCATATGAAGATTATTAATTTAATTTCTCTTTTAAACTTAGTAATTTGATGTTCTTTAAAGGACAAATTAATTTTTATGATCTTGAATTTTAATTATATATCATCTTTTCATAAAGAATTGTATAAAGCTCAATATAAAATTGTCATATATAGCGGCAAGATTGAAAGTTTTAAATTTTTTTATCATATATATAAAAGAAAATTATACATACATTTTCTCTATGATATACTTACAATTTTATTTTTATTTACAATATTGTTATCACCCTCATTTAGATCATCCTAAAATTTTTGGAGTCCTTTGATCAAAGTCAAGATAATCATAATTATATTTTTAATCAATTATATCTTAGAATTTTCTTAAGATTAATCTATGTGGATCAAATGGAAAAATCCTCTTGATTTCCAAATTACGATCAAACAAGGTCAAAACTCGTAATTTTTTGTAAAATTAAAAAAAAAAAAAAAAAAAGCTTAAAAATGGTGAATTTGAATAATTTTAGGCTAAACCCTAGAGTTGACCAAGTTTGATAGAAGTTTGACCACGTTTTAACTAAAAATTCAATCGTTCAATTCAGAGCAAATATAATTCTGGAGATGCAACTTGATACAGAATTCTAGGCTTACAAATGTCATAACAATTTCTCCAATCTGTATGTGATCTCATATAGTCTCTCAATCAATTTACACTGAATTACAACTACAAAATATGCTTTTATATAACTCTTGAACCCTAGTTCACAAATTCCAAAGCTTAGAGGTTAACGTGGGCCGCAAAGAGACATTAAAAAATTGTGTCACAATCAATGGAGTGGTGTCGAGGGTCATTAAACCTCAATTGATTAGGCTACTGTCGAGGCATAAAAAATTCCTATTTTCTCAGCAGATCTTTAATTAGTAGTTTACTCGTGTCTTCAAAGGAGATCTTCACTTCATCTTAGACACTAGAATATATAACTCAAATACATCAAAATGCTTTTTAACTCATATGCCAATTCTTACATTATATGATCCTAACAAAATCAATTATATATAGGTGACCATTCATACCTTAAATCTTGATTATTGGTGGAAACTCCATATTTTTCAATGTAAGAATCCCTCGATGCATACAAGTTTAAGTACAGAACATCTTCAAGCAAGCGGTGTTATTTTCACACCACTAACTTATATAACAGGAGTCAATTACAAAAGCAAACTTTTGCCCCACCCAAGGGAAATTAAGATGAAGTTTGAGTGTCGACAGATATCAAATTTGCTTTGTTAAAGGCTAGAAACTCTTTTATATATATATATATATATATATATATATATATATATATATATTTATATATATATATATATAACATTTTTTTTTTTCTTTTAAAATAAGATGCTCATAAAATTTGGGGAACTAAAAATTTTTAAAATATTAAAAAAAGCACATTTTCAAAAAAAAAATTTGGCACCCATAAGGTGGCTCCATCGTTGTGTGAGAGTATTTATCCTTAATTGTTTACCATACTTGTACTTTAGGTACATGCCCAACGGCATTTTAATTGATTGTGGGGAGTGAATGAAGTGCTTGGAGTTATATATTAACAATCTTTTAAATTTCTTAAGATGGAATTAGTCATTTGTGTTTAATTGGTTTAACCTAAGGTTAAGATCTAGAGGTCATAGGGTCTTCTAATCTAGAATAGGCACCCCACGATGCCCAAGCAAAGTCAGTAGTGTTACTTGAATTTGATTACTCATTTCTAATGCAAAATAAGTAAAATACGTGATCAAATTTTACAGGCATATGTGATATGTCCCACAATATTATGCAAGCATTAAAATTTACGCATATGGGTCGGTCTCAGTGGTTTTGAATCTTTGATTCGATAAAGTTGGGGGAAAACACAAAATGACTTTTGATTGTAAAAAAGCATATTGAAAAACAATGGGTTAGCAAGTTTGAGAATTGCGAACGGAAGTGGATTCTAGAATTTTTTTTTTTGATGGGTGGATTCTAGAATTTCAATATAGATATAGAACTGTCATATAATTCCCCCTAAGCTAAGGGATCTATATAATGGAGTTGTCAGTCAATTAATTAAATAAAAAATAAGAAAACCTAACAAGCATATCTTTATTGATAAACAAAGAAAAGTACATATATTATTTGAAAATTACTTTTGGACCCAATGACATCCTACAAATAGAAAAGTAAAAGTCTTCGTTTTTTTTAGTAACAATCTAAAGAAAGTATAAAAGAATTTATAGGAAAAACCTAATTAACACCCAAAGATTAGGTTTGGAGGCTTATTTACTAAGTGGGAAAGTCTTGGACACTTATCCTTACTAAAGATTGATCTCTTAGGATACAACAGCCTATCAACAATTGCATTGGGAACAATGTAAAATCCTCTCCATGGTGATTTTTGGACTTTGAGGCTTTGAGTAATCTTTTACCAATGGATCACTCTTGTTACTTCCATATTCCTTTCAAAGCGAGCAGTAGTAAGAAACAAAACATCCAGCTTTGACAGCTATCCGGAAAACTTATGTAGCTTTCTATAGAAAGAGAGCACACCTCCTCCTCGATCTGCCGGTTGGTAGTAGCGGATCTTGTTCTGGAACTTCAGTTCTTAAAGAGATGAATGGTTGCTACAACACCTTAATTTGCAAAGGCTCCAAAATCATCAAAATTCAATGCCTCAAACTAAGGACATCACGTCTAGTTTATCAAAGCTTGCTGAACTACTGCTCTGGTAACCAAAAGAAGATTGGGTTCCAAAATGGTGGGTGCACATTGGAAAAAAGTAGGGGTGTCAATTCGGGTTAGCGTATCGGGTTCGTGTCGTGTCGAGATAGGAGTATTCGACTAAATGGCTCAACCCTAACCCGACCCATTTAATAATCGTGTCATGATCCTTCAACCCTAACCCGACCCGTTAATAAGGCGGGTTAACCTGACTCAACTCATTTGACACGTTTAATAAACGAGTCGTGTTAGGTTGACACGAATGTAATACAACCCATTTCAATCTGCATAATATTAAATATAACATCCATCTAGAAATAATTTTTTTTACATCCCAAAAAGCAATGCATACACTTCAAGTCTTCAACTCACATTCAAAATAATATAGTTCAACAAAAATATAACATTCATCTAGAAATAAGTTCTTTACCTTCCAAAAGAAGTGCATACACTTCAACCCAAATTCAAAATAACAATTTTTAACAAAAATAAAATAACTTAGTTCAACAAAAATATAATATCCTTAGAATTCGCCAAATGCTAAGTATCAATATTGAAAGAATTTGAGCAAATAATAGACTAATCCTGACTATGACCACGATTATCATTTATAGATTCTTTGTTGATGTCCAAATTCATAACATCTTCCACAAGCTCATCTAATTTCATTTGTGCAAGTTCTATGCAAAAAAAAAAAAAAAAAAAAGTATTAGTACTTCTAGGGTCTGTAAAGTTTTAATTTCCAATTATATTTCTTGTAAATTTTTGTAATTACTCACTTTTCTTTTTAAATTTAAAATATATGTTGGATAAAAAATATATTTGACAAATCTAAAATAAAATAAATATTTATTTGTTATACGAGTTAAACGGGTTGTGTTAAGTGGGTCATTTCAGGTTGACATAAATAAATTGGCATGTCAAACGTGTCTATTGTGGGTTACGCGGGTTGACCCGCTTATGACTCGTTTCTTATCGTGTCGCTTTCGGGTCGACCCATTTATGACCCAAACCCATTAAGGTCCAACCCTAACCCGAAAAAACCCATGTCGGGTTCGTGTCGTGTTCGCGGGTTGGGTCGAACATTGACACCCCTAGAAAAAAGATCCTTTGATAGATAAGAAATTACTGATGGCTCTAACATATCTGAAGAATTGTCAATTGCTACGTACCTTTGGCTTACAACATTTATTCATTGATAACATCAACATGAAAATTAAGAAAATTTTGAAGGAAAAGTGAGAGGGAACAGGGAATAATTGGCATGAATAATATACTTATTGGATTGTATTAGTATTTTATACTTATATTCGAAGAGAAGAGAGTATAAATATATATATATATATATATATATATATATATATAGATTTTGAGAATCAAGAGAAGAGAAGAGAATATTTGAGGAAACTTATTAATTCTTATAACTTCCAGTAGCTTGTGACTATATTAAAAGTCCATGCATTAATTAATGTTTCCTGCCCTCGTCGGACCAATAATAAAATGCCAAATCGTTAAAATATAAACACCTCAACAAACTAATATTTCAAATGAATCCTAATTTTTTCTTTGTACAGTCTAAAATCCAATGCCTTTCTCTGAAATCAAATATATTCCATTGCTTTTAAAAGAACCAGTGCAGTGGTAATCACTAGGAGACATTTTTTTTAAGCTGTTCGACATATCAGCATGCTTGTTGAGTTATTTTTTTTTTGGCATTTTATTATTGTTACTTCCTAATTGGTTACTTTTTTTTTTTTTATGCTATATACAAAAAAAAAAAAAAAAAAAAAAAAACAAAAAACAAAAAAACACAATTTTTTTCCATATCTATTAAGTTTGGTAAGTTTTAATGGTTCTCATCTAAATTCATTACGAACATAACTTTTTTACTTACAAATAACAGTTTTCCGGTATGTGTCAAATTTTGAGTGTTTTTAGAGATACTTTCTGTGTCACCTAATTGCCGGTAACATGACCCAAAAATGAAATAAAAGGAAGAAACGTTCCTGTCCGTAAGCTCCCAGCAAACCCTCCGCCTTTGCTTCACCCAAATTTTTCTCCGAAACAAACGTTACATTCCCTTTTGACTCTCTCTTCTGCTTTTTTTTCCACCTTTCAAATTTTCTTTCTTTTTTCCCATTTTCTTTCTCTCTTTCTCCCTTTCTCTCTTTCTGGGTTTTTCTTTCTTAGCAGTTTTTTGAAGCTTGTTTCATGCATGGATGACACCAGAATCGAAGACGATGATAAGGATGCATTGGCTGGACTAAGCGCCGTCCCTCTACGTAAAATCCAATCCCACAGCCATCAACTACGTGCAAACTCAACTCCTCAAAAGCGACACAACAAAGTACGTAAACATAGCCTAGACGAGGCTCAACTACCAGACTGCTTTGAAGACCACCAACAGCAATACTATAATGACTCTTCCGACGATGATTTCTTTCCTTACTCGTCCTCGTCCACCACCACAGCTTCTTCCGGGACACCAGTTTTCGGTGGCGGTGGAAATACTAATGACTATCTCTCTCAGAGAATGGACCGTGGCCTCTGCATGGAAGATGGTCAAGATGAATCCAGGCAATTGCAAGCATTGCCTGAATTCATTGGAAGTGGCGGGACGAACGGGATCTTCAAGGTTCCGGTTCGCGCCCCAGTTCATCCTGGCCGCCCGCCTTGCCTTGAGTTAAGGCCTCACCCTTTGAGAGAAACCCAGGTGGGAAAGTTTTTGAGGAACATTGCATGCACGGAAACGCAGTTATGGGCAGGTCAAGAGTGTGGAATAAGGGTGTGGGATTTTGACCGTGCCTATGATCCTGGATATGGGCTCGGTGGGTCTGGTGGGAGGGTTAGAAGGGGTGATGAGGATGCTGCACCATTTCATGAGTCTGTGAACACGTCTCCAACTATGTGTACGATGGTTGATTGTGGGAATAGGGTGGTTTGGACTGGGCATAAGGATGGGAAGATTAGATCTTGGAAGATGGATCAGCCTTTGGATGATAATCCTTTCAAGGAAGGTCTTTCATGGCAGGCTCATCGTGGTCCTGTTCTTTCAATGGTTTTAACATCTCATGGTAAGCTCTTTATTTTTTTTTTTGTCTGTTTTTATTTAAGAGGGTAAATCTTAGGTAAAACTTATTTCTTAGGTGTCAAATTACATTGACAAATGAATGACGTGGTTCGATTCAAGTGTCCTTGGAAAAGAGAATATTAGTTTTTCTGTATTAGTCAATACATCTATATGATTGAATTCAATTGAAGAACCTAAGGTACAATAACTAAGGAATTGTTTCCAAGTTTTGCTATTTTCTTATAAATTAGCATACATTTAGTTAATGTGTTCTTTTGAAAAGTGATATGAATAGAGATGGGGAAAATAATGGGGGATTTTTTTCACAAGTGTTGTGTTTTATGATTAAGCAAAGGGAGGATATGTGAAGCTTGTTATAAGACACGCTGTTTTAATTTACTAATGACTTTACCCAACTGTTTTCTTATCACTTGATTTTTTGTAAGCTTGAGTTTTGGTGTGTAATTTGCATGTAAAATCACGAGAACTTATCATTCTATGACATAATCTTGGTGATGTTTGAGTGCTAATAGAGATAACTATTCATGTTGCTTTGATGCAGGTGATCTGTGGTCAGGAGCTGAAGGTGGTATTATTAAGATCTGGCCATGGGAATCCATTGAAAAATCTCTCTCTCTAAAAGCAGAGGAAAGGCACATGGCTGCTTTACTGGTGGAGAGGTCATTTTTGGACTTAAGGAGCCAAGTCTCTGTTAATGGTGTTTGTAGTATATCTTCTCAAGATATAAAGTGTTTGTTATCTGATAATGTTAGAGCTAAAGTTTGGAGTGCTGGGCCTATGTCCTTCTCACTTTGGTAAACTACTCTTTCACATTAGTATATTTTTGTACAGGGTTGCTGTGTGCTTGATAATTAAATCTTTCAACACTAAAACTTCTCAATAAGATGCTTACATTGTCAGAGAAAAAAGAGGCTGAACTTTACTACTTCAAAGTTGTGAATTTTCAGGGAAAGAGATATCATTTCAAAGTGCCTCATTGCTTGTGAAGAAATTCTTTATAATATCACAAATTACATCTCTTAGGTATATTAAGAATTGGTGTTTTCACAGGGATGCTCGCACAAGGGAGCTTCTAAAAGTGTTTAATGTAGATGGTCAGATGGAGAATAGAGTTGACATGTCAGCAGTACAGCATGATCAAGCTGTAGAAGATGAGATGAAGGTAAAATTTGTTTCCCCATCGAAAAAGGAGAAATCACAGGGTACTAGCTTTTTGCAACGATCACGCAATGCTATAATAGGAGCTGCAGATGCTGTTCGTCGTGTTGCAACCAAAGGGACAAGTGCGTTTGTAGAAGATGTCAAGAGAACAGAAGCACTAGTGCTAGCTGCTGATGGAATGATTTGGAGTGGATGTACAAATGGCTTGCTTGTGCAGTGGGATGGGAATGGAAATCGAATGCAAGAATTTAATTACCATCCTTGTGCTGTCCAATGCTTTTGCACATACGGGGCACGAATATATGTAGGCTATGTGAGTGGTGTTGTACAAGTATTGGATCTTGAGGGAAATCTAGTCGCAGGATGGGTTGCTCATAATAGTCCTGTCATAAAATTGGCAGTTGGGGCTGGTTATGTTTTTAGCTTAGCTACTCATGGTGGTATACGTGGGTGGCACATTACATCTCCCGGGCCTCTTGACAGTGTAATACGATCAGAATTGGGTGGAAAAGAACTAAAATATACGAAACGAGACCATGTCAGAATCTTAGTTGGGACATGGAATGTTGGTCAAGGAAGAGCCTCTCATGATTCACTTATGTCATGGTTGGGTTCGGCTATATCAGATGTTGGCATTGTTGTTGTTGGGTTGCAAGAAGTTGAGATGGGTGCGGGTTTTCTTGCAATGTCAGCAGCAAAAGAAACTGTAAGATCATATTTATTTCCCTAATTGATGTTGCTCACAACTTGATTGTGGTTACTTCAGTCCTATTTGAGTTTTTCTATATAAACAGAATACAAATTTCTAGTAATTAAAAAATTCTTTACAAATAATCTTTCTCTTTCAGTATAAAGTTGAAATACAAATTGTACTTGAAGTTTGCCAATGGTCTTTTAGATCACATGGCATCTCATTCCCTTAAACAGGAAGTTGAAGAGGAGTCATGGGTTCAATCTTGTATGAGTAAGTAGTATTTCATGATCAGAAAAAGAAAAACTGTACTTGAAGTCTATGAGATGATTTCAGAACTTCTTTTGTTTGTGCTGTAACTCTGCAACAATGATATGTAAGATTATTTCAGCATTAGGTTATTTTCTTAATTTTCTTACAAATGCAAGCTGGGAAAATTGTAAGCAAAATTTTTGCATCCTGAAAAAAGAAGCCCTGTTTGTGCAATATGATGTTTCTGATTGTCCATGATTTTCATCCACGTGCAAAAGTTCATTGTATCACTAGCATGAAGTCCAACCGACCATGTGATCATCAACCAAAGTTTTATCCTGTCCTGCTTTTACTCTCTCTCTCTCTCTCTATTGTGTGTATGCCAGGGTATCTATTTATTTATATACCTGTTCCCTTTCAAATGTAGGTAGGACTTGAAGGGAGTTCTGTTGGACAATGGTGGTTGGACACAATAGGAAAGGCCTTAGATGAATCAGGAACTTTTGAGCGTATGGGTTCTAGGCAGCTAGCAGGCTTGCTTATATCCCTTTGGTAAGCAATTATATGGAAATGTATTTGAGATTTATCCTCTAATTACCTGTTAACTTTGCATTTTATCTTTCCTTTTCTTCAATGCGGCATCCTAACTTGTCCCTATTGGTGTCCTTAGAGTATCTACCCTTTATAATTTTGTCATTTCTTATATAATACCTTAATATTCTTCAATTAGGGTGAAAAAGGATCTTAGACCATTTGTAGGGGACATTGATGCTGGAGCAGTTCCATGTGGCTTTGGTCGTGCAATCGGTAACAAGGTTTGTATATCTTTGACATGTTGGAAAGTAATTACTTTATGGTCATGATCATCATGTTATCTGAAGTTCAATATAAAGTTATTTTATCTGTGAATAACCTCTTCATGGTTGCATGGAAATAATTTTTGTTAAGTAATCTTTTTATTGGGGGGATCTTTTATGTTACTGTGTTCTACTCTACTTATCTAAACGCCCTTGTTCTCAATGAGAGTAAAAATGTGTAATCTTGAATTGACATTTTGGTTTTACAGAAATTAAGTACCTGTCCAAAACCGTTCTTTCAGTTAATGGCACTATTTCTTGTATAAATTTTTTTTTTTTTCCTGACTTCTTCAGTTAATAACATTGACTTGGCTACAACTGTTCAAACAGGGAGGTGTAGGTTTGAGAATCAGAGTATATGATCGGATAGTTTGCTTTGTGAACTGTCACTTGGCTGCACATCTGGAAGCTGTCAATCGCCGCAATGCAGATTTTGATCACATATATCGAAATATGGTCTTCAGCCGGTCATCAAATCTACTTAACAATGCAGCTGGTATGGTGCCATACCTGTTTTTGTTTTGCTCTCTTGTCTTCTCCACATATTTATTTTGGCTGCTTTATTCTTCTGGCTTTTCGCTTGCCCTCTCTGTTGCAGCTGGTGTCACAACTTCTGCCCAGGTGCTTCGAGCTGCAAATGTAAGTTTTTATTTTGGTTGACTTGGTTTCTTGTTTCTTCTTCTACTTTCATTGGCTAACAGTTACAAGGCTTTGCTGCTTTGACAGGCTGCTGCAGGTGGCAACTCTGAAGAACCAAAGCCTGAGTTATCTGAAGCGGATATGGTTGTATTTCTTGGTGACTTTAATTACCGTCTTTTTGGTATATCTTATGATGAGGCGAGGGACTTTGTTTCGCAAAGATGCTTTGATTGGCTCAGAGAAAAAGATCAGCTCAGGGCAGAGATGCAATCTGGGAAAGTTTTCCAAGGAATGCGGGAGGCACTCATAAGATTCCCTCCAACATACAAATTTGAAAAGCACCAAGCAGGTTTAGCAGGTACACATTAGTAACACTTGTATGTAAGAATTTCAGCATTTACTATATGAGCTATTTGATTTATATCATTAACATTTGGAATCGATTAGTACTCTCGTCTGTAATCTCTGAAGAGGAAGTGGATTGACTTTTACTTTGATTGTGTTTTTTCTGCTTTCATTGGTTTCTTGGTAGCATGACTTTGATGACTTTCACTATCTTTCCAGGGTATGATTCTGGTGAGAAGAAGCGTATTCCTGCCTGGTGTGACCGGATAATATATCGTGACAATCGTGCCACTTCAGCGACCAATTCCAGTTTAGAGTGCCCTGTGGTGTCATCAATTTTACAGTATGTTGTGTTATTAGGAAAGATTGCTGTTATCTTCATGGTTTGTTTGTTATTAAAACTTGGTCTTCATTTTTGACAGGTATGAGGCATGCATGGATGTGACTGACAGTGATCACAAACCTGTCCGGTGTATATTCAATGTGAGAATTGCTCATGGTGATAAATCAGTAAGGAGACGGGAGTTCGGAAGAATTTACAGATCCAATGAGAAAATCAGGTCCATTCTTGAAGGATTAAGTTATATTCCAGAAACCTCAGTGAGCACCAACAACATAGTTCTTCAAAACCAGGAATCAACCATTGTGAGAATCACCAACAAATATGCCAAGGATACGGTTATATATAAAATCATGTGTGAAGGTCAGTCAACTGTCAAGGAAGATGGAGAAACACCTGAACTTCGCCCAAGAGGAGGCTTTGGCCTACCAAGATGGCTTGAGGTATTGTGTTCTGCCTTTTGTTTGCATAAACTTTTTATCTTTTTTTCCCCCCACTTAGACGCCCTATAAAATTTTGAATTACTTCTATATATCAGTTTCTAGGAGCAAATCACCTTAGCAATATCCCATGATCGAAGCCCAAATATCTGCAATTTATCACAGATATCTTCTGTCATGTGCAATGTCATAAATAAATATAATACATATTTTAATTTAACCTTTATATCTGTTTTAGGGATATCTGTGTGCATGCATGTACTCAAATGATCACATAGAACTTGTACATAATGTTCATCAATACAAGAATGGTCAGAATAGCATACCTGCTATCACATTTCCCGTTAGCAGTAGCTTAAAATGCACAAATACTAAATAGATGTATTCTACTCTACATTAGGATAAGCTTATTTTCATCAGTTTTTATTTTTATTTAGTTATTTTGTTTACTATATAGAAGTATGACTGTACTATGAAAAATGTTATACTTCTCCCGTTTATGATGAAAAAAAGTGGCTTTATTTAGTTTAACAACATTGATAATTGCCACAAGGTGGATTTTTGGCTTAATCCAGATTTATTGTTTGTTCTTGTATTGTGTTCAAATTAGGTCACACCAGCAGCCGGCATAATTAACCCTGAAGAATTTGTGGAGATCTCAGTAAGTCACAAGGACTTTCACACCCTAGAAGAGTATGTTGATGGCATCCCACAAAACTGGTGGAGTGAAGACACTCGAGACAAGGAAGTGTTCTTGGTCATAAATGTGTGTGGCAGTTGCTCAACCCATAGCTATAATCACAGAGTCCGTGTCCGTCATTGCTACTCAGGCAAGTCAATCCGCATTGACTCAAAATCCAACCATTCTAGAAAGTACCAAGGAGGCTTAATTCATCGGTCTGATCTCCGGCAACTAAGTACTTTGACAGATGCAATTGATGACTCCCAACATATGAAAACCCCCCAAGAAGCTAAAAGCAAAACCCCAAGCAAAAACCACCCAAGAAGCTAGAAGCAAAACCCCCCATGAAGCTAGAAACAAAGACTAATAGTTTATGGCAGATATAGATGCATCACCAGGGCAAGTGCTTTGACTGGAAAATCTTGATGTAAATACTTTGTGGAGCCTGGTTGCCAATACAGTCATCTTACAACAGTTTCAATTTGTTTTATCAACTATTATATTAATGCATCAGTTCATACACTTTCAACTATTTAACTCCATTCTTTTTAGTAAAATGCACATTGTAATTTTGGACAAATGGGTTGTTCAAAACGACAGAAAGGAAAATGTAACAAGCAGCAAAATTGAGCTGCTTTAGTTTCTAACTCTTACAGATGTTTTCTTAGCCTCCACGGGTGCCAATTTTCTTTGTAAAACAGATACGGGCTACTTAAGAGTAGAGCCACTGTGACTCATTTTGCTAGTGATTTACTTGCTTTATTCATAATTTGGTTTTTATGTGTAACAGCTGAGTAAAGAGATCCAAGGCTGGAGCAATCCTTTTTCTCTTATGGCCATTTCTTTAGTTCCAGAAATATGTTTCAAATTACAATAAGAATAATAAATGTAGTGACATAGAGTTCACTATTCTTATTAAAACTGGTACTAGTAAATGTGGTATTAGTTATGAACCTGTGTAAAAGTGACATTAAGAGAAGCAACAATAGTATTTATTAAAAATGATTGATTTAAAATGGGACAAAATTTGGCTCCAATTTCCACTAAAAATAAAAAATTAAAATTGTTACATATTTTGAAAATCTAAATATTGGATTATATGTTTTTTACGTTTTTAAAATGCATATCAAATTTTGTGTCAAACAGATGTTATTTACTATTTGATTCATAAACTTATTTTTATGCATAATTTTAGACTACAAAAACTTGAAATTTAAACATGTGATTGATGATATAACTATTTTTTTTTTTCCAAACATTAAAAATTTTAAAAAAATAATGTAATTCAATTGTAAATTTTTCAAAGCTCATATTCAATAAAAAGATATTGATATTAAGTGGAGCTGTAGCCAAACTTTATCCTTTTAGGGTCAAATTTGCTATACAAATTGATACAGAAATCAGGAAATTCAGAGTCAACAATGAATCAAAATCAGATTATTTTGGTACGTTATCAAAATTACGTCAACTCCCTTAAATCAAGTAGGATTAAAGCATAAAGCAAATATGTTAAACTATTTATAAGAAATAAATGGTCCTAGCTGTTAATCCTAAAAGGCCTGCAAGTCCGCAACTAAAACCAATGTTTTCAATTGATGAAATTTGCATCCTTTCTTTCTTTGGGAATTTATGGTCAAACTTATGAAGTGATCTAACGGGTTTACAAATCCACACTCAAATGTCTATTACTGCAAACAATAAATAGCAGCCAAAGCCATAAAAGGTATATATTAAAAAGTACTTCTATAACTGAAAACCCATTCTGTGTATCATGCCATGGTCACTTTGATGTTATTCTTCCTCAAAATTGCTGTCAGACACCGTAAGCTATCATTTTTAATGCCCCATGCCACAGTCACATGGCAATAAAATCAATAACAAATTTGGAAGAGAATAGAAACACCTTAGAGAAAAGCAATTCTGAACAGATTATAAACATCATAAGCCACTACAGCATTTGCACATAGTTGGATTATATATAAACTCAAGCATATATTTGCATAGACATCAATAGTTGGCACCTTATCCTGCTCTTGAGCTTCTAACAAATTCTACACTGATCTCTAGGATAAAATTTGAAAACTTATCTAGATTTATAGCAATGTCGATACCAAAGACAACCCAGCAGGGGAAGGAAATCGTGGTACCCCTTTAAATGAAGGTTTCTTGTGAAGGTGCAAAGCAAGAAAAGATGACTTGAACAACCTTAATGCCTTCTTTTCTTGGTTGCTGATGCCAAGTACTTGTTTCTTTTCTTCATACACTCATGGAAAACCTCAACTCAGAGTGCATACATTCTCTTATATTCATGGTTCAAAATCTCAGGCTCTGATGCCATAGAATTGGTGAAAGAACGAGATTGACTCTCAACTTTCCTGAGGCTCCTCAATTGTTTTTCCTCCATTCTATGTATAATGACACAATAACACATGGAACCAATAGTAGTGAGCATGATTGTAGCACCTAATACTGTAGTACACACAGCAAGCCACTGGGCATTCGAGCCCACCACCACATATGTCAGAGAAATGAAGGAAGCAGAAATGAAGAGACAAGCTAGCCACATAAGCTTGTTAATCACAAACACAAGCTGCCTCTTTGCCTTCGGTTCTATTACAACCACAGATGTTTGGACTACAACAACTGCTAGGGAAATGAACAATGCCAGGCTATCAAACACAAAGAAAATTAGGAAAGCCGCTTTTTGAGCTATCTGGGCCTGTCCAAGTGAAGTTCCATCTTGTTTTTCCTGAACATACTGGCCAGGTGCAGTGAAAATGGCTGCAAAAGCAACAGTAGCAATGAGAACGGCAACAACAGTTGCAGAGTTTATAGCATTGTTGAGGCCACTAATATGAAGCTTCTTTAGCCTCTTTGCAATTTTCTGGACCCTTGCGCCAGTTTGACGGGTCTGTTGGAGTTGTGACTGGACATCATGTTTTATGTCACTGACAGTCTGCTTAAGTTGCTTTGCTGCACTTGGAGGTTTTCCTAGGTCTTTAGAATTGGCAGCCCCTGCTTCCCTTAAAATGGAGACAAGTTCAGGAGTTCCATATCTTTCAGCAATGTCAAGGGGGGTCTCTCCAGCCTTGTTCATTGCATTGATGTTAATACCCTCAACTGATAACAAACAACGTACATTCTGCAATGGCATAAAGGAAAATTTCAATAACTGTAAAAACCCAACATTTTAAAAAATGATTTAAATAAAAGTTAAAAAAGAAGTTTAGGATATGTCCAATATTTTTTAATCTTATTAGTAACAGAATTCAATATCTGGTCAGACAGCTTGTGTTGGTTAAAATCCTAGTCACATGGTACCCCCTATGTTTTCATCTTATGCCCTGCTATTAGGATTGTGAAAGATATTCCCTCCTCCCTCAATCAAGTCCTATGATCTTCTTACTAAAATTCTGCTACTGACAAAAAAAAAAGTTGCCTTTAATTGAAAATTCCAGGAAAAACGGATCACAACTTAAATAATATAACACCTGTCCTTCAAAGACAATGCATCATAATGTTATAAACTAAGAAAGGGAGTTATGACTTGGACAGGAGATATTATAAGCTATATATTACATGAATATCTAAAAGCGATGTAAGAAGAAATATGGTATTATCCAAGCCAATGTCAAAAACACATTTTTTATTGACAGTGTCAAACATACTGACCACAAATAAGTTAGAACATGGCAACATCTCATACCCAGAAACAACACCAACTATAAATTATTAAATCATCCTTTTAAGTAACCAAAGTGAAAGAAGCAGAAGAAAAAGGACTCTCCCCCTATTGTTTTCTTTCTTCTTCTTTTTCTTCCTTTTTAAAAAAATAAAAAATAAAAATGATGTGTAAAGAAATTTTGGTTAAATACAATGGGCATTAGGTGTCAAAATTGCAGGCTTAATTATTTTGGTCAACACTATAGGCTAAAGGAGACATAGACAACCCAACATATAACTCAATCAAAAAACACAATTTGCTAATTGTTCAAATTGAAGAAGTTCAGTTCATATTGTTGGCCGAATTTAGAACCTCAAGACAGTGAACCAAACATTATACCCTTACTCCTGATCCCCCGGGAGTGAGCAATAGCAATACCAATATCAATCTAATCAATTTTGAACTGGGCCTTTTAGATTGAATAAAATTCCCAATCCCTGAAAAGCTGTTATTGCTGAACTAAACAACCAATTTTAATTTTTAACATCTAAGCTTGAGTTTAGTTTGTTATTCAGTTACCAAGATGGTTTATCCACTCATAACTATCCACTTGACTGAAAAATCCCCTTTTATAAATGCAATCTAGATTTGGTACTCCAAAGTCAAATAAAAAGAATTGCAGTTCTAGACTTTTACAGAATTTGGTCATTCAATGCGTCTCATAGATTGGAACATTTCCCAAACTGATGGGAGTTTAATAGAAGGGAAATTGTTCTCACACACTTGTTGATTTACGCTCTATACATACGACATCCATAATTTCACGTGTGATGTCCACATTTCAAACTTAAAATTGGTGATGTGTATGTATGACGTACAATGAAGAGTATGTGAGAATCAATGTGATAAACCTTAAATTACTAGCCGGAAAAAGTAAAAGCTGTTGAACTCTAATATTGAATGACAACTGAAGCCTATCTTAGAATAATATATATTCTTGTTAAAAGAACTCTTAGATTTTTTTTTTTTTTTTAAGGAAAAGGAAAAGATCAACTAGTTGATATAATTATTAATTTATTTAAGTAATAAGAGCATTGACATAATCTGTAAAGCATAATTCACTTCATAGATTTATATAAAATTAAAAAAGAAAACAGTTGAAAGATAAAGAAATGAGGAAGAACCTCAATGCGGCCCTTCTTCGTGGCAACATGCAATGCTGTATTTCCCTTATTATCCTCCAAACTCAAAACCGACAGGTCAGGTTTTATCAACTCCTGCAGAATCTCCTCTTTGTGCCCTTTCACAGCCATGTGCAATGCAGCCTGTCCTTTTTTATCAGTCCTAAAAACAGTGCTTGGGTCTTTGTTAAGTAGGGACTTCACAACCTCCAAGTGCCCCATCCTGGCTGCTGAATGAAGAACAGTCTTACCATTATTCTTGGCTATCTTAACAAGGTTGGAGTCTGTTTCTAAAAGAAGGTTAACTATGTCAATGTGCCCCTGAGTAGCAGCTGTGTGTAAGGCAGTTGAATTTGTTAGATCTGCAGTCATGGCCAAGTTGGGGAATACATTCAAAAGTTCCTTCAACACCTCTGCAAGAATTTTTATCATTCCCTTTGTCAGAATAAAGAGAAAAAAGAAAAACCTCCATGACTATAAATAAGATATTACCATCGGTATTTCCCAAAATATACTTAGCATTTCTACCCATAAAATTAATCTACAAACATAACAACAATTATAATCTGCAAGAGAAAGATATCAATTTAATTATCAAGTATTCAAGTTAACTATTTTATATTGTGAAGTCTTATTGACAGCCTGAAGCAATCAATAAAGAAAGACAGTAACACACATACACATAAAATTGCACACAAGCTTGCACAAGATTACCCTATGGTTTCATGCATTCCATGAAATCCTCTAAAGAGGGAGGGAAAAAAGAGATTGCTTATGCCACATTTTACAACTTCAGAAAACAGTAATGTAAGTGAGAGTTCTAAACAACTTAGCTTAAAATGAATGCACTTATGCACATACAGATTACCTAGCAAAACAGAACACACATATGGTTTACTGCTTTCTTTGCCATCCCTCCCCCCAGAAAAAAAAAAACCCACACACACACACACAGACAGACAGACAGAGAGCTTACTGCATTATTAGCAATTAAGTGGCTTGATAGGAAAAAAGTTCATATCCAGAGAGAGAGAGAGAGAAGCCTTTTACCAAACTATATCTCTAACCTACAATAGATCAGATCCTCATCGCTTCAAAATTAGAAAGTACAAAAGTGAAAAATGTACAGTTTAGAGCATGTCCGCTCTTCATCTTGATTAAGAGTTACAGAATCATACAATCATTGAGATACCACAGAAATAGAGAACATATTTCCAGTACTCTTTTTCACTTAAATATATATAGTCATGACTAAGGAAAGAATCTGTATTTTCATCACACTTAAAATAAGCATACAAGGAAAAATTAAGAAGTTTTTTTTTTTAAACAAATGATATCATTTATTTTGATCATCAAGCTTCTACAATTTTTTTTTTCCTTTTCTGTTATAACTACTTGAATCATTACAAGGTTCAAAATTCTGTTTTTTGACAACTCCACCCCGGATGGAGTAGTAATCAACCTGCTATGGAAAGATAAATGGGGCAAATAACATTTTTAAGGGCATCCAAAAGCCAATCAAGCAAATAAAGAAACCGAAGAATGAAGATGGGATAATGAACAAAGACTATCTATTTTGGTGGAAAAAGCAAGTTCCCTTCCTTTTTCGATGAGACCCAGGCATGATAAATTTGAATGACATGACATGAGGTAAATAAGAAGAGCTAGCATATTTCCTGCAAATTGGTGTGAAGAAACTTTAAAAAGCCAATTTTGTAGACACATGCATGTAGAATTTGATAACCTGTCAGTTCTACTTGACTAATACCTACTGGTTGGCCTAAATGGTTAAGCTATTATGAAACATCAAGATTTTTATCTAAATCAAGAGAGTTGCAATCAACAAATTACTTATAACATTGAAAGGTCATATCTAGTGCACAAAGCTGCTACTTCCGCGGGTTTGGAAAGGCTAATTCCCAGACTCGAACCCACAACATATTACTTATAAAATTGTGCATAAAAAATAACAATAATGAGGATTATCTTATAACCAGACAGGCAATCAGATGATATTCTTACCAAGATGACCCTGCTTTGCTGCAACATGTAATGGATCAAAGCCGTTCCTAGCAGTGATAGATGCAGTTTGCAAGTCCAAATATTTCAACATCTCCCCCACAACCGAAGCATATCCATTCTCTGCAGCAGCATAAAGGGCTGTCTCCCCCTCCTGGTTCTGCTTTGCCAACCATTCCTTTGCCTCATTACCATCACAATTCTGAAGAAACTCTCTAACTCTACTTAAGTTCCCTGCCCTAGCAGCCAAATGAAAGGGCAAGTCACCTCTTTTCCCTGGTGAATCCTTGCCTCTCTTCCTCTCACCACCCATGAAACTCAGCTGCTTTTCCATCACTATCCGAAAGCTCTTCTGCTTCTCCATAAATCCTCTAAAACTCTTCTGTTTCTCCATAACCCCCCTAAAACTCTGCTGTTTTTCCATAACCCCTCTAAAACTCTGTTGCTTTTCCATAACCCCTTTAAAACTCTGTTGTTTCTCCATAGTAGCTCCCTTAAAACTGCTTTGTTTCTCCATCGTAGCTCCCTTAAAGCTGCTTTGTTTCTCCATGATCACACTCAAAAACTTACCAGTAAAACTCAGAGAGACCCACTTTCTTGTATTTGGGATATCATTTCTCTTTCAACAATGACTCACCAACCTAAGCTTGGGACTCTGATTCTCAGGTTCTACAGAAGCATCCACAACTTTGAACTTAAAGATTCCAACTTTACCATTCACACTGGAAATCACCCTTTTTTTTTTAGGAATCAAAACCTTTATTCTTCACAAGCTGGTGCTCAAAGAAAATAGATAGCAGCCCCAATGGTTAGAAAAGCTAGAAACTGCAATTTGTGCTCTAAAAGATGCTTTTTTTAATGTTGAGAAAGAAAACCCAGTTGGCACTTCCAGTGAATCTGAAAAGTGAAAACCCAGAAACTGATTTCCACAAATGAAAAGAAATTGAACAGATCAGGAACTCAAAACCTGATGTTTTTCCTGGGAAACCCAGAAAGTGAAACTGAGAGAATATCAGTAATACTCTGTAGAGCAAACACACCAAATAGCAATTAAAAAATGTATTATATGTATGATTCTCTAGTAATTGCTGAAAGCATGCACATACTGCCACATTTTTTTTTTAAAGCTACTTTATCTTGTAAGTAACTGAAGATAGAGGAGGCACCACCAAAAAAATAAAGACAAAGACAATGGTGGTTTATTTTATTTTATAATTTTATTTAATCTATAAATTTAATACTTTATGGAATTTCTTTCTTAATTTAATTTAAGAAATGGTAGAAAGTATAATCCACCCATCTGGATTATTGTCTTTTAGAAAAGAGGTCATTATCTCCTTAAACCAAACTTATAAAAATCAACCAAAAGTTAAAACAAAAAAATTGAAACAAGGGAGAAACTCATACAAAACTGTTGATTATTAATAAAGTTAAAAGTCTGGAAAGAGAATAATGCGATATATATATTTTCTTTCGATTTTTTTTTTCAATATTCTATTTCTATTTTTTTTTAACTTTTAATAATTGCATATATCGGTTTATTTTTCATAAGCTATGGAAAAGCTTAAAGGTGATGATAAAATTGCTCCAATCACATAAAATATTCAACTTTGCTTACAATTTATGGGTTTCAATTAATTGATCTTTTGTCCTTAAATAAGAAACTTGGTTTCAAATAATTCCAATCTTGCATAACTCACAAATTATTGAAGACAAACTACTACAAAAATATTTTTTTTTAATTGAAAAAATGCTTACGGAAAATAGGATCTTAGTTTACATATGCCATTTAAAATTTTAAAAAGATTATATTGTAAGTAAAACATATTCCTGAGAATTATTATACATTTTTTATTATGATATAATTAAATGAAGAGGTTGTAGGTAGATGGGTAAAATTTCTCCTCTTAAAAATATTTAAATGGACCACTACGCATCCTTGGCGTGATAAGTGAGGGGAAGCAAGAGTTGGAGTTCAAGTCTTTATAATAGAATTTCACACACGTATACATTTAGATTATGTTAAAGTTAAATTTTATTTCAGAACCAAAAAAAAAACTAACTAACTAACCGAGATTACAAATTATTATATAGAAGATGCTATAAATAATTAAAAAAATACATATAAAAATATTAGCGTTATGTTTTACACACTACTTATGGGAGATAGGATCGTATTTTACACTTGCATTATGAGAATTTTATTTTATTTATAATTAAAATAAATACTCCATTATACAATGACTTTTTTATGTCATATATTATAAGTATGTTTGGTAAAACATCTTCCTTATTTAAAATATATATATATATATATATTATACAATGACTTTTTATGTCACATATTAGTATATTACAATTACGTTTGGGTTTAGATTGTTGGTTAAATTTTTGTGTAGAATCAAAATTATTGTAAGTTAATTAAGTTTGATTTGTACTAAAGTCGTGACAAGAAGCAGTATTGAAGATTTTAACTTCAAATGCTCACGTTAAATCATTATTGTTCAAGTAAAATTCTGACAAAAAGTTCACGAGACCATCCCTTGACACTCATTTGAATGAAAAATTGCATGAACAATATTTAACCTTGTTACCTGTTTAACCTTGTTTTCCCTATATAATAAATCTACCTATTTAACCTTGTTTTCCCTATATAATAAATCACCCCTTGCTACATAGAAAGGGTGGGAGGCTGCCATACAATACTAGAGCCTAAATCATTTATTCATATTTTTTAAGAGATAATCTATAATATGTTGTTAATCCCACAGTTTAAAGTTCAAACTCTTTCTCTCTTAAACCTCTAAGCATTTTGTATATAGGAAAATCGTTCATTCCTTAAAACCACAAAGTTTGTTCATCAACAGTGACCTATAGTTGTAGTTTTTTAGAGTTTCGAGTTGCAGATGTTTGTTTGTGGTGAAAATTTGAGTAGATAATCCCATAGGTTTTGTGGTCACTATGGTTGAAGGCAAGCAAGGTGTTTACTATGATTAAAATAAAGAGTCTAGTTCTATAAAGATATTGTAGGTTGTTGTAACTATTTCTTCTAGTGAATTTCTACCAACTTTGATCCCTAGGAGTAGTTTTTTCAATAAATTAAGAGATTAT
This sequence comes from Notholithocarpus densiflorus, assembly GCA_030021035.2. Classification (NCBI taxonomy): domain Eukaryota; kingdom Viridiplantae; phylum Streptophyta; class Magnoliopsida; order Fagales; family Fagaceae; genus Notholithocarpus; species Notholithocarpus densiflorus. Next base: position 72,936 of record JARYZH020000240.1, on the reverse strand, counting down.
TCATTGGTTTTTCACTTCATTACCAATACCAAATATGTGTGTTGCTTTTATTGCTTCTAGATTTGGTAAATGACTACTAGGGTTGAGATTACTGTTTGTGCCAATCCATTTGGAATCAATCAATAATTAATCCATTCATGTGGTGATTAGTTATTTGGGAATTTGGGATCCAAATAAGAATTTTCAAATTAGATGAAGAACTAGTAGGGAGAAGGCAGAAATTGCCCCCATCACAAAATATCCAAGATTTCTTACAAATAATTAAATATAAGTTTTTGTATAATAAAATTAGAAACAAAATTATATAAGGTGAGAGTCCCCCTATGGTGCTTCTAATGTTTTTGCGAGCATGATATCCATGTGATGTTATTGAAAATTTTATAAAAGGCCATATGAGTCATCATATATCGTGGAAAATCTATCATAAAATTTGAGATAAATTTCATTATATTTGACCGTACATATCACAATTTAACGTAGAAAAATAAAATAACTAGAGGTTCGCAAAGTTATTTCTTAATATAACATGAATTACCAATATGTGTAAATAAATAAATAAAAGCATAGGTATTGTAGAATTTCCCATTAATCGATATAATAATATTATAATTTACACTCTAACAAGAGGTCGAAACCAATTGATATGATAAAACTAATTAATATCATGTATAAATATTTTATAAAAAAAAGCCATAGGTAGAATTTTTCATGAATCGTTGTAATGTAATGTTATGATTTACACGCTAAAAAGAGGCAGGATCATATTTAATTTAAAAGTGCTTTATGGAAAATTTGAAAGTATATGACATTGTCTGAAAAATTTTATAATCTAACATACACGTGTACCAATGATGTTACTAACTTACTATTGTAAAGGCACATTTACGGTGCCTTCGACATATGGTTCAAAGGACTCTAATTACTTCTTACCTTTTTATAAAAAAAAATAAAAAAAAAAGGACTTTATTTAACCGTAGGGTGCAATTTACAAATTTTAACTAGGTTTATAAATATAATACAAACTAAAATATATGCCCATTTTCTAAGAACCAAAAAGGAGATTCAAAGGACTCTATTTACTTCTAACCTTTTTATAAATAAAAAAATAAAAAGGCTTTATTTAACTCTTAACAGTAGGGTTCAATTTACAATTTTTAACTAAGTTTATAAATATAATAGAAACTAAAATATATGCTCATTTTCTAAGAATCAAACAGGAGATTCAAAGGACTTCTAACCTTTTATAATAATAAAAAAGGACTTTATTTAACCTTAAGTGCCATTTACAAATTTTAACTAGGTTTATAAATATAATAGAAACTAAAATATATTCTCATTTTCTAAGAATGAAACAAGAGATTCAAAGGACTTCTAACCTTTTATAATAAAAAAAAGGACTTTATTTAACCTTGAAGTGCAATTTACAATTTTTAACTAGGTTTATAAATATAATACAAAATAAAATATATGCTCATTTTCGAAGAACTAAACAGGAGATGAAGTTTTCACTCATTTTTCTTATTAATATTTAATATGAAACTTCATTTAAATGTGTATACTTTTGAAAATTTTATTTAATAAGGTTGATCAATACTTCCATCCAATCCCACAAAAAAAGTATTATGCTCTTTTTATTTTTTGTTGTACTAAATTATACTCTTTTTTTCGTAAGAATTACTTTTAAATCTATATTTTTAGAGATATTATTCGGCCGCCATTGTCGTATAGCAAAAATGGGCAATGGTGGGGTATCCCACAATGGCAGGCACGAAGACAAAGCGAAAGGGAACAACAGCACAATTAAAAGAAGACATGACGTGGTGGAATCCAACAAATAATCTATCTTCACCGACCATTGTCAAAATAATAGTTTGTGCTGTGAATCTTGTGATTGAACCATTCATTCTTGTTTTGTACAATTAATCATGAAGAAAAATAACCCTTTTTTTTTTTTTTGATAAAAAAAAAATAGAGATTTGCTAGGTTACGCTAACCCCCAGGCAGGGCGCATAATTCAGATCATGGATGCCTACCAACGGACTCCTGCTGGCAGCGGGATTCGAACCTAGGTGAGTTAGACGAAGCACCCAAACCTTACCAACTGAGCCAAACTCCCATTGGCATAACCCTTTTTTAGGGTTGATTAGAAGAACTAAGGTATAATTGGAAATTTGGAATTACAACTTCTATCCACAGTACTGGTTAAAATGGCAAGGTGAGAATGGTAGGGGGAAGTGTGACCTTGTGTTTGTGACACTAAAACGTATATTTATAACCTCTCCTTTTGTTCCAAATCTAGATTCTTTTTATTATGAGAATTGAGTAATACCACTTAATTATAATACTTGAGTAATTTCTTTTAATTATATTATGCATATACCATATTTTGTATATTGTTATTCCAAATAGATTGAACTTGAGACAATTAATACATATATTTTTTTTTTAAGTCAACCCAATTTAAGTCTCAACAACTTATCTACTCGTATTAATTGCTAAACATATTTAAGTACAGATAACTTTATGTAATGTAAAAGGTTCACTTTGTGAAATGTGATTTCCTTCTTAAAATACATATTTTTGAAGGGTTTTACTAATGTATCACATTAATAAATCATTTTAGAAATTTTTTTATGGGAAAATGAAAAAAAATGATGACTAATTTTTTTGACAACTTTTCAATTTCTTATAAATTTTTTTTTAAAATGGATGATTAATATATACTTTAACCGATCCATTACCGAAAATTAAAAACTAAGATTTTATTTATGTATACATAATATTAATAAATAATTAAAAATAGCCGGACCTGTTATTGAAAATTAAAAACTAAGATTATATTTATGTATACATTATGTTAATAAATAATTAAAGGCGTAAATGCACTTTTGGTCCCTACATTTTGGGCAATTTCTCGATTTGGTCCCTAAACTGATTTTGCTCCTAGGTCAGTCCTTGATTTTTTAAAATCGTTTTTAAAATGGTTCTTGCCGTCAACCTAGTAACAGAAAAATCTGAGGTGGCAAACGGAGTGCATATGTGTGTTAATCGCTAACGTGGCAAATAAAATAATATTAAAAAAAATTATTTTGCTTTTAAAAATGACAAGTCAACATTTTAATTAATAAAAAAATAAAAAAAATTAAACTAAAAAAATTCAAAAAAAAAAAAAAACCTTTTTTCAATTTTAAATATTGAGAAAACAAATTGTAGCAACTATTTCAATTTTTCTTGAACTTTCTTAAGAAACAAACATTAAGTTAACACCCCTTCTTATTTTAGGCTGGCGTGTTTGTGTTTGTGTTTGTGTTTGTATCTATTTCATTTTCTTCTTTCTTTTAAGATAAACCAAAAAAAATAAAAATAAAAATAACTTCATAAATAAATATTATTGGTGAGTGTTTGTGTCTGTATCTTTTTTTTTTTTTTTTTTTCCAGATCCTCTCTTTCTCTGTCTCTTGGTGCGTATATGTGTTTGTATCTTTCTTTTTCTTCTTTCTTTGTTCAAGCTTTCAATCCCTCTCTCTCTCTCTCTCTCTCTCTCTCTCTCTCTCTCTATAAACCTGACTCTTTAATCTTTGGGTTTTTCTAGTTTTCCGTGGGGTGGTCAGTAATGGAGGTAGAGATCGGTGATCGGGATGGAGATCGGTGTGGTTGGGGTGGTCGGGGTGGAGATCGGTGGTTGGGGTGGAGATCGGTAATCCATGGGTCTTGGATTATGGGTTTGGTTGGAGATGGAGATGGAGATGGAGATGGCTGGGTTTGGTTGGAGAGGGCTGGGTTTTTTTGGGTTTTAGTGGGGGTGGGTTGTACTTCTGCTGAGTCGGAATTGGAAGACCACCGACTCCGGCGTACTCGGCGGCGGAAAGTTATTGTTTCCATCTCAAAAGAACACGACGTCGTTTTTGTACTATTTAGTTGACCGTGACTCGGATTGGGCTTCGACTAGGTGGATTCGGTACTGTTGATGGCGAGTTGATGGTGGATTTGGGTTTGTTGACGGCGGATTTGGTGTTGTTGATCGGCGGGGTGTTGTTTGATGAAGTTCTGGGTTGGAGGTTTGATGATTTTTCTGGGTTGGTTTTCTCATGTGGGTTTGGGTTTGATGAATTTTTCATGTTCTGGAGGTTTCGGTGGAGGATAGGGATTTTGTATGAAATTTTGCATTGTTCTAGGTTTGATTGTGCTCTTGTTCTGGGTTTGATTGTTCTTGGATTCGGGAAGAACTAGTTCTTGTATTCTTAGCTAAAAAATAATGAAAACAATAATAATAATAAAATCATATTTAAAAGTTTTTTTTTTTTAATTTAGTTTGAATTAAATTGAAATTGAAAAATATAAATTATTTTTATTTTTTTTAATTAAACTGATATGGCTTTTTTTAATTCAAAAAATGCTAATGTGGCATTTAAAAAATATCAAATAAAATATTTTATTATTATTTTATTAGCCACGTCAGCAATTAACATGCCACCTATGCACTCCGTTTGCCACCTCAGATTTTTCTGTTACTGGATTGACGACAGGGACCATTTTAAAAACGATTAACAAAAATCAAGGACTGACCTAGGAGCAAAATCAGTTTAGGGACCAAATCGAGAAGTGACCCAAAATGTAGGGACCAAAAGTGTATTTACGCCATAATTAAATATAACCTTGTTATGCATTAAGAGGCATTAAGAGTGTTGTTTTTAGGGCAATAAGATGGTTTGATTTGTAGGGGATATGCCTTATATGGTTGGTACAGACATCCTCATTGAATTTTTTGCTTCAAAATTTATTACAAGAAGGAAGCATTATTATTTTATAACTAGAGCTATTACTTTTATTATGACAAGATTCATGCCAAAAAAAAAAAATCTCTTTCAACATGTTTGTCCCAGAAAATTAATTACGTTAAGTAATCACCAAGTCACAACCAACTAAATTGTCTCAAAAAAAAAAAAAAAAAGTTGTCTCAGAGGCTTTCATGGGGCCATACAATAATGATACAACTTGAGAGAGACATAAGCCAAACAATCATCATCATTATTGACCTTAGATCAACCATTATACGTCTCCTACTGTGTTCACTGGATCTGCTTACGATAATGATGGAAAACAAAAAAAGAAAAAGAAAAAATTAATAAAAAATTTAAGGACATTAGTTTAAGAAATATTTTTATATACTAGATATGAAAAAATAAAAATAATAATAATAATTTTTGATGACTTTTTATATTTTCATAAAAATTGTGTCAAAATTTTCTTTAAAAAGTTCTTAATAATTGCTTTAAGGGTATTCATTAACAGAATCCAACAAAAAATACAACCATAAAAAAAATTCTTATCCCAATAGGGGAAAAAATAGAACATAAGAATTTTTCCAATATTAATTTCTATATTTTTTTTTTCTAGAATTGATTTATCACCTTATTATTATTATTATTATTATTATTATTATTATTATATGCAGTTGGTCAATGTTGTGGCCTCGTCCACAAATTACCTACAAAAAGTGAATGAAAGAAATTGTAGGACCATCAGAGATGTACTACCAGGCCACTCTTTACTGCCTAAGAGTATTTGATCACTTCATGCAAAAATTTCTATAAAAACTTTTTTTTTTTTTACACAATTACTTTTCAGAATTACCCATATTAGATTCTATATTTTATTTCAATGAATATAATATTCATTGTTCTTCATTTAATTTTTACTATTTCAATAGAGGAGGAGAGAGAGAAAGAAAGAGAAGAAGTAAGATAAATGAATAAAACATTGATATGCAGATGAACAATAATCATGTATATTTACATGATTATTATAGCTAGAACATAAATAGTTAAACATTATTGTGAAAGATTATTAAAGTTGAATGTACAAAATTTAGCCGTTAAACTATTATACATTGATTGATGCGAGTGCTCTTATCATTGAGCAAATGATTTAGTAAATATTGGATAGGTAGGTGCTTGCAGGGAAAAGTATGCATACCTTTCCTTGGGCCCCTTTTATGCTACTCAAGGGAGTGGAGTCCTCTGTCATTGAAGGTTGGACCTTGAATTTGAATTGCATCCAGTTTTGGAGGCTTATCCTGTAGCAATAACATGGATAAAGCTTCGGAAATCTCAATTGGGGATAGGTATAAATAAATTTGTTTCCTTTCAGAGATGTGGTGGACCTCAACAGTTTCTTGCTGCCTTAGTTGAATTAATTTTCTTTTAATAATTTTCTGCCGTTTATCCTTTAAAAAAAAAAAAAAATCTTTTAGTAATTTAAACTTTTAGATCGTGAACCAATTTCCTAAACCTGTAAATTCCCTTTCTACAGCTCATCCACCATGTGCAAAATAGTGTTACAATCAAATCCGAGATATTTTTTTTTAATTTTTTTTATAGAGTTTTAATCTATAATGTTTGTTTCTAATAATTGTGCTATGTATCATTAGATCAAGATATCAATCGGTTTTTTGTGTAGACGGGAATTGAATTCCAGATATATTATATAACCGTCAGAGACTCTATCAATTGAATTAGCTGAAACCCATGTCAAATTCAAGTTTTTAAGTTGATGAAAAAATGCTTGAGACATTTTTTTATTAATCATAGGCTAACTAGAAAGACAAATCCGTCTTGGAAAAAAAATTATTGAGACATCGTTCCATGTGAACAGAATAAAAAAAAAAAAAATCAAAAATAAAGGCGTCAATTATGCAAAACCAATTATGAAATGGAACGGGGAGAAAAAGAAAATGATCTCCATGTGTGGCTTACATGGAAATGTGTTGAGTTACGTAATGAATTTCGTCTATGACTTCAAATTATATCATGAACCTGCTGGTAGTTAAAACTTAAAATTCCCAATGCACCCTTAATGATTTTGTTCTTAATAATTTCAAATCGACAATTTTTTTTTGGTCTTCTACAATTGGACAATTTGAAAGCTGGAGTATCATGCACAAAGGAGTCAATACCGTACCGGAGGCTGTATCGGTTTGGCCAACGGTATGATATATTTCGGATACCGGTCAATACCGATGTACCGTTTCGAGTTTACCGCTATTTTTTATATTTATAAATAAATATATATATATGTATGTATGTGTGTGTGTGTATATATATTATAATAAATATAAAAGTTTACCATAAAATATTTCCTCAATTCAGAACTAATTATTCATGGTTTTAGACTTTAGTATCAATTAAAAGAAAAAAAAAAACACAATATAAAAAATAGAAAGCTTAAAAGTTATCATTGCATACTAAGAAAACAAATAATACTAATAAGTTAATGCAAATAAGTTACCATTCTGCCCTAACAAAATTCAAAAATTACAAAACTTAAAAAAAAAACTTTTTCCTGTACCGGCCGGTATTGCCTGAAATTGACGGTACAGCCGGTACATGGCCGGTATTTTTTCCGGTACGAAACAAGGGGGTTATATGTACTGGTTTGCTTGTCGGTATGGTATATACCGGCCAGTACGGCTGGTACGGTACAGAATCGACTCCCTTGATCATGCATGATTTTTAATAACATGCAAGACGGATCTCTTGGATAGCTTTTGTAGCATTTAGATCTTTGGTAAAATCTTCCCTATGGAATTTTAGAATTAGAGGTTGTCAATAATTAAGGTGAGGGGTAATTTGGTAAATGAAAGTGGGAATTGGTAGCCTAAGGGTCTATTTAAGATCCACTTATTTTACTGAAACTAAAAACTTTTTATTAAAAGTACTGTAGATAAAGGTAAAAGTTAGTTGAAATAGTATAGTGAGACCCATGAATAGTACCAAAAAGTGCAGTGGGACCCATAAATAGTAGTAAAAATAAGTTGAATAGTAAAATAAGCTGACTTTTTACTTGGTAGCCAAACGCACACTAAAGCTGCGTTTGTTTCAGGTGTAATTGAATTCTTGAAATTGTTTTACACCGTTGCTGGTGTTTGGCAACACAGAAAATTACGGTCAAACTGAAAATAGATTTCAGTTGACCGTAAAATACCCACCCCACACTCGTAAATCATTTTACACTTTCATTTTTACCTTCAAACCATTTCCACTGTCCTCAGAAAATTTCTCTCCTTACTCACTCTCATCACTCACACCAAGCCCAAGCCGAAAGACGGAGAGAGCTATCGCCGGTGAAGTCCAAATCTAGTCCTCGACCCACGGCCTTGCCGGTCTAATCGCGTTGCTCAAATCCATCGCCGATCTGACCGCGCCGCCTCAGCTTCTCCGTCATGCTCAAACCCATCTCCAATGAACCTAGCTAAACCTACCCCGATTTCATCACATCCCAACCCCCAACCCACGACCTCACTGTCATGCTTGCAAGCCCCTCTGCCGGTGAAGGTAGTTTCTCATCTACTTCACCTTTGTCCTCTCTCTCACTCATCAAACCCATCCTTCTTCCACCCACGCCGTCGTTGCCTTAATTTTTTTTATTATTTATTTATTGTAAAATAACTTTTTTGCTTGGGTTTTGGAGGATTGGTGGTTGGGGTGATTCATGGGTTTCAGTGGTGGTGGGTTGGGGGTGAGTTTAAGCGTTGATGGTGGTCGATTGGGGATAGTGGATCCTTGGCTATGGTGGTTTGTGAGTTTCAATGGTGGTGGATTATGGGTTTTGGTAGATGGTTTTGATATTGATTTTGATATTAATGGGTTTTGATTTTGATTATGATTTTTCAGATTAATTGGTTATGTGGTGGATGATGGTGGCTAGGTTTGGGAGCTGAGAAAATGGTTGAGAAAATGTGAAAAATTTGTAGAAAAATAACATTTTCAGAATGTTACCAAACATCGGAAATCGTTTTCTGGACTATTTTCCATTGTAAAACCAAACACCCGGATTTCATTTTCCTTACAGGAATTCACTTTCCCCTGCATTCATTTTACACTCGGAATTTGATTTACATAGAACCAAACGCAGCCTAAGTTGTAAGTTTGAGTTGCCCGATTTCCGCACATAAACGGAGGATGGTACCGCACTCAATGGTAATGGTAGTAAGCACTCCAAAACTGAAGTTAGCGAGAATTGAATATATATTCAACTAAGTGTATGTTTGGATAGTGTCTTACGCGTCCAGCATTTTTTGGTGGGTCCCGTGTACTGTTCATGGGACCCGCAAGTATTATTATTATTTTTTTTCCAGAAAACAACTTTAAAACTGGGTCTCACGGTACTATTCACACATTTAAAATTTATTTTGTTACAGTATTTTCAATTTTTAGTTTTCAACAATAAACGATATCCAAACAAACCCTAAAACTCAATTCTTGGATGTAAATGGTAAAAGCATACCTCTTAACGAGTAAGACGGTATTTATACCCCTTGGGCATGTGTCAGTCTTGGAGATCATCATGACCTAAGCAAACTTGGTGGTGGTAACGGTACCGATTATAAGTACAAGCTATACTTGCCTCAACAGTCTGAGCACTCTTCCTAGCTAGTTGGGAACCCCGCTAAGGGACAAGTTATATCACATTTGATGCCAAGGAAAAAACTTGGTGGTGGTAACGGTACCGATTATAAGTACAAGCTATACTTGCCTCGACAGTCTGAGCACTCTTCCTCTTTAGTTGGGAATCCCGCTAAGGGACAAGTTATATCACATTTGATGCCAAGGAAAAAACTTGGTGGTGGTAACGGTACTGTTTATAAGTACAATATCACTTGTAGTACCATCCTTGGTGTGTGCAATTACCAAAATGACCTTGAGCTTTTATCATCCACACACACATGGAAGAAAAGACTTCGGAGCCACAGATTTGGTATTGGTCAAATAGCTCCAACGTCTAGTTAAAAAGTTATCAATAGAAATAATTAATCTAATTAGAGTTAAAGTAGTTTCATACTTTTTTTTTTTTATCATGATTTCCCTTCATATAGGTTCTTTTGTATGGTAATTCTTTACTTTTAGTCATTATTCATTGTGGCTTTAATTTTCCTTAATGGTGGATATAAGTGCCCCCATCATATCCATAATTATAAGTACATGTAAATTTTACTTCCCATAATGGGGAGTAACAATCTCTCTAGACTTGGTGCTTAGGCCTTGGTACTAAATTGGCCGTATTACTTAATTAGGGGATCGAATAACGCAAAATGATTGCCAAAAAAGGATAAAAGTGAGGGATACTGGTGTAGTACTGGCCTAATATTTCCGATACTTAAATTAAATAAGTTCTTAATAATAAGAATTAATACGATGAAAGTGAAAGTAATTTCATAACTATCCTTAATTAACTCATCAAAAAAAAAAAAAAAAAATATCCTTAATTAAAATTCCTCTTTGTAGTTTGTATAGGTTATTTTGTGGTACGTACTTTTACTTGGTTGGGTTTTTCCCTACTCAAATTTTATAATCAATTTGGTAATCATAATCAATTTGGTAATCGAACTATAATATGACTTAGAACGATAATGTGACCTAAATGATCTTTTTCTAATTGAGTTATTCTCTCATGTTCTAAATAAAGTATCAATAATTTGTCTCATCAAAAAAAAAAAAAAAAAAAATTGAATTAGATACCTCAAAATTGTTAGTGTATAGCTTAGACTAGTTTAGCCCATTGGGCTTAGCCCAGTATACTGTACTTGTAGTTTACTCCTATTACTTGTACTACACACATACCTAGCCTATATAAGACTCTCTATTGTACATTATTATACACACATCAATATACAGATTATTCAGTCTTTTTCTCTTACTTTATATTGTTAACATGGTATCAGAGCCATTCCTCTGACTTTCTGGTTCCTGTGGACATCTCCGGCGTTCTTCCGCTGCCCTCGCCTTCATCCAGTAGTCACTGATAGAAGCGAGTCACCACCGTCACGCCCACAGTCCCTGCAACTCTCGGATCTCATCGTTCTGCTCATCCAACTACCAAAGCAAAGGCATAGCGTGACAGAACAGTCAATCCCGAGCAAAACCCAACCAAGAACGGCTAGAAACCACCTCACACGCGCCCCCATGCGCGGCTGAAGTTTCTGCCTCACGAGCACGCGCTCCACGCGCCACCAAGCTCTGTCACGCGCCACCACGCGTTCACACGCGCCTCACGCGCCAGGATCATAGCCGTCACGCACCTCACGCGCTCTCACGCGCCTGCCTCGAATCGCGTCCTGCCACGTCAGCCCTAGAGTGACGTCAGCACACGTCAGTCGTTGACCGTTGACTTACCAAACCGTTGACCGTTGACTTTGACCAAAGTCAAAATTTTTCAACAGGACCTGTCTTGCTCAGTTTTTCGCATAGATTCCGATTTTGAGCTCCGTTTCTGCATTTGAGGTCTCTAAATCTCATTTTTTGGTCATTTTCTTCATTATGACTTAACAAAATGAACGAGATATCATACGTCCTATCACTATTATGTTGGATGGTCCTACTAGCTATCATGCGTGGTCTCAGAATATAACTGTCTTTCTCAAGGGTCGTAAACTGTGGAGATATGTGACTGGTTCAATTCCTAAGCCAGTACCAAACCCTAAGTCCAAAGCCACAGCTACTGAAGATGCATCCAAGACTGCTGTTACAGTGGATGATTATGAAGAACGCCTAGAGGAATGGGAGAGTATTCAGAGTAAGATCTTGTCTTGGTTTATCAATACCTCTATTCCTTCCATTCATAATCTTCTTCCTCTTCTTGAGACTGCTGAGGCTGCTTGGAAATTTCTCGCTGATCGCTATAATTGCACTAATGATTCAAGCTTGGAGTTCCACATTGAATCAAAGCTTTATCAAATGCGCCAAGAGACAGGTCAGTCTATTTCTGATTTTTATTCTCATACTTCTACTATGTGGGAACAACTCTCTGCTGCAGATCCTCCACTGGTGTGTTCTAAGGACATGGAGTTTTTTGTCAAATATCGGGATCGCCGTAAATTTAAGCACTTCATGATGGGTTTACGTGAGGATTTTGAGCCTACTAGGGCTTCTCTGCTTAGCCGGTCTCCTATTCCTTCTCTTGATGCTGCAGTCAAGGAGCTCATTTCTGAGGAGAATCGTCGGCCTACTTATCACATGTCATCATTTGATCATGTATTGGCTACACCCTCTCCACAGCCTCCCATTGTTGCATTCACTGCTCCTCCACGAATAAACTCCGGGCGTCCCACCTCTCAGTCTTCCAAAGGTACTTACTGCAAGTTTTGCCGTGCCAAAGGCCATGACATCTCTGTTTGTCGCAAGCTACAGAAATTTGTGCAAGAGCAGAATAAAGCTTCTCTTCCTCAGGCAGCTGTTGTATGTCCTTCAGATCCATCGGTTCCTACAGGTCCATCTTTGGCTTCCTCACTTACTACGGCTGATATTGAGGCAATTGTTCAACAGATTTTATCCCGCACTTCCACTACCCTTTCTGTCACCTCAGGTAAACAACCTTGGTTTTTTGATACTGCATGTTGTAACCATATGACTCCTGATGAATCCCAATTTTCTGATAAGGCACCCTTAGAACATCCAATCACCATTTACACTGCTGATGGAACTCCTATGCCTGTTAGTCATAAAGGAACAATCTCTTCTCCTTGTTTATCCCTTAGTGACACTTTTCATATTCCAAAGTTATCCCTCAATTTGCTTTCTGTTGGTCAACTTTGTGAATTAGGCGTAGATCTTCTATTTACTAATCATGGTGTGGATGTGCAGGATCCTCGGACGGGTCAAGTGCTTGGGACAGGCCGTAAGGTTGGTCGCATGTTTGAGGTTCATGACTTGAAGATTCTCTCACAAGTTGTTTCTGCAGCTGCTACCACTGCCACCTCCTCACCTGATCTATGGCATGCTCGTCTTGGTCATCCATCCTTATCTCGTCTTCAGTTGTTAGCTTCTCAAGGTCATTTAGGTTCAGTTCAGTTTCAAAAATTTGATTGTACTTCTTGTCATTTTGGAAAACAAACAAAATTGCCCTTTAATAAAAGTGACTCATTTTCTTCTGCCCCTTTTGATCTTATACATTCTGATATTTGGGGTCCTGCACCTGTTCTCACTGAGGGGGGATCTAAATATTTTGTCATATTTGTGGATGATTTTTCTCGATATACCATAGGTCTGAACTTGTGTCTATTTACCAAACATTTCATAAAATGATTGAAACACAGTTCAATCGCACCATTAAAGTCTTTCGATCAGATAATGCTTAAGAATATAATGATAAATCTTTCCTGTCCTTTTTAGACAGCCATGGTACCCTTCCTCAGCGGTCTTGTCCTTACACCTCTCAACAAAATGGTCGTGCAGAACGAAAACATCGTCATATTCTTGATGTTGTCCGCACCCTTCTCATTTCTGCCTCTCTTCCTAAGCTCTTTTGGGGTGAAGCCGCACTCACTGCTGTGTACACCATTAATCGTATTCCTTCACCAACTACACACAACAAATCACCATTTGAGCTTCTCTATGGTCAAACTCCTGACTACTCCTCTCTTCGGGTTTTTGGTTGTGCTTGCTTTGTCTCTCTTCCTCCTCATGAACGAACAAAGCTCCAGCCTCGTACTCGTCTTTGTTGTTTCCTTGGTTATGGTGTATCTCAAAAGGGGTTTTGCTGCTATGATCCCATTTCTCATCGTCTTCGTGTCTCCCGTTATGTTGAGTTTTGGGAACATCGTCCTTTCAAGAGTTTTCAGCAGTTTCCTGCGTCCTCTTCCTTAGAGTCTCCCATTTTTACTGATCTTTTCCTCCCTCTCTATCCTGAACTTGTGGAGGATTCTTCAACATCGGCTGCCTCTCCAGACGACTCATCTCCGGTTCTGTCCTCGGCATATGACCCGCCTGTCTTGGATCCTATGGCACCACCCTCTCTTGAGTCTCCTGTTGGTCCTGAACTTCGTCGTTCCACTCGGGTAAGCATTCATCCCCCTTATCTCACTGATTATCACTGCTCTTTTGCTCTTGCCACCCTCTATGAACCTCACACTTATCGTGAGGCCCATACTGACCCTCTTTGGCAGCAAGCTATGAACGAAGAACTAGATGCCCTTCATAAGAATCACACTTGGGATATGGTTGATTTGCCTCTTGGTCAGTCTGTCGTAGGTTGTAGGTGGGTTTACAAGATCAAGACCAAGGCTGATGGATCTGTTGAACGATACAAGGCTCGCTTAGTTGCCATGGGCTTTACTCAGGAGTATGGTATTGACTATGAGGAAACATTTGCTCCTGTTGCTCGCCTTACATCTGTCAGATGTCTCATTGCTGTGGCTGCTGTTCGCCGTTGGCCTCTTTATCAAATGGATGTGAAGAATGCTTTCCTCAATGGAGACCTCCATGAAGAAGTGTACATGCAACCACCCCCTGGCTATCCACACTCAGGCAGTCAAGTTTGCCGCCTTCACCGTGCTCTTTATGGCCTCAAGCAGGCTCCTCGAGCTTGGTTTGAAAAGTTTAGCTCAGTTGTTGCTCAGCAGGGTTTCACTTCGAGTCCTAATGACACTGCTCTCTTTATCCGAAGATCCTCTGCTGGTATCACTCTTATTCTTCTTTATGTTGATGACATGATTATTACTGGAGATGATTCTGCAGGTATCTGCTCTCTTCAGCACTTCCTTAGTCAGCATTTTGAGATGAAAGATCTGGGCACTCTCAGCTATTTTCTTGGGCTTGAGGTTACCTCATCCTCTGATGGATACTATCTTTCCCAGGCTAAATATGCTTCTGATCTTCTCTCCAAAGCCGGTATCACCGACAACAAGACTGTTTCCACTCCTTTAGAGTACAATGCAAAGCTCACACCCTTGGATGGTGAACCTATATCTGATGCTACTCGCTATCGTCAGTTGGTTGGCAGTTTGATCTATCTCACTGTTACTCGTTCGGATATTTCACATGCCGTGGGTATGGTTAGTAAGTTCATGGATGCCCCTCGTTCTGTCCACTATGCTGCTGTTCTTCGGATTCTTCGATATGTCAAAGGCACACTTTATCATGGTCTGCATTACTCCTCTCGATCTTCTCTCGAGCTTCATGCTTATTCAGATGCTGACTGGGCAGGTGATCCGACTGATCGATGCTCTATCACAGGTTTTTGTTTCCTGTTAAGTACTTCTCTTGTCTCGTGGCGTAGTAAGAAACAGGATGTGGTTTCCCGTTCCAGTACTGAGGCTGAGTATCGTGCCCTTGCCGACACCACTTGCGAGCTTGTCTGGCTTCGCTGGCTCTTGGCTGACATGGATGCTCCACAGCCCACTGCCACTCCTCTTTATTGTGACAATCGTAGTGCTATCTACATTGCTCATAATGATGTATTCCATGAACGCACCAAGCACATTGAGATCGACTGCCACATCACTCGCCAACATCTCAAGAAAGGAAATCTCAAGTTGTTCTCCATCTCCTCTGCTGACCAGCCTGCTGATATCTTCACCAAGACTTACCCGCCTGGTCGTCTTCGAGATCTTATATCCAAACTCCAGTTGGCTTCCTCCTTGCCACCTTGAGTTTGAGGGGGGATGTTAGTGTATAGCTTAGACTAGTTTAGCCCATTGGGCTTAGCCCAGTATACTGTACTTGTAGTTTACTCCTATTACTTGTACTACACACATACCTAGCCTATATAAGGCTCTCTATTGTACATTATTATACACACATCAATATACAGATTATTCAGTCTTTTTCTCTTACTTTATATTGTTAACAAAAATGATTGAAAATTAACTCATTGAGGTGCTTTCATAGTTTCATGCACAATCTTTCTTCCGAAATAGGATATCCACGTGGATTATCTTAATCCAAAATTATGCTGCAATAAATAATTTTTTATATGAATATTGTGCTATATTTAAACTTTTTCTTTATGGGTAGACCCAGAGATTTTCGAAAATTGTGCACAATATTTTATAAATCTATGGTGTGAAAAATTGTTGTATTGGTGCGTAGAAGCTTTCAAAACTTCCAATGATATAAGAACGTGACGCTATTTTTAGAAGTCGCTCTAAAAGGCAGTTGGGGTGCTTCGTAGAAGTTGCCTATAGAGGACAAAATCACCAAACGATAATGCATAAAACAAAAACATCCTTGTGTTATCAATTAGAGTTAGAAAAAGTAAAGCTAACTGCGTGTTTGTTTCAACTGTTTATCTAATTTTTGTTGAAATTTTTTTATTGAAATTGTGTTAAAATATATTTTTATATTTTGTAAAATTTTGAAAAAAAATGAAAATTTATAAAACTGTACATAAAAGTTGAAAACTAAAAGCTAAGTTTATATACTGACGTGAAACAAACAACTGTAGCTTATTGATAACAGTTCTCATATCGCTTTATATATATGATTTTTGGCAGGAACTGATGGGTTCGAATAATGTCTTAATCAATGTATTGTTACCATGATTATAAGTGATAACCCATCAAAATACGAGTGATATATAAAAATAAATAAAAACATTGCTTGAAAAATGTTCCAAAAGGAACTCCACCCAACCAGACTTTGATGATAAGGTATCTATTCTGTGGCCCCATGGAAAACCCATACCGCACAATATATAATGTTCAAAAGGTCAATCAAAAAGTAATTGTGTGGGGACTGAGAGTAATATTGTTTAAATAAAAAATATCTTAGATCACAATCAGCCATATATTATGGTTAATTGCCTTCTCTGTCCCTTCTAGTTAGTTCTCGAATAATCAAAGTCGATCAAGATACCTTAATATGTCCATATGTAATGTCTTTGTAAGCCTCATTCATCATGCATGCTCATTTAACCGTTGGCCTAATATTGCTGACTTTTTAACATTTTCCTGTTGTTATTATTATCTATTTATATTAATCAATACACTACATGCCAGATTGTTCATATTACATTTTTGACGTTATCATTATCATTTTCAATCTACGAGTTGATGTGTACCTAAACTTTGTTTGGGGACGATGACTTATGATCATGTGACCATGCTAAGTAGAGACCGGTGTTTTTTTCTTTTGCAAAGTGCATCCTTTGTTGACTGGTCTGGCCGGCTAAAATTTCATTCTTTGACGTTAAATTGCTGAAGTGTTACATATGATACCATAAATCAAAGCAACAGAAATTGAGAAAGATAACAAGTTGGATATGCTGTTATATAGTCAACTATCTTAGAGTCTGTTTGGAATCTGCTTATTTTGTTGAAATTGAAATTTTTTTGTTGAAAGTACTATAAATAAAGGTCAAAGTTAGCCGAAACAATATAGTAAGATCCATGAATAATATCAAAAAGTGCAGTAGAGCCCATAAATAATAATAAAAATAAATTAAATAGTAAAATAAATTAACGAATTTAATTACGACAAAACGGACACTTAGTAAACCATTCTTTAATTTCAATTCCAAAAGGTTGGAAAGGAAGTAAGCAAAAGGGTCTCAGAATTTGAACCCAAAATAGCCACACAAAAAAAAAAAAGGAAAAAGGAAGAAAGAGAGCAAGTTTTTAAATCGATTATTAGGGTATAGTTTCTTAATGAGCCCAATGAAAAGAGGTTTCTTATTTAACATGCATGATTAACCCACTGACAAGAAGTCCACGATAGCATGTGAGAAGTAGGAAAGGACATTGACTGGTGGGACCCTGTCATCTAACCACGTGTACAATGTGTTAGGTTTCGTGGTCAGAGGAACCTTATACTCTCTCTACTCTGTAACTATCGTTGTCTAGTCAAAGTTGGACAATCAAAACCCTTTATGAGAATGGAGTCCAGCCTAAACTAGGACCCACGACTATGAGCCCCTAGGAAAATCAGACACCAACTTCATTTTGCTTGGAGGCACATATATAGGTTGAATTGGAGCAAAGCCAACTCTGAATCAGAAATTGTGATTTTGATCATACCATGCAACTTTTACTTCACAAAGTAAATTATTTCCAACACTTAATAGATGAGACACTGTAATTTGTTACATTAAGTTATAATTAAAATAACATCATTTTTATTATGCAACAATTAAGACAAATAATATCAATATTAACTCTGAATATATTGTGTTTTAAAGTTATTGATATTTGTTTTATGATTGTAGAACCTAAGGGACTACAAAAAATTCCATATATATATATGAACAGATTGATTTACCCCAAGTCTTGGGAACTCAAAATAGAGACCAATCGATTACATCGCTGCCATTTGAGTCGGATATGCATCACAACATCATGCCCTCATATATTATTCAGATATAATTTGTTCTCACTGACCCAAAAAAGTAAAAAAAAAATAGAAAAAGTGTTGCTACACTTTTTCGTTTGGATTAAATTTAACAAGTAACCCGACAGTACTCAACAATGGAAGCTTTAATATGTGCTTCCATGTGGTGTGCACACACCCATTACTAAAAAGATAGGGACAAAGCTTAATCTTAACCAACATTATTTCTTGATCCACACATGGAATTTATATTATATTATGTACACAAATGGTTCATGAACATGTAATCTTAGTTATAGGCAACTCTCTGGCACGAGTACTCCACTGCTTGTTCCACCAATGTTCTTACATGATGATGTTGCTGCCCTATTGTTGTAAGTAAGCTTGATGTCTTGCAATTTGATCCCTCTGCATGGACTACTTGGACTGCAATCAAATGTCACAGCCTCTGCTGTAGCTGATGTGCCTTGTATATTTCTATATGTCACTTCACTAATCTTCACACCCGAGCTCTATTAAGAAAAACGTAGAATTAATGAAGAGCATGAAATATATAATTGACCTCCATTGTTGAATGTACAACTATACTATCATAAAAAGATCATGGTTAATAATTTACCTGTAGAGGACAACCTTGGTTGTGAGGGCAATAATTCTGATCAATGATGATGGGGTTCTCAACATTTCTCATAACAATGTTTTGGAAAAGAATGTTCCGAACAAACCCATTTCTGGGCCTGGCCCATGACTTGGATGGGCCTGATCCAGTGAATACTGCATTCGTTAACGTTACATTTTGGACGCCAGCTTCGTTGAGTTCCCTGGCCAAGCTACCAATGCTGTAACAGGCACAGCAAACATATAAAATCAATTTGATATTAATGCATGTTCTTGGTGACTTTTGCCATGAATATCTTTGTTTTAATCACCCAAAATTTTTTTATTAAAGAGTTGAAGTTTTCATCCTAATATTTATTTATAATCTTGGGCCTGTAAGGCCCCAATTTTATGACTATGGTAGGGCTTGCAAAGCCTCTCTGACAGTCTGACTCCATAGTTAGACTGGGCCTCGCTCGATGGTTTGTCAGACCAAATTTTTATTTTTTTAACAAATAGGAAATTATTATTAGAGTTATTAAAAATATTATTACTAAATTTTTATTATAATTAATTAATTAGTAAATTTCAATTTGATTTTTTTTTTTTTGAGAAACAAATGCACACACAAGGGAGATGAAATGGAATTTTAAGATAAAAACGCACCATAAACTCTACTTAAAAGTCATAATAATTTGCTATTTAATTTGAGTGCATAGATATATAGTAGGTAAATTTGTAAATATTTTGTAGTAAAATCTATACCTAATGTTGTTGTTATTATTATTATTATTATTATTATTATTATATAGGTTAATTTTAAGAATATCTGATTACCTTACACCATGACTAGGGCCACATTTAATGTTGCTCATCAACAAGTTGTTTGTGCCTGGACCGATTGATATGCAATCGTCTCCAGTTTGCATGGTGCTTCCCTTGATTGTAACTGCGGTCGAGGTTTGCACATGAATTCCATCTGTGTTTGGGCTTAGGTCGGGAGCGATAAGCTTCACATTTTGGACCACCACATTGTTGCAGCTGTTGATTACAAGGTGAGTAAGCTGACTGTTGATCGACGTTAAGCCACTGACCACAATATTGTTTGCCCAATTGAATGTTATTGACTGCATTGACACACAAATTGCATTGTTAAAATAAATTATTGGAATTTATTGATATATACAAGAACATTAATATGCTCGTCAGTCCACTTAATTTTCGCAATTCAATACAACTTTTGTGCAATTCAACTAGGGAAGGAGGCAGGAAAAACTATTGATAAGAGAAGTCAGTCTGTAATCTCAATATATATACACACAAGTACATGCTTACTTAAAAAAAATCTCAATGACAAAATTTCATAATTTATAAGGAAAAAAATATATTAAACAAAGAAATGGTCAGAACTAATTAGTGGGCTTAAAGTTAATTAGCTTGTTTTCAAATCTTCAAAATATGACAAAATAACACTTACTTTTTTTCCGGAATAAAAATAAGTTGTTTTATTTTGAGTGTTCCACTTTATATTAATTAATCACATCTTGTAACTTTTTTAAAGAAAAATAATCAAATTTAAAAATAAAAATAAAAATTAGACACAATATTCTGCGATTGATTAAACATAAAGCAGATAATTTCTACTATTTTTTGGATGTAAGTTATGTAATTAACGTACCCTAGCACCAACTGGGCAACTTTTTCCAGAATTCCTGCAAGCCCAAAAGCCAGCCCCCTTTGCATCCAAAGTGCCACCATAAACTGCAACTCTATCAACCTTAATGAACAAAATCCAGTACCCTGAATTCCCAAGTGCATGATAGTCTGTTGGAGCCACAAGTGTTCCATCAATCTTAACTGTAATTCTGTTCTTGCATGGACCCCTAAAAACAGTTGATTTCAGCAAGAACCTCCCCTTTGGGATGTAAATGGTGGAGGCTATGGCTGAGTTACAAGCTGATTGCCATGCCTTGAGGAATGCTTGTGTTGCTTCAGTTTTTCCATCTGGCTTTGCACCAAAACTGATCACATTATAGGCTGCATTTGATGATTGAACTAAGAAGGATATGAAGAAAAGGAAGAGAAAAACACGAGAAAGTAAGCTTAGCCATTTCAATTATTTGTTTTTTATCTTTGAGAGAGGTAGTTGGTATGAAACGAAATTGGCAGTTAAGGGTATTTATATACAGTGCATGACATTCTTTTTATGCTTCTATTTGTTAACATACTTTTGTTTAATATTGATATTAGAAATCAAACAAAGAAAAGTTTTATTGGCACGTTATCAAGTACATGAGGATATGTACGGTGACATGTGATAAGGTATGAATCCAGGAAAGAATGGAAGGAAGAGTACATGTGATAAGTCGTAATGTGATACTGAGATAATTATTGTATGCCATTATAATTGAATGCAGCCAGCCATGCATAGATCATAGTTTGCAATAAATGTTTACTCTCATTTCTCAGTTCTTTAAAGCAACAAGTACTTAGCGAGTTTGATGCGGGAGACGCAAAAAGATTTTTATTTAGTATTATTTATGTTTGTAAGTCAATTGTATTTTTATGTTTTAGGTCCTATTAGTTTATTGGGCTATTAGTATTTTAATTTAGAAGCAAGGTTATTTTTGTAATAATGCAATTAGGGTTTCCTAGCCAATTAGAACTAGGGTTTAGTAATCCTTTATAAGCAACCTATTATACTCCTTGAGGAGATGGTTGATATTTTGATGAATGAAAGCAATGGCCGTTTGGTATTTCTTTGGTCTGGTGTTGACTCCAGGTCTACCCTAGGTGCTGACTTCTAGTGGTTTCCCCGCTTGGTGCTGACTCCAAGCAAGGCCTAGGTGCTGACTCTTAGGTCATATCTTTTATTTTTCCGTTATTTCAATTTTGTTCTGGTTGTCTTGCGTCAATTTTGGTATCAGAGCAAACACCGATCTGTTTAAAGCCTCGCCGCAGAAACGAACCAGAAAAGTATTAAAAAAAAAAAAAAAAATCATTGTCGTGTTTCTCATCCCATCAAGTCACAATTCAGATCCACAAGAAGTCAGCGCCGCCAGCAGCCTCCATCACCAACAGCATCCCCATCACACCGGCGACTTCCAATTTCGTTGTCCAGCGCCACGACGACGACGATCCAGCCTTCAGATCGCCATCTGCTCACCTGCTCCAATTGACGCCAAACCATCTCTGTCGACCCGCAAGCCCGATCCTGCTACTTGTCAGTGTTGCACCGCCAGAAGCCCTTCATCTAGTGCGCCACTGCCAGACCAAACTTCGATGCAGATCTGACCAAAGCTCACTGCTGTTCTCACGCGAGCCTCACCTAAGTCTACATTGCGTTTTGAAGTTTTGTTGTTTGTGTTTATTAGTCACCTCAGGACACACGTGAGTTCACTTACAAAACCAACCCATCAGCCATAAGTGGGCCACGCCACTTTGGGTTTGAAGTTTCTTTCTTTTGGTTTAATTTGCTGGTTTGAAATATTGTCAATATATTCTTTACGTGTATACAAAAAAAAAGAAAAAAAAGAAGAAAAAAAGACTTTCTTTCATAGTGAACTTGAGAAGCAGATTAAGGAGGCTGGGAATAAACTCCTTAACCCTCCTTCCTCCATTGATGACCTCCTTACTCTTCTTGATGAAGTTGAAAATTTGTTAGCATACGTGGAGCAAGTACCATCCAAATCAATGCGAGGTGCACTTTCTCCCTCAGTAAAGGCTCTGATCAATAATAAACTTTTGAGACATGCTGAAATGGATGTGCAGGTTTTAGTTGTGTCTTGCATTATTGAGATTACAAGAATAACAGCACCGGATGCCTCATATGAGGATGAGCAAATAAAGGAAATATTTCAGTTGATTGTGGCAACATTTGCAAATATGTCTCATGTGTCTACTCGCTCTTATAAGAAGGTGACTTCAATTCTTGATACCATTGCAAAGGTCAAGTTATGCTTGGTGATGTTGGATCTTGAGTGTGATGCATTGGTTGTTGAGATGTTTCAAAGTTTCTTGAAGATGATTAGGTCCAACCATCCACTTGCTGTACTTTCAGCCATGGAAACAATTATGAGTCTGGTCAGAAATGAAAGTGAAGACATTTTCTTGGATCTTCTCAATTTACTTTTTGCTATTGTAAGAAAGGCAAATCAGAATGTTTCACCTATTTCGCGGACATTGGGGGAGCAAATAATCACTAGGATTAATGCCCAGCTAGAAAAGATAATGGCACCCACTCAAAAACTACCCAGCAAGCTTAAGGGTGCACATGATGTGAAAGTTGAAGTTGTTGAACGTGCTTCTGATCAACTCTCCACAGTCCTTGAAGATCTACATCTTGGTGAAGTCGAAGAGGTTAGAACCACAGTGCTTCCTATGGTTCATAAGGTTCAAGACAAGATTATACTGATTCCACACATTGATTTTGTTATTCCAAATGAGTTTGATGTGGTGGAATTCAAGGTTTTTCTTTTCTCTGTGCTCCCTAAGGTGATTCCAGACTTGAAGCAAGTGTTGCTTGTCAGCATCCTAATCCTTCAATGCTTTAAAACTCGAGGTCGAGTTTTCTCCAACCAGAGGAGAATGATGCGGGAGACGCAAGAAGATTTTTATTTAGTATTATTTATGTTTGCAAGTCAATTGTATTTTTATGTTTTAGGTCCTATTAGTTTATTGGGCTATTAGTATTTTAATTTAGAAGCAAGGTTATTTTTGTAATAAGGCAATTAGGGTTTCCTAGCCAATTAGAACTAGAGTTTAGTAATCCTTTATAAGCAACCTATTGTACTCCTTGAGGAGATGGTTGATATTTTGATGAATGAAAACAATGACCGTTTGGTCTTTCTTTGGTCTGGTGCTGACTCCAAGTCTACCCTAGGTGCTGACTTCTAGTGGTTTTTTCGCTTGGTGCTGACTCCAAGCAAGGCCTAGGTGCTGACTCTTAGGTCATATCTTTTATTTTTCCGTTATTTCAATTTTGTTCTGGTTGTCCTGCGTCAGAGTAAGTGTCGCAATATTCAATTCATTCCACAATTATTTCTGCTAATTGTTTAAATATTTCTCTGGTTATGTTTTAACAATGAGTATAAAACAAATCTGATATATTGCAGAAAGCATTTGTATGCATGCATCTCAAGGAAGAGATTTTTGGGTTCAAAACCTTCTAATTTTGGTGATTGGCCATATATAAATATATATATATATATATATTGGTAGTATTGATAAAAAAAAAAAAAAAAAAAAAAAAGAGACCTAGTTAATATTTATTATTAATTTGGATTTTATCTATTTGATGAATTGTTTGAAATTAAATCATTATGTAATTACTAGGGTAAATGAATTGAATTGTTTATGAACTATTTGGACTCAATTCAAAGTTTGTTTATATTTGATTATTTAGCAAAAGAGTCAAGCTAAAATTCATGTTTAAGCTTTGACGGTTGAATGAGCTAAACTCAAAAATTATATTATGCTGATTTAAGTAGAAATAATAACATATGTTTAGATATATATATATAT
Organism: Notholithocarpus densiflorus; assembly: GCA_030021035.2. Classification (NCBI taxonomy): domain Eukaryota; kingdom Viridiplantae; phylum Streptophyta; class Magnoliopsida; order Fagales; family Fagaceae; genus Notholithocarpus; species Notholithocarpus densiflorus. The sequence continues at coordinate 48,718 of JARYZH020000240.1, read as the reverse complement.
ATATATATGTATGTGTGTATTTATATAGTCTTGAGATTAGATTATAATTTTATAAATAATAAGTGAATAAGATATATTATTATTTGTAATTTGTTTGATTATGTAAATAATTTATTTTATAATAAAATTATAAATGATTTAAATAATACAACAACGGTGAATCTCAATTTTATAATTTAATAAATGATAGTCATTTTATCTAAATAATTCAACAATTATAAATTCAAGTATAATTGAATTTAGTCTAAATAATTCATCAATCTCAATTTTTATTCTTGAGGTTTATTATATATGAAGAAAGCATAAACTAATCAAGTAACACTTGAACAAGCTCAAATTTGTTTAAAAATAACATGAATAAAGCAACAAAATGTTATGTAATTAGTTTGGTGATGCATTTGAGCTTGACTTGTGTTCGATTACATGAATTAGTCATAAATTTTTTACATTGATCGAATAGGCTCAATTTGTTTAATTATAACCCAAATTTAATACTTGCATTATTCATAAAATATTGTTGAATATTTAGTGAGTTCATATTGGCTAATCATATATATCATATTTGACAGTTACTCTTACTTTTTTTTTTTTTTTTAGAGTTTCAACCTATGGTGTCCGGTCCTGATGATAGTTCATTATCATCAGACCAAGACACCAATCAGTTTTTGGTGTAGGCGGGAATTGAACCCCAGATCTCTTATACAACCATCGACAGTCACTCCTACTAGTTTAAACAGACTATTCGTTTTCTTCTTCTGTATTTTCATATTTCCTTCTGTTATATAACTTTAGGATATTGTAATATTCATGCATGTCATTATTTATTCTTTCATATATTTCTTATAATTAAATCAAATCAATGTGTTGTAATAATTAAATATAAATACCAAATCACGCAATTAAACATTGTACATCTATCTATTATGTACCTGAACCTCAATCACGTGTATTTGTATGGCGACTTTGGTTAGAAGATAGTGGCTTACGTAGAGGATGAGATGAATGGGCAGTCATAGTGTTTGCCACGTGAACACGCGGAGGAAACCCGGAAGATTAATCGGCAGTAGGCTCGCCGATATTCTAGCAGTCAACCGGGTGTAGTGTGTGTATTTGATGTGGCACGAAACTATTGGACTAAGGTCTAAACTGTTGCTGGAAATTGGCAGTTTTGTTCTTTAACGCCCAAGTTATCCAATCTTGACTCCTTGAGTGTACCTTGGTGATAATTTGAATACAAAAACAAGTTTATAAATTATAACCCTTGCTAATGCAAGAAATATTCATAAATTGAGTTTATATATTGAGTTCATACAAGTTTACATATTCATAATATTATATAAAAGTAATACATTCAAATTGAGTTTATATATTCTCAGGAATTTTTTTTTTTTTTGAGTTTATATATATATATTTGATGCACATTTTAAATATAATTGGAATGATATTTAACATGAAGGTGAAGTGTAATTAAAATATAGAAACATTTGGCATCAAATAATAGGACAATTAGAATAGTACTTAATTAGAAATTGGAGAGAAATTAAAATATAATTTATATTCTTGATTGAACTTTCTCTTAACTTCTTTCTCAAAAAAAAAAAAAAAAAAAAACTTTCTCTTAACTTCCACTTTAATACATAAGGTAAGCTCAAAATGTTATATTCGTTAATTTTAATATTGTTAGTCATGTGTTTGGACAAGGGATTTGGAGTAGAAATTTGGCGAGGAGTTGGAAATTTAGAGTTTGAACTTATTAATTTCTTGGTTTGATGCATGAATGAGGGACTTTCCAATTTATGTGTGAAATTTTCGGCTGGGATTGTGATCCAAGAATATCGGTTCTAAATCTCATCTAAACAGTAAGAATTTAAAAAAAACAAAATTTAGCTACAAAATTTGTTGTAGCTTTAAGCTACAAAATTTGTTGTAAAACCTTATTTAACATCTTTTTATTGAAGATGAATTTTAACTAATCCACTATTGGATTTACAGCTTCTTCTTATATTTTTCATACTTGTAAAATTTCTAAAAAGTTAAAAATTAATAACTATGTCATCAATAAATTATTTAAATTGCTAGTTTTTGTAGTTTAAAATTATGTATAAAATTCAAGCTTATAAATTATATAGTAAATAATATCCAATTGACACAAAATTTGACATGTGTATTAAGAGCGTAAAGAACATGCAATTCAATTTTATAACTAAACTTTGTCTTTTTTAAAATTTCATCTAGTATTGAATCTGTTTATTTATTTTTTCTTCCTAGACCCATTTATGTTTTTGTCTATAATTATTATTTGGCAAATTCGAGGTAAGATCTCTCTCTCTTATAATAAAATTTTGGCCCCATTAAATAGCCATGTATATTAATTAATGTTCATCTTATGAATGACAATAGAATTATCAAAAATATAATTTAAGCAAAAAGAACTTGTATTGTATGTGTTCCGTTTATAAAATAATTTAAAACAGCCTATTTTTATTTCATCTATAGCATGCAACTTTCACTTATTAATATTCAAATCCATAAGAGTATAGTGCGTTTTCATCCATTTTTAACTACAGGAACTATATATCAATACTCAATGATGTTTTTAAAAACAATGGTAGAATAACTTGATTATGTTGTTTTTCTTCCTGCAGCAAAAAGTGGCTGAAAATCAAGTCTAAGCTTGTATTTATCTTAAAACTAATCGGAAAATTGAAGAAAATAGAAACTGGTAAAGATTGGAATCATTGGATACTCTAAGTCAAAGTGCCAACCAGAGGACAAAGTGCCAATTGGGACGACGATCTTCCAATCTGCACTTTACTGCTCTTGTCATGCATTTTCAGCCTTTTTTGCATCATTAGACAACCTCTATGTTCATTAATAATGAAGCCATAATTAAGGTTTTTTTTTTTTGAAAAAAAAAAACTATAATTAGAAATACTTACATATATTAAAAACAATATAATCAAGTTATTTTACCGTTCATTTTAAAACATCATTGAGTATAAGTATATACTGATTTGATCCTAAATTGCTAGTCTTCTATTCTATTTTGGAATATTTCAAAATAAAGATTTAAAAAAAAAAAAAGTCAATATACAAATTTTCTAAAAAAGCTATAATAAAAAATAGGTACATATTAGAAATAAATTAAAAAACATAACCAAAGCATAAAATGGAAATTATTATTAAGAGAAATTAAGTTGACAATTATAAATATGTATAAAGCAAAAGTGCCATTGGGAAATCCATATGCGCGAGATTGACTTTGTTAAAGCTTATGAATATGGATATAGGAAGATAAGGAAACTTGTGGTAATTGATTTCCTTCAAGGATATGTTTGGAAGAATTTTGTGGAAATTATATATTAATTCGCCTTCTCTCTTTCTTTGAGTGTGTGATAATACAGAGAGCACTTTGAGTGTTGTGATGCATCATGCAGAAAGTCACCATGAACTGAACAGTGACAAGTAATTGGGACGAGAAGATAGCTAGCTTGTAAATAGAGTATACAGGGGATAAGTCTTTGTTTGCAGAATTAATTCTTTTAATAAAGGAGTGAGATGATTTAGGAGTAGACTGTAGAGTCACAAAGGACTAGCCTAGGAAGTGAATGGGTGTGGTTTTTTGAGTTCACTCAGCTGTTGAAGTTTTTTGTTTTTTTTGTTTTTTGTTTTTTTTGTTTTTTGTTTACCTTTTTGTTATGAAATAAGGAAAATGAACGAATCTTGGCTCTACTAATTAAAAAAAAACCTATTGATCTTTTGCTTTGTAATAAAGAGCAATTATATATATATACCATTCAATAATTTATTGTAGAATTTATATTTTAAAAATCTTACCATTGAATTACATATTCTATACGTTCTTAACATTCATACCAATTTTCATGTCTGAATTACATGTTCTATATATATATATATATATATATATATATATATATAGACACAAGTGGTTTTTATTTATTTTTTATTTTTTTCTTCTGAATGACATACGTGGTTGTTGAACTTTTTTACCTTTTTGCTATAAAATAAGGTACATGAGCGAATCTTGTCTATACTAATTAAATAAATTGGGCAAAGTTTATATTTCTGTATTGAGGGTCTAAAGTAATTCTTTCTTTTGTTTCTTCTAAAACATGATCAACTTAATTAGGGTCATGGTAACAAGTGCTCTTAGAGCATTGGTTAACAATTCATTTTAGGAAAGTTTTGACACTACTTTTATGAGAAATGAAAAAAGTTGTCAAAACATTAATTGCTTTTTCTTTTTCTTTTTCCTATAAAAATTTTCTTTATAAAAACATTAATTATATCCTGCAAAACAAAACTAAATGTGAAATCCAATTTGTTCCAAAGTTGTAGAATTTTTGGATCTTGAATTATTTGGTGACATGTATATGTCAAAACAATTCTACTGTCAAACTAGCTAAAACCAATGTAATTTTTTTCCCACTTCTTGAAAATTTGAATAATTAGGATCAATAAACCCCTTACAGTCATTATTGAAAAATAAACAGAGAGAAGTCATATCCAAACAAGGCCATAAAAAAACAGTGAAAACAAGAACTACTTTTGCAAACAACTCCTTGGAATGACAACTCCGTTACTGAACCCAGCGGCATTGGTGCAGGAAGATGTTGCAGCTCTTTTATTGTAAGTAAGCCTTATCTTTTGCAATTTGATCCCATTGCATGGATTGCTAGAACTGCAAATAAAATTCATGGCTACTTGCGAGGCCGATGTTCCTCTTATGTTTTTGTAGGTCACTTGACTAATCTTCACGCCAGAATTCTAGTAAAAACAAGAGAGAAATGCCAAAAGAACAATGTATATTAATGGTTTATAACTAATGAAATATTGAGGGAAAAGTCCATGTTATAATTTGTGGTGGAGCTAGAAAAATTAATCGGGAAAAGTCCATCAAAAACAATATGAATATTACAAAAATTATAAGATAATTTTTCTAAAAAAAAAAGTTCCTTTTTACAACTAATATTGAAGTATGACATATTTCTTTGTTGTACAATGTCTATTTTTATACTTAGAAAATAACCTCCCTGTATAGTATTTTAAAAAATGTATATTTTTACCAACTTTGACTATTTTCTAATTACACCTCATGTTTAAAATCATTTTTGTCATAATCATTTGATATAGGACTACTTTAATCACACAATTTTCATCCATTCCTCTTAGATTCACTATACTTATAAATTAAAGTATGCGTGCGAGATAAGCCTTGAAAATTTTTTTTATGTCTTTATCTTTTATATTTTGAATAATTTAAAGTAATACTTTTATATTTTTTATTCTTACTTTGATATTTTTTATATGTAAAAGACAATTATATAAGAGAATATATATTTTTGCAAATCTCATATCACGTGGTCAGTGATTTATAAACCATGCTAATATTATATAAAACACCTTATTTAATAATTTGCTAACAATATCTTGGGAATTTTGTAAGGATCAAATCAATGTTAAATCAGAGAGACGCGATCAAAACATTTGAAAACTAATTGGCTTAATGAGAAATTAATAAAATTTGGAGAGACATTATTACTATCATTATACAAACACGTTGAGAGGATTATACCTTAATATTTTTTGGTATTGTCAATAGATATGCTTATAATATACATTCCAAAAAGATTGAGGAGGCTAGATATCTCTCTCTCTCTCTCTCTCTCTCTCTCTCTCTTAAAGAATGCATTTCTTTTTTCCAAAGGCTTGGGGGCCATGGCTTGCACGGGCCTCCATGTAGTTCCGCAACTAGTGATTTCTTAATTTAATCGCAGTTTCTTTTGTCTAAAAATAAGTATAAGTGATATAATATATTTTACAATTTTTTTTCACATAATTGTTGATATGGATTATTATGATCAGAATAACATCACTTTCACTTTAATCTATTATTGATATTATATTTATTATGTACCTAGCATAATAAGTCATAAATAGTTGTTGAAAAAATAAAACTTGTGGCTAAATTTATTGCAAATGTAATTGGTACCTGATTTGGACAGCCTTTGTTATCGGGGCAGTACTTTTGATCAATGATTATAGGGTTATAGACACCTCTCATGATAATGTTCCTGAAAACAATGTTTCTTGCATATCCATTGCTAGGCCTGGCCCATGATTTTATTCGTACTCCATTTTGAGTTCTTGTGAAAGCTGAACTTGTTATTGTTACATTCTGCACACCATCTTCATAGACATTATCGCCCAAGCTACCAATGCTGTGAGAATTTGAAAAAAAATGATCAATGAGAAATGATGCTAACGAGTATCATATAATTTAGATATTGGACAAGTTAAAAGCATTTTAATGGTTTGTATTGCTAATATTTGGGCTTTTAAGATAAGGAAAAGTCCAATATAGAAACAGTTTTACACACTGGGCTGGCCAAACCCAGTTATTGGCTTTTGGGCTTGTTGATTTCAATCCAAGAAATGTTTTTCTTTATGAGGGCCCAAATATCACAAATAGTTAAAATTCCTTCTCAAAAAGGGTATTTGCAATGTTAAGTAGCAGTGCTAATTGTTATTAGGATCACTAGGAATCTTTTTGAGGGTATCTAACACACGCGAAAAAAACCTAATCACAAAGTACAACTTTCTGGTATATATTTGAATTACAGTAAAGAGAAAAGATTTGAAATCTGAACATTTTCGTAAAAATACTAAGAAGTGTCAGTTGAGTAATAAAGCTAGTGGCAACTAAATAATTAATTAAATGAACAAAAAGAAAATTTAAATTGGTAATGTAACGAAAAATTTCCACAATATTACCTTATTCCATGTCCAGGGCCACAGGCAATATGATCAATCCACAAGTTCTTAGAGCCCTGACCAATGGATATGCAATCATCTCCTGTCTTTATGATACTTGAACTAATGGTGATCCCAGTTGAGGATTGCACATGTATGCCATCGGTGTTGAGGCTCGTGCTGGGGGCTGTAATCTTCAAGTTTCGAAGAACAACATCGTTGCAATGGTCAATAGCAATATGAATTAACTGGCTGTTGATTGATTTCAAGCCATTCACCACGATATTGCTTGACCACATGAACGATATTGACTGGAATAAACAAGGTAGGCAATGGTTAACATTTGTATTAAAAATTAATATACCTTGTAAATTTTTAATAGGTCATCGATCAGTATGATGCACATGCTTTGTTTTACTGGAATTAGTTGTAATACTTCGCATTCAAGCAATTAGCTCTTTCCCTCATTAAAAAAAGCAATTAATTAACTCATTTAATCAATCAGGGAAAAAAAAATGAAAAGAAAGGAAACACATATAACAATGTCATGAAAATGAACATGCTAATTAATACATGTACTATCATTAATTTTAATTGGAAATTCTTGAGCATTGTTATGAATATTAGTTTTACTAATTATTAACTTTTAAACAAGTCATGAACCTTGTAATTTAATACTTTAATTAGTACTTTATGGTGTTTCTAATATGCTAAAAATACACCAAGATTAGAATTTGACTTCTCTTGGAAGAAAAGCATGTCCAACATGTCAACTACTAGGCTACAAGCTTGACTTGGTAAGATATGGAAAATTATAATATACAAACACTAATAAAAATAATAAAATGACTTATTATGTATTCACCTCAATTGAACTCCAGTTCGACTTTAAAAACCTTGAACATCTCATTTTTTCAATTTTTTGGACAGTTTGGGTTTCAAAACTATGATAGTTTTTTTTTAGGTATGTATATCTTCAAACTACCGTTCAAGACTTAATAATCATATTTTCCTACAATATTGAACTAAACAAGAAGTAAATTGAAATTATAATTAACTAATCTTACTTTCAATAATAGTTCATTCATTTCAAGGTTTGAGAAGTAAACTAATCCTCAGCCAAAAAAGAAAAGAAAACAGAAGTAAACTAATCAAATTTATCATCTCATCCATTTGTAATTATTTTATAATAATTTTAACATTTTCCTAATATCTATATTATCAAGTCAGTACATACTAGCTTATCATTCAAGCAATCAATAGTTGTAATTTTCCACATTGAACTAAGCAAGAAACTGAGTTGGTATTACTAATTAATTAATCTCACTTTTTCTTTTATTAGGATTAAGAAGCAAGCAATAACATACACTTGATCCAGTTGGGCAACTCCTTCCAGCTCTCCGGCAAGACCAATAGCTAGCTCCCTTTGCATCGATAATGCCACCATTGACTGAAACCCAAGAGACCTTGTTGAACAAAATCCAATTTCCAGAATTCCCAATGCTCCAATAATCTGATGGGGCAACAAGAGTGCCAGAAATCTGAAACACAATTTTACTCTTACATGGCCCGGAAAAAACTATTGGTTTTAGCAAGAAAGTCCCTCTAGGAACGTAAATAGTGGCAGATCGAACAGAGTTGCATGCTGACCCCCATGCCCTAAGAAATGGTAGCGTCGAGTCAGTTTTCCCATCTGCTCTAGCTCCAAAACTGACCACGTTATATGCTGCATTTGATGATTGAAAGAAGGCTAAGAAAATACAAGACAATACTATGAGTCTAGTGGCCATCTTATTTTGACCAGAGAGTGAGCTAGGTTGATGAAAGAGGATCATGGATTTTGGAGTCAATTTATAGTCTTGGATATTTGGAACTACAGCTTGTTTAATATTGGTTTAAGTCTCAAATAAGTCAATTAAATGTTACTCTCACGGCATCAAGTACTTCAAGTCTTAATAATATGTACGGTGGCATTACGTTGTATTATCTTTATTAAAAAAAACATTACTTGTATATTTTTAGAATAATCACGTGATACACTAGTATTAAGCATCTACAATCTTCTTAAGCCAAGTGATCATGTTATACCAATTACAGTTTGTCACTTCATCACGTGTACATCAATTAATATAGTACATATCAATTTATACTTCAATCTATGTATGGATGTAAATAAAACTTCATAGTTAAAAGTTCAATATAATTATGTAACTGATTATCATAATTGTTGTATTTTGTAGTACTTTGGTTTGGTGCCCTAGAATGACACGTGTTTAAAAATAACGTGTTACTTTTATGTCATGTCTAATACGCTAGAGTATTAAACCCGAGCTTAACACTATTACACTGTAATCTAATTAATATATATCTATTGAGTTCTTATTTTTGGTAAAAGAAAAGATAGGTAGAGAGGGGTGACTAGTATGGTTTCCTTACCTGAGCGTGGCCATAGTAACACCTTACCTGCTCCTAAGCAATACCTCATACTCCCAGTTTATGTGAGAAACTTATTTTTTACGTCAACTGTTTGGGATGGAGATGTGATATAAGGAACACCAACAAACAGCTAGTTATTTGAGACTTTAAACCTAAGTCCTGAAACTTGTTAATCCGGTATCTTACCAACTAAACCACCCGAATGTTGGTATATATATATATATTGAGTATTCCTCATATAACAGGGCAAGTGATTTGAGGTAGTAGTAGGCTAGTAGCACTATTTGATTATTGTTAAGTAGTGGAACCAAATGAGCATTAATTAATGAAGATAATTTTTCACCATCAGGCATATATTCAATTAGTTTGATTCTCCAAAAAAAAAGAAAATGTTGATTAATTTCTTTGTGCATTGGTGTCTCGGAATATAGACAGCATGGAAATCCTTAAAAGACAATTGAGCTTATTATTATTATTGATAACCCACTTTGCAAGGATCGCTTAGACTAATTAATATCGTTGAGTGTATAACAGTCGGAGCCTTCAATGACAGTCATGTGAAACGTGGAGCATTAGCGGAGAACTGGGCGAGAATATGGCTCATTCTCATGCAGAGGCAATAACATAATTTAATATACCAGAACCAGAAGGAGTTCCTAATTAAAGAATGTGCATGCAGGGTCGTACCTTTACTAGCTCTTATTATAGTAGTAATCACTGGCATTCATTCATGTCATATGTGATTAGAACTACTAGATCCAGTTTCACATGATAAGGAATTCCAAGTCCATTTTCCAAAAAACTTTTCCACTATTTTCTTTTAATTTATCTATTCGTTCTAATCTTTCCAAACCTCAGGAATAAATTTAAAGTGTTTTTAGTCTCTTGTAGTTGAACAGATTCAAAGTTCAAAGCCCGTTTATATAAAAAATCAATTAATATGTTAACCTATTGATAAAAAACAATTATTATAAGTAAGAAAAAAATAACCTTTCAAAGTGACAGAATTTTCAAAACTGCTTGTGGGAAAACTTCTTTCTATCTTGTTATTCTCCAAATTACGAAAAACAATTATTTGTCCCAAGAAAGAAAAAAAATTTGATTTTCAGCTTTCCATGGTCCAAAAATTTTGCAGTTTAGCTCTGTCTATTTTTATATCAAATTGCTCAAGAAGAGTTTCAAATATGTGTATTTTGGCTATTTGGTAAGAGTATTTAAATATATATATATTTTTTGCAATTCATAAAATGGTGGGTCCCATACTTGAATTTATTGTTTAGCTAATATTTTCTAGATACAGTTTTCAAAAAACTATATCCTATTTTTCTAGTTTAGAACAGGGTTTTGAAAACGGATAAAAGATGTTTTCAGGATACAGAAAGTATTTTTAATGATATAATTGTAAATAAATTGAAAATTGTAGGCCCCACATAAATTGAAATGTGCGTGCTTAGAGGCTCTTCTATTTTTTTGGGTGAAGGTTAATAATTTGCATATATTATACTTTAAAAATATATACTTTTATTTTTCAAAAAAATAAAAAGAATAAACTTTAAAGATAAGCACTAACTATAATTTTTTTTTTGAATGTAAAGAGAAAAAAATATCCTAAATTTTAGAAGTTCTCTTTTTGAATTTAAAATGAAATTTGTTATTTGACATTTATGATCCTATTTCTAAATGAAGTTAACCTTCATTAATGAGGGTATTTTTGAATCACATAAAAATTTAGTTAAAAGAGGAGAATCTTTTTATATATAGTATAGATTAAGGAGCTTATGTTTATTACAAAAAGAATTTCTACACTTCAAATTTGAAACTTATCATTAAAAAAACAAGTACATGATGAGTTTTAATCCACAAAAAAAGTAATCTACATATTTTATATGTTACTTTTTGTAAATTTTTTTTTTTTTTAAATCTCAAAAATAGAAATGGTCTCCTAAACAATTATTTTTTGATTTTAGTATTTTGAAAATTGTTCTTAAAAGTGAAAGTCAAACATGTATAATATAAAAATTATTATCTGAAAATTAATTTATAGATAATTTATTTGAAAACTTGATTTTACTAAAAAAAAAAAAAAAAAAAACTCCCTATGACCAGATCTAAAGGTTAGGAGATAGATAATTTTTTCCAATAATTTTAGTATCTTTTGGTTTTGGTAAAATTTAGATGGATCTAGAATGAGTTTTTTGAACTTGTGAAAAATGGGTAAGTTTGAACTTTGAACCGGACCCACTAAAATAGCAGGCTTTTTTGGATTTAGATCGACTCTTTTGACTAAGAAAAAAAAAAATCTCCATTTTCTCGTATGTATTCAGATTTTTGTTTCATAGTTTGAAAATCTCAAATCTTTGTCTCCCTTTGATTCTTACCATCTTAGTTTTTTTTCTTTTCTTTGAGTCTGGTGAGGGTCAATCTCCCTCAACCAATATTGCGGCTCATCTTCATCTCTTTGATTTTGTGTTCTCACTTTGAAACTGTTAATATGCCAACCTTTGATCTCCCTCTACTAAGGTTTCATCTATTGAATTGTGGATCTATGATTCTATCGTTGTGTTAAATCGTCAACATTAATTTTTTTTTTTTTTTTTTTCAAAACAACCATTATTTATTAATTTGTTTCTACTCAACCTCATTGTTCTTTTTTAAAAAAGTAATTTCTGACAACTTGAAAGAAAATTTATTTAAAAGCAATTATAGCGAGAAATTCAATCTTAGTCATCTATATTTCAAAAAAAAAAAAAAAATTTGAAAGAAGAATGAATGATGCATTATTCTTACTTGAATAACGCCAAGATAATTTTGTTGCAGTACAATTAAAACAAATATTTAAAATTATAAATATGTATAAGAAAAATTCACAAGTGTGAAAAAAGTGAAACTAAAGTATATCAATCACTTCTCCAAAAAAAAAAGTATATCAATGAAAGTGGGGAATATTATGGATGTTTAGGCTTAATTTTTTCAATAGTCTATAGCTAAAATAAATGACTTTTCAAAATAAAATATGATATTCTTAGTGTGTGTTACTTAATAATGACATGATATCCATAAAAGGAACCATGCTAAATTAAGTAGATAACCAAACTTTGATGTATATTCTTAAATTGAAATAAAGTGTCAACCATAATGCATCTAAAATTACATTTAATTTTTGTACAAATTGTAAGAATAAAAATTAAAATTTAAAGAAAACCTTACGAATCCTACTGCATATTATTGACCTAAAGAAGCAGAATAAAAATTTAAATTTAAGAAAAATTTATGAATCCTACTACGTATTATTATTATTTTTTGATGAGCCTACTACATATTATTAACATAAAGAAGGAGGGGAATATTATTTTTTTCAAGGTACCCAACGTCCTCTAGCTGTAGTTACTAGTAAGACTTGGGCCTCGAATGTTTAAAGTTTAAACAATGTGACTAGTTCTGGACCAGGTAAACAAAAGAGAAAACAAATGTTTGGGATTGAGCTTTGTTGGGTGCAAACCCTAGCCCATAATGTCACTCTCTCAGTTATAACTATGGTGTTATTTATTAAAATTGTAAATGTGGGAATATCGACGTAATGAAACTTCATGAGAAACTTTGACTTTATGGAAATAGATTGTTGATGTTGAAACTATGTTAAGTTGTTCAGAAATTTCGATTTCTGGGATTTGGGAAAGTATTTGGTTGTGCTTGTATTAGAGCTCTAACAATTTGATAGAAAATTTGTAGAAGGTTGATTTAAACTATACATGATATCTTCAAGAAAGTGTGGTGATCTTTGTTGTGTGGCAATTTTTATTGAGTATATGTGATTGATTTTTTTATTATTATTTAATTTTATAGTTCATTGATATTAGATTCTTAGTATTTTGCACTCATTAACTTACTTGACACAAAAATTAAAAAATTTAAGTGGACATACGACACAAAATTAAGTGGATAATTATGGTGTGGTCGCGTAGAAACCGCATTTTGTACATTTTACGACCTGGACCCCCGTTCCCTAATAATGTTGAAATTCTAAAGCCCAAGGATGGTTTAGAGCCCGATCAAATTGAAATTGACTTAAGGAAAGTGTTTTCGGAAAAATGTAACTCTTTTATGAACTAAATAAGCTATTTTTGGAAAAGAAAGATCACGTAAACCCTATTGCATGTGTACGCATACACGCGTATGCGCACGCATGTTCCAGATCTGCATGCACATGCTTCGTGCATGTGTATGCATACATGGGCATGCATGTGCAAGCTAGGGTTTCAGAAGCCATAGATGGTATCTTTTCAAAACTAGGGGTGTCAATGTTTGACCCAACCCGCGAATATGACACGAACCCGACACGGGTTTTTTTAGGTTAGGGTTAGGCCTTAATGGATTTGGGTCATAAACGGGTTGACTCAAAAGCGGCACGATAAGAAACGTGTCATAAGCGGGTCAACCCGCGTAACCCGCAATAAACACGTTTGACACGCCAATTTATTTGTGTCAACCCGAAATGACCCACTTAACACAACCCGTTTAACTCATATAACAAATAAATATTTATCTTATTTTTGATTTATCATATACATTTTATATCCAACATATATTTTAAATTTAAAAAGAAAAGTGAGTAATTACAAAAATTTACAGGAGATATAATTAGAAATTGAAACTTTACAAACCCTAGATCTCTAAACCCTACAAATCCTAAATCTCTAAACCTTCTTATAAATATATATATATATATATATATATTTTTTCCAGTCGTACTACTCTTCTCACTCCCAATTCTCAAACTTAAAGTGCCAACTCTCAAACCGGTTATTTCTCTCTCTCTTTAATGTGTTTATATTTTCTACATAATGCTTTTGTACAATAAACTTTGAACCCATGTGCCTTGTATTTTTCTTGATTGCATGATATGGCCAATTTGTTTTTTTTGAACTATGTTATTTTATTTTCGTTAAACTATATTATTTTGAATTTGGGTTGTAGTGTATGCTCGTCTTTTTGAGTGTAAAGAACTTATTTTTAGATGAATGTTATATTTTTGTTGAACTATATTATTTTGAATGTGGGTTGAAGACTTGAAGTGTATGCAGTCCTTTTGGGATGTAAAAAAAATTATTTCTAAATGGATGTTCTATTTAATATTATGCAGGTTGAAATGAGTTGTGTTATATTCGTGTTAACCCAACATGACTCATTTATTAAGCGTGTCAAATGGGTTGGGTCAGGTCAACCCGCCTTATTAACAGGTCGGGTTAGGGTTGAAGGATCATGACACGATTATTAAATGGGTCAGGTTAGGATTGAGCCATTTAGTCGAATACCCATACCTTGACACGACACGAACCCGACACGCTAACTTGAATTGACACCCCTATTCAAAACACACAGAAAATCCTAAGGGAAAATATAAGATTCACTAGAAATAGTGAATCAAAGAGGGAGTTTTTCACAAAACACCTTCAAGTCAATATTTTTCTGATTGATGCATTTTCTAGCATTGATCTTCGAGTTTCAAGTTTACTAATCACCTCTTTATTTAATTGTGAATAGATTGACTAAAGGGAACGGTTAAAATCAAACTAAAGAGCTTTGTGTTTTGAGGTATAATGTTATATGTCCTTTTCTCTTTCTTTTTCTTGTTTTGACCATCTTTTCCTTGTTTTCTTGTTTGTTTTTGTTATAATATGTTTGTTTAGTTTAGGTTTTCTTTGTCTTATCATTTTAATCATTGTTATCTTCTTGAATTTGTGTGACAATTTAGTGTATATTATATGATTTGTCTTTGTCTTTTGTCTTTTTTCTATCACTCACCCAATCCCACTACCGACGCTATGAATTTATTATGCACTACCAACAAACACTTTTCCTAACTTTACCATTTTTATTCCTTGAAAGTTGAATCATTGTTCAGTCTATTCCTATTTTTGTCACTTGTCCCAATTTTATTACCCAACTACCAGACAACAAACAATCAAACACTAATATATTTTCTAATTTCTACAGACTCTACTCTCTCTCTTCTCTCTCTCTTATGATCTTTTCTATATAATATAAGAGAGATAATCATAAACACAGAGAGTCACAAGACTCACAACTCACAAAAACAAAGTCACAAAGCCAAAAGGCCAAAAAAACACCACAAGCACAAATTCATATATTCAATCCACAATCACCATCATCACTCATCAGTAAAAACTAAACACACAAACACCACAAGCACAGATTCTGAGATTCACAAACACTATATTAGGTTTTGGAAGATAGATTAAATACTTGAGTGTGAACTGTGAACTGTGAAGGCTGGAGCAACGAAGCTGGGCTAGGCAAATCGAGCAACCAACGGCAAGATGCAGATGGGTCTTGCTGTGTTGTGGCTAGCCTAGTTGGTAATTACACGTATGTTACACGTAAAATACGCGTACGTACGTAACAATTAATAAAACTCCCGTTTGCCGATTTGTTTCCAACTGTATGGTTACGCATTATTTTGGAGTGAGAGTTTCATTCCGGTTTGTAACGCACAAAAGTTATAAACTGCGGAAACATACGGGCTATAAAATACTAAAGAGATAAAGTTGAAGTCAACTACAACAATAAATGATTAAACAATTCCTAAGAAATAGCCTTAAAAGAGTGAAACACATATCCTTTGTTACAATTCCTAAAATATAGCAATAAGTAATTAAACAATTCCTAAAAAATTGCAATAAATGATAGCTAATAATTCAATTATTAGCTTTTGAATGAATATTGATTATTACTTAATAATGTTGCTATTAACGTCTATTGAATCCCTTGTGTGTGTGTTTATTTCTCAAAAAAAAAGTTTTTATATTAAATAGATTATTTAAAATTAAATAGATTATTTAAAATTAAATTGGTGAGAATCTTATTCAATATAAAAATTATTTTATTTATTTAAAAAGAAGTATATTTTCATAAATAAATTTAAAAAAGAAAGTATTTGACAGAGTAATGCTTCGTCCACAGTAATTTCATAACAAATTCTAAATGATAAGTTGTTAATAGTTCTACTTCGAATTTGAGCCACCATTAATATCACTAATAGCTTGCCATCTAGGATTTGTTGTAAAATTATTGTGAAAATATTGTGGATATAGTATTGCTCTATGACAAATGTTTCCGTATTTTAAATGACGATTTTTTTAATAATAAACTTATTATACACGTACTATACACGTATTGTTATTTCTCCGTTTCCGTATTTTTCTGCCGAATTTTTGAAACATACTTTTCTTTAAAATGCCGAATTATATCCGTCCGTATACTTACCATAATGTACACGCACCGTATTTTACTAACTATGGTGGCTAGTAGTCGTTTGGGTCTGCATCTGCGACATGGGTCTCGTGTGTGGGCAGCAGCAAGATGGGCCTCTCTCGCCTCTCAATTTCTCTCTATCTCGAGTCTTGACCACTCTCTACTCTTTTGGTCTCTCTTGCCTCTCACTTTCTCTGTCTCGCACTCTCCCTTCTTAATTTTTCTTTTCTTTTTCTCTTTTGTTTTTCCGTTCGGACCACTAGGTTTACATTTTTTTGGATTTACTCCTTTTTTTTTTCTTTTTTTTAAAGATTCACATGGGCTATCCGTTGGATTAACGGTTCACAGGGGCCCAAGCTACAAAGTAAGGGGGGAGCCCAAGTCTTTTTTTTTTTTTTTGAAAATTAACCTACTATTTTTTTTTTTGGCCTGGGCCCCCTTGGGCCACCACTTGGGTCCATCCTTGCCTACAGTAGAACCTATTGATCTATAAAAAAGCTTGGTTCCAATCCCCAATTGAACTACTTCTTGTAGAAGACTTTTCTTTTAGACAAATCTCTTATTCGTGACTAACAACACCACATCAACCTTTTTAATTGTTGTAGCTTTTGTAGTCTTCTTCAAATCACCCTTTGGTGAATCTCTTATTCGTCACAAAAAATGCGGTTGATCTTGGATATGTCAACATATAAAAATATGACCCTTACATCATCATTTTTTGTTGTTAATTTTTTATTAAACAAGTTATCATTTATGTTTTCTTTGCGACAAGATAATATCTATTGGTGCTAGGTTGGTAGGATTTGCCACATTTTACTATTTAAAAAGAAATATTTAAAAAAAGAATGCCATTTTTTAGGCTTATGTTGGTAGCATATTTTCTCTATTCTGACAATAATACTAGGAATTTATAATAATCATTTCTTTTATTGAAATTCCAATACAAAAAACCTATGGGCTTTAACAAGTTTTTGTCCAAAAAAACTCTTCCTTTGGAAAGACCTTCTAAAACTCCAATAATTATATCCATGGCTCAATTTCAATCAGAGAAGGTGGGCATGCTTGTATTATCCTTATTAGTATGTAACTCATGCTTACATACGGAAATGATGAATTGTAGTGGTACTATTGATATTAGCTTGAGTTATTAAACATATAGGACATAGTTCGACTAGGACATTTGGAGATACTAGAATAGTATTTCCAAATATCCTGGTTGAATTATGTCCTATATATATGTTTATAACTCTATTTTTTTTTTTTTTTTGGAGAAATAAACACACGCACGCACACAAGGGAGAGGGAAAGAGGTTCATATGTGTCTATATATATATATATATATATATATGGATTCAGATCCTCTAGATTTCTTAGGGTACTCTATCAAATAGATTTCCTTAAATCTTAACTGTGGGGACAAATAACCAAGAGTCACACAACTTGGGCTGTGGGCTTGGACCGAGGAAGACTCATGGGCCGAGCAATGTGGCAATTATCAAAGCATTCTACTTTCAAAAGATTCGCACATAGGAACGGCGATTCTGTCCGAGGAGGGTATAGTCCTCGGATATAAAGTTTCCGGTTCAAGGATGAATCCCAGTGGCTGAAGTAATCCTCCTGGAATCCCCAATGACAAAAACGACCTTGGTGAGTCTACTGGGAAGGAAAAGACCCCCGAAAATATCTAAAGAAAAGCTGCTACCACCACATTGAATACCCTACAACTACTTTTCTGGCCGCATTTATGTGGAGAAGACCTCTGAACAGTGCTACCAAGACTATGACCTCTCACAGGGAAGCCAAGGAAAAGATCTGATGGGATAAGTATCAAGGGGCACCTTAGATGAATGACAAGTGTAAGGATAGGATGCTTAAAAGATGATTATATAATGTCATTCCTCCTCCATTGTAAGGGGGAGGTCTTTTTCGAAGAGAACAGGAAAAACAAAGAAAAAGAAAGAATTAGAACGTGGACAACATAAAAGGATTCCTCCTCGGACCTAAATAAAACGGACTTGTTCCAAGTTATCTTGGTGTGCTTTGGGCCTTCTAGTCGACTTTTTAGTCCATTTTTAAGAATAGGTAAAACGAAGCACTCACCATGCAAATCTAATTCTTAAACCCACTCTCTACAAATACATATTGCAGCGGACTTATTGGGCCCGGGTCTTGCATGCTTTGGACTTGGGTGCACTAATTTGTTACCCTACAATTGGCGCCGTCTGTGGGGAGAATTTGTATAATAGTAAGCGCGACGTTTCACCATGGTAGGATCAGGTCCCCATCAACAGGAATCCAGGGGCTCCCATCAACAAGACGCCTTCCACACTCTTGAGCGTAGGAGAGATAGGGAGGGTAGCCCACATACCACACAGGCTAGCGGAAGTCACCCGCAAATGGGGAATCACTTTCCTCAGGAGCGAAGTAACAGAGCCATGCAAAGGGAGATCGATGATTTAAAGCGGGAGCTACGCCATGCGCATCGACGACGAGCTCCTTCTAATTCTGGTGTTTCCTCAAATGATGAAGATGATGTTACGTACAAACGCGACCCTAGGACATCGTCGAGCGAGCCTTTTTCCTATCACGAGGAAAATGTTCATAAGCGAAAACGTAAGAGTCCACCTCTGAAGGGGCTGGAAAATGATGCCATGAGCAAGGCGTTGAATCAAATCTCTAGGTCCCCCTTTACGCATCGCATCGAAAGGGCAGAGCTTCCTCGGCGATTCCATCAACCCACTTTCACCACTTATTACGGCCGAACGGATCCAGTAGAGCACGTAAGCCAATTTAACCAGAAGATGGCCGTCTACTCTAGGGACGAGGCCTTGATGTGTAAAGTCTTTCCCTCCAGTTTGGGGCCCGTGGCCATGAGGTGGTTCGATGGGTTGAAACCTAACTCCATAAATTCCTTTAAGGAGCTTACGCAGGCTTTTGGTTCTCGTTTTATCACATGCAGTAGGGTGCCTCGCCCTTTGGATTCTTTATTGTCTTTGTCCATACGGGAGGGGGAAACCCTGAAAACGTACTCGGACAGATATTGGGAGACGTATAACGAAATAGATGGTGATTTTGAGGACGTGGCCATCAGTACTTTTAAGGGCGGCTTGCCTACCGAGCATGGATTAAGGAAGTCTCTCACTGGTAAACCGGTCACCAGTGTGCGTCAGCTTATGGATCGAATAAGCAAATACAAAAGGGTTGAAGAGGACCAGCAGCAAGGAAAGGGTAAAACAAAGGTCAACCCTCAGGAGCGTAGGGATTTCAGGTCGGACTGATTTAGTAACAATCGGCCACGGAGAGACTTTGTCGGGCAGTCAGATTCCGCCAACGTCCAAGCTGTCAACGCGGTATTCCGAGAACCAGTCAATAAGGTCTTGGAAAAAATTAAGAACGAGCCATTCTTTAAATGGCCGAACAAAATGGCTGGGAACGCGATGAGGCGCAACCAAAGCCTTTATTGCCAATATCATCAGGATCAAGGACATACAACTGAGAACTGCAGGAACTTATGGGACCACTTAGATCATCTGGTCCGAGAAGGAAGATTGAAAGACCTGTTGCATTCCAGTAGTCAAGCAGGACAGACTGGGTTCGATTCCAGAAGAGGGGCGTCCTTGGGCCCACCCCTGGGAACGATAAACGTCATTTTCGCTGCCCCCGGAAGAACAGGGTCCTGTCCGTACAGAGTGATGTCTGTGGCTCGGTCGTTCGCCGAGGACAGTAAGCTCGAACTAAAAAGAATCAAGATGGAAACACAACCAGTTCTGGGTTTCTCAGACGAAGACAAGGTCGGAACTATCCAACCCCACGATGATGCCTTGGTAATTACGCTTAGGATAGGTGGGTATGATGTGAAGAGGGTGCTGGTGGACCAAGGGAGTGCCGTGGAGGTAATGTATCCTGACCTGTTTAGAGGATTGGGGTTGAAGTCCGATGACCTAACTGCCTATGACTCCCCTCTGGTCAGCTTCGAGGGAAGGACCGTTATGCCAAAGGGTCAGATCAGGCTACCTGTGCAAACCGGTCTTGAGGTAGTAGAGGTCGACTTTATTGTGGTGGATGTTTATTCTCCATACACGGCTATCGTGGCTAGACCTTGGCTTCACACACTAGGGGCTGTCTCCTCCACTTTGCATCAAAGGGTGAAATACCCTTCCGAGGGTCAGGTCAGAGAGATCGTCGGAAACCAGTCCATGGCTAGACAGTGCCTGGTAGCGGCCATATCACATCAACCTGAAACTGAATCGCTGATGGCCGCGGAGGCAAGTTCATAGCAATTAAAATCTCTCGAGTTGCCTATCGACGGGAACTCCGAAGAGGTAAAATGTGATGATTTAGAGAGGATCATTATAGGGGATGATTTGGAGAAGTATTTCCAAGTGGGGTCCCAGTTGCCGCCTCGCGAGAGAGAAGAATTAATAGAATTCCTAAAGAGGAACGTCGATGTATTCGCCTGGAGCGCTTACGAGGCACTGGGGGTGGACCCAACCTTTATCTGTCACCATTTAAATGTTAATTCGTCCATTACCCCGAAAAAGCAGCCACCTCGACGTCCGTCCAAGGAGCATGCCGATGCCATTAAAGAAGAGGTGAGAAAGCTTAAGCAAGCAGGAGCTATCAAGGAGGTGTTCTACCCTGAATGGCTGGCCAACACGGTGGTGGTAAAGAAAAAGAGTGGCAAGTGGCGAGTGTGCGTAGATTTTACCGATCTAAATAAGGCTTGTCCAAAAGACCCATTCCCCATGCCACGAATAGATCAGCTGGTGGACGCGACGGTGGGACACCCTCGGATAAGCTTCTTGGACGCCTTCCAAGGATATCACCAAATACCTTTAGCATTGGAAGACCAGGAGAGGACTGCATTTGTTACCCCCATCGGAAACTACCATTACAAGGTGATGCCCTTTGGTCTAAAAAATGCAGGATCAACCTATCAAAAGATGATGACGAGAATGTTCGAGCCTCAATTAGGGAAGAGCATTGAGGTCTACATAGACGATATGGTGGTCAAAAGCAAGGTGGTGTCCAAGCATGTTGATGACCTCGGAAGCATCTTCGAAATCTTGAGGAAGCACAAGTTGCGCTTAAATGCGTCCAAGTGCACGTTTGGTGTGGGATCAGGCAAATTCCTGGGATACATGATAACACACAGAGGAATCGAAGTCAATCCCGATCAAATCAAGGCGATTAACAACTTACACCCTCCTCGTAATCCCAAAGAGGTTCAGAAACTTACTGGAATGATTGCCGCTTTGAATCGTTTTATCTCTCGTTCAGCAGACAGATGCCGGCATTTCTTCCTCTTGATGAGAAAGTGGAGGGGATTTGAGTGGTCCGAGGAGTGCTCTAAGGCTTTCCAGCAGCTTAAGGAATATCTTTATCGGCCTCCGATCATGTCCAGTCCTCAAGAGGATGAGGTCTTATTTGCCTACATAGCCGTTGCTCCCCATGCTGTGAGTCTGGTGTTGATTCGAGATGACAGTGGTGTGCAACGGCCGGTTTATTACGTTAGCAAATCGTTGCATGAAGCCGAGGTGCGCTACTTACCATTAGAGAAGGCCATCCTGGCTGTAGTCCATGGTACGCGGAAACTCCCCCACTATTTTCAGGCACACTCTGTCATCGTCTTAACTCAACTCCCGATTAGGGCTGTACTCCGAAGTGCTGACTATACAGGCAGGATAGCTAAATGGGGTACCATTCTAGGGGCTTTTGACATCAAGTACATGCCTCACACCTCTGTCAAAGGCCAGATCCTAGCAGACCTGGTGGCTGAATTCGCTGAAGCCTCGTTAGAGAATGTTCCAGCATCGCAGCACATGGATGAAAAATCGGTTGGCGTCATCTCGCTCCAGGAATCCCTATGCTGGAAAGTCTATGTCGACGGTGCAGCGAACCAAAGAGGTTCTGGATTGGGATTGGTTCTAATCTCTCTTGAGCAACTAACAATAGAGAAATCGCTGAGGCTGGATTTCTTAGCCACCAATAATGAGGCCGAGTGCGAAGCTTTGTTGGAATGAATGAATATGGTTCAAAGGCTGGGGGGAAAAGAAGTAAAAATGTTTTCAGACTCCAAGTTAGTCGTTGGTCAAGTGATGGGTGAACTAGAGGCAAGGGATGAAAGAATGCAGAAGTATTTAAGTCAAGTTACACAATTGCGATTAAAATTTGAGTCATTCAGTCTACTGCACATCCCAAGAAGCAGCAATTCGCATGCAGATTCTCTAACTACACTCTCAACCTCCTCGGCGCAGAGCTTACCTCAAATTATCCTTGTAGAAAACTTGTACAAGCCCACGGAAGCAGGGGGAAAATTAACCCAGGTTTGTCATGTCCGAGTGGAACCTAGCTGGATGGATCCAATCATATCATTTTTAATGGAAGACCTCCTGCCGGAAAATAAATTGGAGGCAGAAAAAATACGAAGAAAGGCACCTCGTTTCTGGTTGTCCGAAGACCAAAAATTATACAAGCGCTCTTTTGCTGGACCATATCTATTATGTATCCATCCTGAAGCGACAGAGGTCATCCTAGAAGAGCTGCACGAGGGGATTTGTGGGAGCCACACTGGAGGCCGATCTCTATCTCTTAGAGCTGTCACACAAGGCTACTGGTGGCCAAACATGCAAAGAGAAGCACACGAGTACGTAAAGAAGTGCACCAGTGCCAGCGATTCGCACCAAACATACACCAACCAGGGGGGATCCTTAATCCGATAACCAGTCCCTGGCCGTTTGCTCAATGGGGCCTGGATATTGTCGGGCCTTTCCCCAAAGCAGCTGGAAACAAGAGGTATTTGCTGTTCGGCACTGACTACTTTACAAAATGGGTCGAAGCCGAACCTTTATCAAACATCAGGGATGTGGACGCTAAGAGGTTTATTTGGCGGAACATCGTTACTCGGTTCGGGGTCCCTCGTACGATTATCTCGGACAATGGTCTTCAGTTCGACAGTAAGGCCTTCAGGAGATACTGCGGCGAATTAGGAATAACGAATAGATATTCCACCCCAGCTTACCCCCAGGGGAACGGACAAGCCGAGGCCGTTAATAAAGTCATAGTAAATGGACTGAAGAAGAGGTTAGATGATGCGAAAGGAAGATGGGTGGAAGAACTGCCGCATGTCCTGTGGGCCTATCGAACCACGCCTCGTCGATCAACGGGAGAAACCCCATTTTCGATGACTTATGGTGTCGAAGCTGTCATTCCTTTGGAAACTGGGTTCCCAACGCTAAAAAGCAGTTCGTTCAGTTCGAATAATAATGATAATCTTCTGGAAAAAAGTTTAGATCTCGCTGAAGAGAGGAGGGAGAGTGCACTGGTCCAATTGGCGTACTACCAACACAAACTTAAGCAAGGATACAATGCTAAAGTGAAGCTAAGGCCACTAGCATCTGGTGACTTGGTTTTGAGGAAAGTTCTGGGCACTGCAAAAAACCCAGCGTGGGGAAAGCTAGGGCCCAATTGGGAGGGACCATATCGCATCACCTCGGAAGCAGGAATAGGGGCATACTTCTTAGAAGACTTAGACGAACATGTAATACCTCGTCCTTAGAATGTAAACAACCTGAAAATGTATTATTACTAATAAGAATTTTCTTTGTCATTAAATTCGTGTGTTGTGTGATGAAATAACTTACGTTTATTATAAAAGTGTTTAAACAGAACCTTAGCCATGCCTGATGTCCTCGGACCAGATGCTTTGGGGAAATTACTACACTTATGCTTTTTATAAAAGTGTCTAAACAGAACCTTAGCCATGCCTGATGTCCTCAGACTAAATGCTTTGGGAAAATTATTACACTTATAATCATTATAAAAATGTTTGAACAGAAAGTTAACACACCTTTGGGTTATTAGGTAATAACATTCCATTTGCATGATCCAATAAATCTTAAGTTATTGCAAAACCCTCTGACCATGCACAACCCAATTAATTTCCTAGTGTCTTCTTCATATAATGTATTCATTGGAATTTAAGTTATAACAAGTTTTTGCTGTTATTCCTCATTATGAAAACGTCGATCATTTAACAAAAGCCTTAGTATATGAATAAAAAGTTATCTCAAACCTTAACAAAAACAAATGACAAAAATATAAATGCAAAAGGTAAGAAAAACAAGTCTATTCTTTAGTCAACAGAAGAATAAGTACATCATAAGTGTATACAGAAGCTACACTTCAACAAAAAAAGGGGTGGCTACACTTAAAAAAAAAAAAAAAAAAAAAAAAAAAAGAAGAAAGAAAAGAAATTTCTACAGCTACTCTTTCAAAGACTGAGAATCCTTCTCGGGACATATAGCTTTGGCCTTGACACCCTTAGCATTAGACTTTTTCTCAGTTGCCTTGGCTTGAGAAACCACGTCCTTGATGGTAAGGGAATCCTCCGCAGATTTATCCTTAATGACTCCCTTGGAGGCCTCAACAGCTCCGATAGGGGCACTGGCAGTAGCTATCTGCTCTGGAGGAGGGAGAGGAAGACTAATCGCCATCGGAGGACTGGTCGGAAGTTCCCTGATGTGTTTAGGGAAAAACACGTTCTCGGATATCCTCAGCTCTGAATCAACAGGGACCCCTGCACGATTAAGTGCCTCCATCCAGGTCTCCGTGCAGTACTCCCTGCACAAATCAACCACCTCCTCAGCCAACCTCTCCTCCGTTTCCCTTACCCCGAGTTCGTAGGCCGCCTCCTCCGCGGACTTAGCAGCTTCTGTCGCTTTTTGTGCTGCCTCCTTAGCCTTCTGCAGTTCAGCTTTCAGGGCTAACACTGCTGCTTTCTCAGTAGCCAGATTCAGCTGGGTCGTATAGAGCTGTTTTCTCTGGTCCTCGGCCTGGGCCTCGACGTTTTTCAACCCAGCCTTGGCGCTTGAGCATTCTCGCTCTGAAAGCTTTAGCTTCTCGGCCAGCTGCAACTGCTCCTCTTTGAGGCTCCCTAGGTTCTTCTCAACTTCACGGCGAGAGTAGGACTCAGCCTCGCATCTATTCTGAGCATTTCGAACCCACTCTTCGGCCACGAAGACTTGTTGAGTGACCTGCATAACAGTAGCAAAGAAGACATATATGTAAAGGCAGGTGTAATAATACTGATAAGATGCATAACTTTATAATGTTTAAATCATTACATAAATCTAGCTTACCAAGGCAAGATCCTTCTTCAAGGACATGAAGAGCTCGGGCTGCCTAGTACGCCGAAGGGCCTCCATATCTCGTGGGAGCAAGAGGGGTTGCTCTAAAGCCTGGGCCAGATGGGCTGAGTGACCTCTCTGGGCCTCCCGGATTGTGGCATCCCATGGAATTTGAGCCCCATCCAATTCAATCCGAGGGGCCCAGAAGCGCTGTTGTCTACGCACCTCAGCCTCCTCTCTGCTATCAACAGAACTTGCCCTATTATCCTTCGGGTCTTTAATCTTCTGTTGTTTGGAGCCCCTCGGAGGAATCACCTCGCCTTCTTCAATCTCCTGCACTGGCCTCTTCTTTTTTAAGTCAGGAATGGCGCGAAGTGCTAGATCAGCAGGAAGAGGAGGCGGAGGGGGTAGACTGGCAGGAGCCGAGGCCTGAGATGGGCCCTTCGTGACTCCTTTCTTGCCTCTGTTGGCCACCAAACCTTTTAACGATGACCTTTCCTTCGGACTCATTTCTCCGTGTTCTTCTGAACTTGAATCTACTCGGGAAATGATTAATGCTGGCTGGATGGCTACGGAGAGCCTGTCGGCGTCGTCCTCCGAGTCCGAGAGCTGCACCGGCTTCTCTGGTCTACCCTCTTCTCCTTCAAAGTAGAACTTATCTATCTCTTCGTCTAAGGACGCCCGCGAAGAAGCAATTTCTTCTTCTTCTGCTACTTCAGCTCCGAGAGGGACCTGTTGTAGTGGAAGCACAAGTGGAGGAGGGATTTGAGAGACGGGTAGAACGACAGGAGGGAGGTCGTCTCGAGACAGAAAGTCGGGTTTTGACACGTCAATACGATTGATCCGACGATCACCAGCTCTAATAGCGTTTCCAACCTCCTGAAAAACCCTCGAGATGGGTTCGAAATCTAGGATGA
Organism: Notholithocarpus densiflorus; assembly: GCA_030021035.2. Lineage (NCBI taxonomy): Eukaryota > Viridiplantae > Streptophyta > Magnoliopsida > Fagales > Fagaceae > Notholithocarpus > Notholithocarpus densiflorus. The sequence goes on along the minus strand of JARYZH020000240.1, from coordinate 22,191 downwards.
GGTGGACAGCTCGTAGTTGTCGATCCTTGCTCACAAAAATCTCCGACCTGAGAAGGTAGTTGAGAGCAACCACGTTGGTGTGACTCAGCCGAGGAGCAACAAGTGTTCTATCTGCAAAAATAACCAAAAGGTCAGGTGCGATTGAACAACGAAAATCTATTATCAAAAGGGATTGTAAGGGGGAAACGGGGATGGAGGATAAAGACTAAACCCTATGTTAAGGGATCTAACTCTAGGGTTCCCCACCTGTCTCTCTCTCCCGAGTCGGGCAGGGTCGACCATCGTGCCATGCCCCCGAAGCGATGAGGTAGTCATCTTTCATCCCTTTATTGGACTTGGGGAGACACGAAATGAGCCTCACAACGGACGACCTGGACTTGAGATAAAATCCTCCGTCGACTTGCGAGTGGCACTCGTACAGGTGAACCACATCATGCCAGGTGAGGCCCAAATGAAGATGCTGGTCCAGAGCATCGATACACCCAAGAATCCTAAACATGTTGGGTGCGCATTGGTGAGGGCATAACCTATGATTTATAAGGTACTCTCGGGTTATCCTACCCATTGGAAAGGTCATTCCCCCTTCTATGAAGGCTATTATAGGAATGACTACCTCTCCGGCCTCTCTAGGTATAACGACCTCTTCTGAGGAGCAATACCGCAGGCCAACCTCCTGAGGTATATTATATTTCTGCTTAAAGGCTTCTATTTTGGCTGGGGAATCTACTAGACGCTCAAATCTACCCATATTTCACGACCTAAAGGCAGAATGGACGATTTTAGAGAGTAAGGAAACAAATAGGGTAGCCAAGGAGACAGACCGACGAGCAAACGCTAATACAAAAACTAAATAAACTTACGGGATTACCAATGCTAGTATTTGAAAGCTTTCTGAGAAGACCTTCGAGGACCTCTTACGAGAAACAACGACAGAGATTTGGGAGTTGGTGTTTTTTAGAAAGACAGGAGCGTTAGAGTTCTCTGGAGCGCTTGAAGTTTCTGTGGAGAAGAAGGTAAATGATTTCTCAAGGCTTTATATATTAACAGAGAGGGAGAGGAGAAATTATCCCGCTCATAATTTCAAGGGAGATATCAATCGTTGGATCTGCGCATCAACCGTTGGATGTGGGAGACAAGACGCCTCCTGGAATAATTAATAACTGCTTCGGGGATTGCGAAGCGTCAGAAGTTATCACGAAACACAATTAAGTCATGTCCCCGCACGTGCGAATTAAATGTTCCGTCTTTATCTCTTGAAAGTCAAAACCTCACTTTTTCTCCTCGGATGGGAGGGAAAAATTGAAGTTTTGAGGGGCTATTGTGGGGACAAATAACCAAGAGTCACACAACTTGGGCTGTGGGCTTGGACCGAGTGGGTTTAACATACAAATGGTTCAAAATACCCTTCCTCGGTTTAGTCCAAGGATGTAGTGTTCTTATATTTGATCAAGTATTTCTAGTACAAGGTGTTTTTCTCACTGTTCTTTCTCTCCTTTTTTCATTGCATGCCTTCTTTTTGTGAAAGCCATTTCCTTATATATTCCCTTCTCAATACATCTCAGCCTTCCACCTGTTCAATTTTTAGGAAATCCCCTGGATGCTTGTCCCATCAAGGCCCTTTTGGAGGTAATAAGAAAGGCTTGTTAGACGGGATGACATTGTTTAGGTGTCATTTCTCCATAAACGCGGCTAGATCAGTTGGTGCAGTGCGTTTAATGTGGTGGTGGCAGTCTCCTTCTCAGATATTTCCTTCTTCCGTTGTTGGTACAGCTCTGCTACTTCCCTTGAATCTTATCTTTCCAAAATGGTTGACTTCCTAAAGCACTCCTGAGGTGGCCTTGCTCCTCGGGAACCTCGGTTGCTTCGTCAGTTTCCTCTTTTCTCCTCGGACTACTGGCTTAGGTTTGCATGAACCCTTTAACCATCCTTATGTACCTACTCGTCCTCGGGCGTAGCCCATAACCACAAAACATGCTCGGTTTACCTGTCCTCACATTACCAATTATAATTCAATATCTTATGAATTTATATATATAAATTTATACAATCATTTTTCAAGTAGTTGGAGCTCTAATAAAAAAATGTATTTGAATATATCGACATCACAAACAAATACACGCAAATATATGAAGTTTTACAATTTTTTTCTACTAACAAAATGAATTGGCGAAAAGGGATTGGTGAGAGATAAAGTAAGAACTAATTACTACAACAAAAGTGGGCTATGGTGAGGAAATCTAGTGAGGATAAACAATTTCGTCACCAAATGATAACATTTAGTGAGGAAAAGAAGAATTCATCACCAAATATTATAAAAATTTTAAAATTGGTGAAGAAATCAATATTTTGTCACCAAAGATGTACCAATTGGTGACGAAATATTTATTTCGTCACTATAGGTCATGAAAAAAGGCAAACCTAGGGTGACGAAATACCCTCGAAACCTAAAAAAATGACTGAAATACTCCCGAAACCTAAGAAAATGACCAAAATACCCCCCAAACCTATAAAATGACAAAAATGGCCCTAAAACCAATATGATGATAAAAATACACCCTAAACCTAAAAGATGATTGAAATACCCTCAAACCTAAAAAAATGACCAAAATACCCCTAAATGACCAAAATACTCTTTTTTATAATTTCAGGGTTTTTTGGTCATTTTTTAAGGTTTAATTCGAGGGTGTTTTCGGTTATTTTTTAGGTTTGGGGGGGTATTTTGGTAATTTTCAGATTTTGAGGGTATTTTGGTCATTTTCAGATTTTGAGGGTATTTTAGTAATTTTTAGGTTTTGGGGGGTATTTTGGTCATTTTTTAGGTTTATAATGTATTTTTGTCATTTTTAGGTTTCGGAGGGTATTTTGGTCATTTTAAAGGTTTTGGGGGGTATTTCAGTTATTTTTTAGGTTTAGGGGGTATTTTGTAATTTTAAGATTTTAGGGGTATTTCAGTCATTTTTTAGGTTTAGGGTACATTTCGGCAATTTTAGAGGATTTTAGGAGTACTTTGGTTATTTGCAAGTTTTAGGGGTAATTTGGTAATTTTGATTATTGGGTAATTGGGGGGTTGGGGTTTACCCATAATTATTTGGTTGAGTTAGGTTTGTGTTAGATTTAATTAGTTAAATGGGTAATAATAGGTAAATAGGTAATATCCAAACTATATTCGACAAATTTGGATAATATCCAAACCCTACACCCAATTACCTTCTACCCATTAAGAATTGGGTATTACCCAGAATATTTGGATTAGGTAGGGTTGGATATCCATTACCCAATGGGTATGGCTAGACATGCATGGCAAATGGTCGGGTCAGGTTAATCGGGTTGCGGGCTAGATGGGCCGACCTGTATTTTCACAGGAAAAAAATAACTTAAAAAAAATTTAATGTCAAATTTTTAGAAATAATGAATCAAATCAATCAAATAAACGAATTGTACATAATACCCTTTTTTTTTGTTAAGTGGGCATCTACTATTAGTAGACTATTTGTGTTATAAGTATACATAAAGGAAAAAAACAAACAAACCAAAAAACATAAGACTTTCCATATATTTCCAATTCTAATAGTTTTGTGCATAACTAAAATTCTTTACACTCATAATAACAAAATCTTTCATGTTAATAACTCACGGCCATAATGCTTATAATTAAAAATTTACAACTTGAGAAAGAGATAGATTTTAAGGAGAACAAAAATTATATATTAAGTTTACACAATTCTGATTCAAAGCTCACTAATGATATGGACTTTTGGACTTTTTCTTTTACTTTAGTTTTGTATTGTGCTAGTTAGGCTAAGTGTTTGTAACTTAGTCTTAGTTTCTTAGTATTTAACTTAGTGTTAGATGTTTAGTAGCGTAGACGTATAGTTGTAAATGCTTTTGCCTTTTGTATTCTTTTCCTCTACTACTTGGTATTTAACTTTGTATTAGACGTTTAGTAGTGTAAATGTGTAGTTGTAGATGCTTTTGCCTATGTATTTATTTCCTTTTAATTAATTTTTTTTAATAAATGGGTGCATGGCTACTGCCACTGGTGGCTACTAAATGGCTAAATAGTGTTTCTGCATTGCTTTATGCATTTATGTCTATACAATTAGCACCTTGGTATGTAATCTAAACATTTTTTAGGAAAAAAAAAGTTTAAAAACGAGTCAGCGGGTTGGTCGGGTTGGCCTGAAAAAAAAGGGTAGGCTATGGGTTGACCCGTTTTTAATTCAGGATAAAACCATGGTTTTAAAACCCGAACCGTTCATAGAACCGGAAAAAGGAAAGATTCAAGGTTTTTGAGGTCAGGCCTAAATTCAACCGAGATTAAACCGTTATGATGTCATAAATCATTTATTAAAAAAAAATAATAGGAAAAAACTATAAAAATGAGTAATCTTGATTTAAAATATAAAGAAATTAAATAATTTTCAAGTACATTATCTCAATTTTTAAATAAAAAATAATAAAGCATAAAACATTACATTAAAATTACAATTAATCATTCAAGTATTGGATGATAGAGGCAGTCCTCTCTCCATCACTTTTGTCTATGGACATCCTGATCATACCAAGAGAGGGGTAGTGTGGCAGCAATTGAAATCAATAAAACAATGGGCACATCCTAGTTGGCTTTGTATAGGGGATTTCAACCAAATCCTTAATAAAGAGGAAAAATTCTCTTTTAAAAATGGGAACATTCCTAAAGCTGAGGAATTTCAGCAGGTTTTAAGGGACTTGCAATTATGTGATCTGAGTGCCTCGGGTCAGAGATTTACGTGGATGAACCAAAGGGAGGAAGATGATTTTGTCATGGAAAGATTGGATAGAACTTTTGAGAGTGTGGAGTGGGTTAATCAATACCCTTTCTACTCCCTTAAGAATCTTCCAATAATTCGATCTGATCATGGTCCAATTCTTCTGGACCTTGAAGTTCAAACACCCTTTAGGAAGAGACCTTTTAGATTTGAACTTATGTGGTTAAACCATGAGGATTGTAAAGTGATGGTGCATCATGCTTGGGATGTGCATTCCATAGGGTCAAGAGCTACTCAATTGAGGAACAAATTCATTAATGTTAAGCAAAAGGCCATAGAATGGAATAAAAAAGTTTTTGGTAAATTGGAAGTTGAAATTAAGAGGAAACAAAGTCAATTGCAACAGTTACAGGACTCCATTGTGACTAGTGAAGATGTAAGGAGGGAGAGAGTCTATAGGGAGGAATTGGAGGAACTTCTAAATAGGGAGGAGTTGATGTGGGCTCAAAAAGCTAGAATAAATTGGTTTCTACATGGAAAATAGGAATACAAGATACTTCCAAACTGTGGTTAGACAAAGGAGGTCTAGGAATAGAATTCTTCAAATTAAGGATGAGCTCGGGCACTATACTGACAATCATGAGGAAATTGAGCAGATCTTTATTGATTCATTCAAAAGAAATTACAGTTGCAATTCAAATTTAACTGTGGAGAGTATTATACAGGAAATTTGTGGGCTTCCTGTCCCTTCTCTCACTGATCAGCAGGTACTTTCACTCAATAGGGGTATATCCAACAGTGAGATTGAAGAGGCAGTTTTTCAGATGGGACCTCACAAGGCCCCTGGGCCTGATGGCATACCTGTTTTCTTCTTTCAGAAATTCTGGACCATTGTTAAAATTGATGTGTGTAATGTTGTTCAAGCTTTCTTCCATTCTGGTTCCCTACTTAAGGCTTTTAATCATACTTTCATTACTCTCATCCCAAAACTTCCTAACCCTGAAGAAGTGTCCCATTTTAGGCCTATCAGTCTCTGCAATGTGTTTTACAAAATTATTTCAAAGGTTTTTGTCAATAGACTGAAGCCTATTATGGATAGTATTATTACCCCTTATCAAAATGCCTTTATAAAGGGTAGGAATATCACTGATAACATTCTATTGGCCCATGAAATCATTGATGTGGTTAGGAAAAAGAGGGGGAAGAGGGATAGCTATGGGGTTTTGAAAATTGACATGTCTAAAACCTATGATAGGACCAATTGGAATTTTTTGAAGGTTATTCTAACTATTATGAGGTTTGATCCCAAGTGATATATATATATGAACACAAGGTACTATAATTTTGATGGCTCATTTTCTGAGCCGTTTGAAGTTATGGCAAGCCCTTTCATAACTTGATTCTTTTATCTTAGCTGACACACGCTCTCCAATTTGAAGCCTTTTAAGTCGCTCTTAAAAAGTTAGATGCAGACTTGCCTGACCTAAACTTCAATCTGTGGTTAGTCGCCGGAATAATTCAGATGAGGAAAGATAGCAAAATTTGAAAAATAAAGCTATTGAACCAAATATATTATGGATCCTTTATAAAACCATATTATGTTATGTGTAATTTAATGGTTGAATTTGTGCATTAACTTCTCCCACCCCCGGCTATACATTTTATAAAATGGATGAATTTGTTATGCGGTTGCTTGTGTTCCTTAGTGTTGGAAAGTGAAATGTTCTAAGTTAGCAGCTGCCATGCGTGTCACTGGTTCTAGGACTTTATATGATGGTGTATGTTTTGGCAAATTATCTCGTGTATTAGAATCAACTTTATGCGGATCAGAACTTGACTAAGGAATTACTTACAGGACTTGTTTTTGCTGTCTTATTTGTCTATTCTTCACAATCTACAAGTAATTGGTGAGACTTTTGGGTGGTGCTGTTGCAGGAATCCACTACATGCCAGATGAACATTTTGGCACAAGTGTTGTATAGTATATGGCTGCTGGTGCAATCCCAGTTGGCTGCCATCTTTTATAGATCATATTCTTATCATTTTTGCTTTATCTTCTTAGATTGTAAGTAGGAAACAAAGTGATGAACTGTTTGTCCTTAATTAGAATGTAACTAGGACCAAAGGCAAGCCCCTGCACATTTCTATTTTTTAGATTGTATCTTGGACTAAATATATCCTTGTAATCTTTATTTTCTTTAGATTCATTGATGTAAATAAGGTATTCTTGTTTTTCTATAAATATATATATAAATATATATATTTATATATAAACCAAACAAAGAGTGGCGACTCCCTATACATGCACACACAACATATTCTTATGAGGATTTCCAAGTGTAACAACGCAATTCAATCAAAAAAGGAGTATTACTATTAAATTATTGATTATTCCAAAAGCTTAAGTTGTAAATTCATGATTTTTTGCTTTAATACCATGTCAAATTACCGACTATCCCAAAAGTTTAAACTATTGAGATGTGATAAATTTAATCATTTAACCTCATACTTCTAATAATTGCAACTCAAAAAGTACAAAATAAGGATTTCCAAGACCATTTCTATCTTTTAAAAGTCATTTTCCTCCAAGAGCTTGTGGCTTGGCACCGCCTATTCTAGAAGTTACATGTGCGGAAAAGTGGTACCTTAAGCAAATTTTGGACCATTTCTTCATTGATCTCTCCCAATTCAAAAAATAGATGTTAAATTGATTGGAATTTCATGCTTTTTAGGATGACACCTCATTCACCCTATTTGAGGGGTTGGACCTTGGTTTTAGTTTGGACAAAATTTGTTCAACCATGACTTAATTTGACATTTTTTTTCATAAATTAATGAAATTCTTCAAGCTTATGTCTGATTGAGGTAAACAAGCCTCGTCAATTTGATTCCCAATATTTCAGTTACAATTTAGGGCTAAAATTTTTTTAAAGCAACATTAAATTTTTATTTTGTGTAAAAAAGCATGGGACAGAATAAGGTGTTGTCAAATTCTTCACAAAAATCAGTAATAAAAATTGTTCTAGTTACATCATTCCCATGCATTTGCAAGTGCTCAAAGTTTTTCCCCCCTCTTTACATTAATTCAGGAAAAACTCATTGTCGTATAAATAATTGAATGCTTGTTAAAAAAAATGATCCATGAGGGGTCTTATTACTTACAACATTTATTAGAAAGTGTTTATTGCACCTCACTATCAAGATCCAAAACTACATAACTAAAATAAAAGTGCAAGTTCCACAAAACATATAGCCAGTAACAAAACGGATGGCACTAATATATTTATTTAAAAAAAAAAAAAACTGATCATATAGCACTAATATCAAAACTAAAAATAAAATAAAATAAAATAAAATCACTTTCTCAAAAAAAAAAAAAAAAAAAAAAAAAATCATAGGCGTATAATATAATATTAACAATGTAAGCTGGAAATTCTAAATTAATCAAAAGTCAAAACATTGACTAAGAAAGTGAAACACTAGCTACTTTTGTGATTGGACCTATACTGGTTTACGCAGTTCACATTTTTACCCGAACATGTTTGCATCTCAAACAGAGAGAGACAGAGATAGAGAGATACCACCTGATGTGGAGGGAGCCAATTCCGGTTGTCTAGTGGAGTCTGAAGGCTTGGGGTGGAGTTCAGATATGGTTCAAGAGGCGCAGGGATTTTTCATTTCATATCATATTTGGACAGAAATTAAAGTTTATTTATTTATTTTAAGGAGTCCTTATTTATGAAGGGTTTTCTTCTTTGGTTGATAGTGTGACTGATGGCCGCTGGTTCTTGATCACGATTTTTTATTAAATATTTTTTTTTTTTGGTTGATAATGTTATTAATGGCCGCGGTCCCTAATCACAATTTTTTTTTTTATTATTATATATATATATATATTTTTTTTTTGAGAAACAAACACACACACAAGGGAGAAAGAAAGAGATTCTAACACAAAAGCACACTATAATTCCATTTAAAACTTTTGGTAACTTATATGTGCTTGAAAATATGAGAAAGTAATAGAAAATATGTTTTATTTATTGTATTTTCAAGAATGCAACCAAATATTAGAAAATATTTTTTGAATTATTTTCAAGAACACAATCAAATACTTGAAAATAACTTCTTTTGCAAAATATATATTTACTTAAAATTATTTTACAATTAGAAAAATTTTTTCATCGAACCAAACATAGCCTTGTCAAATTTATCTTTATTTGGAAGGTTAATGGGCAATGAATGTGCTAGATGCTTCTTTTTTCTTTTCATTTTTTTCTTTTTTTCTTGGGTTATCTGTATCCAATAAATATATATATATATATATATATATATATATATATATATATATATATATTTTGGGGTTTCAACTTTCAACCAATTCTAAAATCTAGAAAGGCCCAAATTAATTTTAAGAAAAAAGTGACTAAACCAAAATTTGTTTTTTCTCCCTCAAAGGGGTCCAAGAAGCATAATTATAGGTAATTTAAGATAATTTCTTATTTTAGTAACACTGTAAATGAGAATTTTGAAAGCCATGGGGTCATAGCCCCCCATAACACTATTTCTAGTTTTAACACAATAACATAACACAAATTCAGCTATCTTATTTAACTTGGCTTAAATTCAAAGTATTTAACATGTACCACTTTGCAAGGAAAGCCAGAAACCTTAGAGCATTTACATCCGATTTCTTCAAAAAATTCTATTTTAACATCTCAAAATCTACTCTATCAATTGTAAGGTTGAATTTAATCAACTATTTTGTTGGCTTTATTCCGTGCCAAATTTGCTTGTAATTCAGTATTTAGTAACCCTGTATTTAAATGGGAATCATGTAAGGGTAGTGTGTGAGAGAGTGTGAAGAAAAGCTCAAGAGTGTGCACTCAAGCAGGGCCTCGCGACTGGATCTCGCGACTGGCGAGTCGCCAAAGGAGGCACATGTGTGAAGCATGCAGGGGAGCTGAAGAGTCACGCCAGCTAGAGCACTACAGGATAAAACTTCCAGTCTGGCTAAGCAGTTAGCTCGCGACTCGTTCTAGTCGCGAGCTCGAGTCGCCAGACCACTCTGTTTGTTACAAACCTGACCTTTCGCATTCCAAACACACACCAGTATAAATACCCTTATACCCACGTATTGTAGAGAGCTTCTAGAGAGAATTTTGAGAGAGAAATCCTAGAGAAAAACAAGATTGATTCATCCACAATTTTTATACTTTGATTCTCCAAATTCCTCTACTCTCACCCTCTCCATTGTTACATCCTTGAGAGGTACATTAGCTAAATCCTTATCTCACCATACCCATATCTGTGAGGAGGTTATTTGGTGCTTGGGAAGCAGTTCAGAAGGGACCAATTGATATTGGTTGATGCAATGGGCTAATTGCGGGATCCGGCAAGCTAGAGAAGACAAGGTTCGGCGTAACCTTGTTGGACCAAGAAGCTTGGAGGGCTTAGGTGCACTGGGTAGATTAGGCTTGGAGGGTCTTCTGCTATTCATGTATCCCAACTTTATTCTCTAGTGGATGATTGACCGCTTGGAGGGCGTCTGAGAGGTTTTACGCCAAGGACTTCAGTTTCCTCTTCGATAACACATCGCTGTGTTATCTTTGTGTTTGCATCTCTCTTCCTTTAATCTTTGCCATTTAATTACTGCTGTGGTTGTGATTATTTTCGGTTTAGATTGTTTTATCAATTCTGTCTTAGCTTATTTTTATATTCCGCACATACATTGTTTAATAATAAGCTTGAATTGGTAATTTATAATTTGGGAGTCTAAACGTTCATAGGTGCAATCAAAAGGTCAAGAAGGTGATCCCGGAGTGAGGGATGTGATGCGGATAATTGATGCATTCACCACTTGTTTGGCAAGCTTCACCAGAAGGTTTGAAAGTCACAACGAGCGTACCCAATCCTCTAGGGATATCACCCCAAACGCAAGTGTCGTGTGGGTGAAGAAGGATACACATGCATAAGCATTACAACATGTCCATGAATTAATGCTTCCTATGCTTTGTGAATTGATTGGTTGTATGCTTTTTGTTATCGTTCCAGCCTGTGTTGAAAATTGTGTTTGTTTACTTTTTACTTTGAATGTTTTTACATTTGTTATGTTTTTTATCAATCTTTTCTTGCTTTTATGTCAAAAATCCAAAAACACATAAAAAGTAGAAAATCCAAAAAGTTTTATCGGCATTGTTGTGTATTGTCACAAGCATATTTTGCCTTGTACCTTTGTACTAATGGATTTGTGCATTTAAGAGCGTAGCTTGTTCTTTATGCACTCATATCATTATGGGAAAAATCTTGACATCTATGTGACTGTTGTAAATAGATCTTCAAACTTGTCATGAATTATTAGTCAATGATTTTGTTGATCTTGAAACTTGCATAGACTTGTGCCTATATATCTTCCCACTTCTTCTTTTTTTGCTTAAAGAGCTCAACAAATGTAAATCTCAAAATGAAAAGAGATAATGAGCTGCAAAAGCCGTCACACATACATGTATTTGACTAGAAAAAAGGGAAAGCGACCTTTATATATATGTATGATGCCCAAATAGCCAAAGGCTTACTCATCAAATTGAAATATAAAAAATTTCAAGCATCGATCTCAAAATGAGATGTAATGATTCAAAAAGATCAAATGATATGATGTATATAGAGCCAAATGAAAAGTTTTAAAGTTATGTTATCAAGTTTTGTGAGAGGTCATATATGCATATTTCTATAATTGAGATGGGTCACTCATCCTAGTGCTAATTGTGTATGTCTTGGTTGAATTAATCATTGAAGCTTCATATTAGACTAAGGACTATCTCATTTTTTATACCCACACACATCACACATGTCTATGTTCAATGAATGCCTTATTCATTTGTGTGATTGTACTTAATGAAATGTGTTGCACATGCTCAATTATATGTTGATTAAACAAAAAAATATTTTTGAGTGTTTTAGTTGTTTTTGGAAAGTGTTTTTATTTTGAAAATTTTCAAAAACTATGCAACCCTGTTTTGGCGACTTGCTTCACGGGTCGATCCAGTCGCATGCCCCCAGTCACGAGCATACACAGAGGGTTTTGCAACTCTCTGGTGGGTCAATGTCCTAGTCGCGAAAAAGACCTAGAAATTTTTTCAAAAATCTGGGTTTTTAGATTTCTCACGACTCGGTTTGGTGACTTGTTTGCGAGTAGAAGCTTCAGTTGCGAGGTTCACTCAAAAAGTTTCGCGGCTCCTTTTGCGACTTCTCCGTGGGTGGACCTTCCAGTCGCGAAAAACACTTAGACATATTTTTCAAAATTTTGTCTCAAAGGTGTTTGGCGGTTTGCTTTGGCGACTTGTTTGCGACTCAATCCAGTCACGAAAATCGCGTGTTTTGCGCTTTAAGAACAGTTTTAAAAACTTTTCAGTTTTTCCCTCGTTCATTTTGACTGTTCATTGTCTTGTCCGTTCAACTCTCTCACAAACTCACCATGTTTCTCTCAAAAAAATCCACCATTTTCATCATCATCTCTTCTTCAAACTTCAAGAAAAGGTATGGGTTTTACATTTTTCTCAAAGTACTTCATGTTTATAACCTTTGATTTCTTGATTTTTGAGTTGTTGTTGAGATTTGAGATATATGATGTTCGATTATGAGTTGGGTTTATTTGAGTTGAGTTTGTTATATGGGTTTGGTTGATATTGCTAATATGATGATTGTTCTACATGATTTCATGTTTTCTTCTCATTTGTGAGTAGAATATCATGCTTGTTCTGTGTTGTGCATATCATGTCCATGGTAAAAAGTCTCTTAGACAGTTACTTGTGGTTCTATGGATTTCATAGATTACATTGTGCTTAGCTATGCCTGCACATTCATCAAATGTGCACACCACATGCACCAGTGTTGCTCGTACTTAAATACATGCTTAAATACTACATACTTGGTTCATTTACCATGTTTGAGTGGTATGTCTTTCTAAATAACTATGAATTTTTTTTGGAACTAACTTGGATCTAATCAAGTTTTTGTTTATGTCTTCTGGTTTTGCACTTGGTTCTTTGTTGTGTGTATGTTCTTTTGCAGATGTCTCGCCGTTCCTCTCGAGGAAAAGAGCCTGTGATTGATGTTCCATCATCCCCTATTTCAAAACGGACTCGACATTCGTCTCATGATTCAAATAGTGAGAGATTCAGGACTTCCCTTGATTCTCAGACATACTCCAGCATCTTTGAGAAAGCTCCTACTGTGGTGGAATGGATTGTGAGATTTGATACCTTGGGAAAGACTTTTATTCCTAGGATATTTGAGGAGAAAGATTGGGCTGATCTATTTGGGAACTTCGAGAATCCAATTGATGAACTAGTCAAGGAGTTCTACTCAAACGCCAGATTTACCGGAGTTGAACTAAAGTATTGGGTCCAAGGAAAGGAATTCATCATTACTCCAGATTACATTGCAGAGGTTCTTCGGATCACTCAACCAACAAATGTTGACCTCACTCCATATGATGATAAGCTTCCTCAAGTGCAAGATATTCTTTAAATCCTTGGGCTAGATCAGATTTCATCCAAAGGCACATCCATTGGAACTGCAAAATTTGCACCTGAACTGAAAACTCTCACTTTGATCATGTTCTTTAACCTTTATCCACTGTCAAACACTGGATTCATCAACCTTGGAAGAGAACAGTTTCTATGTGATCTTATCATCGGAGTTCAAATTGACATTTCTGCTCACATCTTCCAATTAATAGGGAAAACGGTAGAATGAACAGCAACAAGAACATGCCTTCCTTTTTGTAGTCTGATCATGAAAATCTTGGTACTTAAAGGGGTTCGTCCGCCAAATGATGGAAAGAAAATGGTTCGTCTTCGTCCACTATCCATGATTTCCCTTCAAGCCAGCAAAAGTCACTCTTCCAAAGCACCTAAGAGTGAACCTTTCCTTCATGCCACTTCATCTAGTCATGGCTCAGCTACACCTGTGCATACCAAGACTGCTTCTCCCATTACTCCTGAGCTACAGACGACTAGCACTTAGCATGAACAATCTAGCCATTAAGATGACAGGTTGAGTACCTTGTTTCAGAGTCTGCATCTGCGTATTGCCGGATTTGAAATGGTTCTCTACTCCACCAACAATCAAGTCTAAATGCCTCTCACGACCATTGAGACACAGCTAGATGCTATTCAGCAAAAACTAGAGGAGAGCCTTTAGCTATTCATACCAAAAAGGGGGAAAGCATATCGTAAGGGGGAGAGCAACACAAGAAGGGAAGTGTGCATAGTGACAGGGGGAGTTGTTTGCTCAAGTGGAGGAAGCTGATACTTTTACACATACATACTTTTGGATAGACTAACCTATGTTTGGCTTGTCTAGTTTACAGTTATTTGTTTATAGTTTCTATATTGGTTTAAACTCATGGATGTTTTTACTGTGCTTTAATTTAAAGCTTTTGGTACTTTGGTTTATATATTTCAGTTGTTATTCAGTATTATGTTTTGTACCCATGCTTTGTAGCTTAGTACTTGTTGTTAATGTTATGCATTTCTTTAAGTACATCACTCTTATGCCTTTGTTTGATTTTATATCCTTGATGCAATTATCTTGTGTTGTTGTATCGGTTAAGTGTTGGACATGCAAATGATACTTTGCATTGAGCTTATTAGCTTGCATGTCCAGATGTTCATTCCTTGTGTGAATGATCATTGTGGTCACTATTTTATAGTGATTGTTCTTCTTTGGTCAAGCCATGCTTTATTGCTTTAAACTCTTTTGCTTGATCGCATTGTGCTTGCTCCATATGCATTTCAAGTTTTCTACTTACAATAATCGTATTGTGTTGTTGTTTTCAGGAAATACTTGTACGTATGGTTCAAAAGCTTCACAGATTCTAGAGTTAGGTGTGAGTGAGTTTTGTTCAACTGTTCCCAACTCACATGTTAAGTCTAGAGTTTATTTTAGGGTTTTGTTACGGAATAGCCAAAGGGAGAGATTGTAAGGTTGAATTTAATCAACCATTTTGTTGGCTTTATTCCATGCCAAATTTGCTTGTAATTCAGCATTTAGAAACCCTGTATTTAAGTGGGAATCATGTAAGGGTAGTGTATGAGAGAGTGTGAAGAAAAGCTCAAGAGTGTGCACTCAAGCAGGGCCTCGCGATTGGATCTCGCGACTGGCGAGTCGCCAAAGAAGGCACACGTGTGAAGCATGCAGGGGAGCTGAAAAGTCACGCCAGCTAGAGCATTATAGGACAAAACTTCCAGTCTGGCTAGGCAGTTAGCTCGCGACTCGTTCCAGTCGCGAGCTCGAGTCGCCAAACCACTCTGTTTGTTACAAACCTGACCTTTCACATTCCAAACACACACCAGTATAAATACCTTTATACCCACGTATTGTAGAGAGCTTCTAGAGAAAATTTTGAGAGAGAAACCCTAGAGAAAAACAAGATTGACTCATCCACAATCTTTATACTTTGATTCTCCAAATTCCTCTACTCTCACCATCTCCATTGTTACATCCTTGAGAGGTACATTAGCCAAATTCTTATCTCACCATACCCATATATGTGAGGAGGTTATTTGGTGCTTGGGAAGCAGTTCGGAAGGGACCAATTGATATTGGTTGATTCAATGGGCTAATTACGAGATCCGATAAGTTAGAGAAGACAAGGTTCAGCGTAACCCTATTGGAGCAAGAAGCTTGGAGGGCTTAGGTGCACTGGGTAAATTAGGTTTAAAGGGTCTTTTTCTATTTATGTATCCCAACTTTATTCTCTAGTGGATGATTGACTGCTTGGAGGGCGGCGGAGAGGTTTTACGTCGAGGACTTCTGTTTCCTCTTCGATAACACATTGCTGTGTTGTCTTTGTGTTTGCATCTCTCTTCCCTTAATCTTTGCCATTTAATTACTACTGTGGTTGTGATTATTTTCAGTTTAGATTGTTTTATCAATTCTGTCTTAGCTTATTTTCATATTCCGCACATACATTGTTTGATAATAAGCTTGAATTGGTAATTTGTAATTTGGGGGTCTAAACGTTCATAGATGTTTTACATACTATTTGAACATTCATCAATTATATCATACCATTTTACAACACACCCAACATCCCAACTTTTATTTTCCGATACAACACATTAAAATAATATATCTACATAATAAAATATATTACCCAAAAAAAACTCCTCTATCCAATTTATGTCTTTCTTCCTTCCTCCCCCCCCCCCCCACTCTCTCTCTCTCTCCACCGTGAACATACCCAGATCAGTACCACAGCCACCTTTTTCGCCTAGCAACATTCATTTAACTAGTCATCTGCCCATTAACAATCACCCACAACACGGACCCAAATCACTGCTTCACCACTAGCCACCCCAGCAAATCACAACAACAATCCCAAAACAAAAATTTGAAGAAAAACCCACCATCAATTCAAGCCGATCTTTAAAGTGATCGGACTTGCTACTGCCACCGAACCCCAACAAACCACCAATCACCACCACCACGCCACACGCCCACCGAAAAAGCCATTAAATCATAAACCAACAAACCCATTAAATCAGAAAACCAATAAACCCATTATTTTGGTACCCACGCGATTAAAACTCCAACGGAACGGAGCCCACGCCGATCTAAACACGATCTCCACGGAACGTCGGAACCCACTCGATCAAAACCCCATTGGAACGAAACCCATACAATCAAAACCTGATCTCCATATACGCTGATCAAAACTCCGATCTCCACAAAACCCACGCCGATCAAAACTCCATTGGAAGCCACCCGATCTCCTTCTGCCGATCAAAACCCCATCGGAACCCACCTAAAATCAAAATCCACCTCGCCACACCGATCTCCACGCACGACCTCACCCCGACCACATGCCCCACGATGAACTCCATGCAAAATGGCCCAAGCATCTCCGGTGGCAAGTCTTGAACGAGAGAGGGAGCGAGGACAAAGTCACACGAAAAGAGCCAAAGTGAGAGAAGAAGAGAAAGTGAGAGAAGGAGAGAGAATAAAGTAATAAAAAAACTTATACTAGCCTGCTATAGTGTCGTCCTACATATAAGAGCGCACCGTAGTAGTATTGTAAATTTTTTTTCAATTGGGAGTCCGGATAATGCATGCTTTTTGTGCTTTCATACTAAAATTTAGCATACTTTGAGTTATACAAGACCCAATACTAATGTTCTTATAAAGTGAAACTAAAGCTTTCAAAAGTGTATAAGTGGGAAAGCTTTTTTCTATTTTATTATTTACAAAATTTAATTGTCCAGCTATAAAAAAAAAATAAAAAAATAAATAATTTTGGTCCTTCCATTGTCCAAAAATTTTCAAAAATAAAATAAAATAAAATAAAATCATGATAAACTTTGATGGAATATTGGAATATTGATGTAATAAAAGTTCATGATAAGCTTTGACTTTATGGAAATATTTTTTTTTAGAGATAATTACAACATGCTGCTAACCCCGCAGTTCGAACCCTTTCTCCCCTAGACTCCCAAGCACTTGGTGCATAGAGAGGTGTCAATTCAGCTACAAGGCCTTTGGCAGACTTTATGGAAATAGTTGGTTGATGTTGAAATTTTTTATGATTATTCTATCAATTATTAGCAAAATACATTTAGCTACAAAATAATGAAATTAGAAGTCGAGTGTTTTTGTAACGCCCTACAAATTATAATGGCTAAAAAAATCAAGATTATTTAGAGAGAAAGACAGGTAGGTTTATACTTTATACCTATTTGACCCACCATTATTTTTCAGAATCGGTTTTGCTCCATCATGCAATCTATCATACATCTGGTAAAAAGGCGAGTATTACGCTTGTGTTTTTCCGAGCACAACTCTTGGCATTTTTCTATAAGAATTCTATACTCATCTGGGGGCGGAGGTTTTTTCTTTCGAAATATGCTATCATGTTGTGCAGAGAGGAAGAGAAGTGAAGGAGAAAACAAAAATGGTGCAAGCAAGGACGGAAAGGTTTTGAAACCCGGACCGTTTATTGAACCGTAAAAATGAGAGGTTCAAGGTTTTTGAGGTCGAACCGTGATGATGTCATAATTAATTTAATAATTAATTAAAGCCTAAATATAGATATTAAATTTATAAAACTAGAAAAATTGACTAATATATCTATATATGTGAGGGAAATTTAATGGTTTTCAAGCATATATTTAATAATTAAATAAGAAAGTTAATAAATAAAATAATAATCATGAAAACATTAAAATTTATGATTAATTTTTGAAGTAAAGTTGAATATCTTTGAAGGATTTTAATTATAATTTTTTTTATTCCTTGTAAGAGATGAATAATTTAATTAAGTAGAATAAAATTGTGTTAAGTTGTTTTTATAAAAAAAAAAAAAAAATTGCTAAGGGGTTGGACCTCACAGTTCTTGCCATCAGTTCTACATGAACCGTGCGGTCCAACCCCGGTTTTAGGGGTTTACGGAATTGCCACATATGCCCGGTTCTCTATGCTTAAAAAATCGAATTTCAATCCAGTTCTTGGTTTTCTTGGTCCGATCCGGGTCTGAAAACAGTGTAGAATATGGGGAGAGAGTCTGGGAAAGGCAAGGTTGTTGGCCTGTACCATAGCCGGCCTGAACAACAATCATCACCATCATCATCACAATAAATCCTTTCATTTCCTTTTTAACCATTGCACAACTCTCTCTTTTTGAAATCTTTTGAAGTTTGGTATTCTATTATGAAACCACAACTTATATAATTTATAATCTTTAGGACATAAGATTTTTTAGAAAATTTGAAATTGTAAATAATTTATTTGAAAACTTAATTTAATTTTTAAAAACACCCTCTGACTGGACCTAAAAGAGGTTTGGTTGCTAGATAGAGAAATTTTGTCCAATAATTTTCTAGTGTCTTTTGGTTTTGGTAAAAGTTAGATTTGAAAAATAAATAAACAGACAAATACAAAAAAGATCTGTACTCATTAATTAACCCGTCAAAATCCAAATGATAAAATGGGAATAGGGCCTATAGGCATGGGAATGGGTTTCTTGGACTTGTGAAAAATGGATGAATCCGAACCCAACCCTCTAAAATAACGGGTTGGTTTGGGTTTAATTAGGCTGACCTTTTTGAGAAAGAAAAAAAAATTATCATTTTATCATATGATTTTGGATATGTTTGTTTCATAGTTACAGAATCTCACATCTTTCTCTCTTTAATTC
The DNA here is from genome assembly GCA_030021035.2 of Notholithocarpus densiflorus. Taxonomy (NCBI): domain Eukaryota; kingdom Viridiplantae; phylum Streptophyta; class Magnoliopsida; order Fagales; family Fagaceae; genus Notholithocarpus; species Notholithocarpus densiflorus. Next base: position 3,249 of record JARYZH020000240.1, on the reverse strand, counting down.
TCACTTTCTTAGTTCCATCTCTTCACTCTTTTCTATTTATCTTTCTTTGAGTCCAATGAGAGTCAATCTCACTCTACCAATATTACAGCTCATCTTAATCACTTAGTATTCTCATTTAAAAAACCATAATATGTCAATATCTATCTCCCTCTACTAAGATTGTCACCTATCGACTCATTGATTTGTTGTTGTGTTCAATTGTCGACCTTGACAATTATTTATTTATTTTTTTCAAAATACCCTTTCTTGGATGGTAAAACATAACATAAACTATCCTACTTGAATGGACTTAAATTCAAAAATATTTAAGTTTCTTGTAGTCGAACAAAAAACGTGGAATTCGAATCTTGCTTACGTTAAAAATTAATTGGTGTTTTTAGCATGATGATAAAGAACATTTATTATGGATTCACATATTACAAATCAGTGATGTTTCATAATTTATAACCTACTGTGGATTCACATATTACAAATCAATTACTACATTTGTGAGGCAAAAATATCATATTTCAGATGATAGATTGAATGCCCAAATCCAGACTAAACCCCAAACCTTTAATGGGTTTGACAATCAACTAAGAATAATCTTCGCGTAATTCAGCTAGAGGGTTTTTTCAATACCCAATTTCAAGATTAATAAAGGATCTCAAGAAATAATATTATTTCATAAGGAATCCTGGTTTCTCAAGAAATAATACCCAACTAGAAATATTATTATTTCATGAGGGTTTTTTTTTTTTTTTAGAAAGTTTCAATCTATGACGCCTGCTCCTAATGATAGCTCTATATCATCAGACAAAGACACCAATCGATTTTGGTGTAGGCAAGGATTGAATCTCAGATTTCTTATTTAACCATCAGAAACTTTACTAGTTGATCTAACTAGAACTCACTATTTCACGAGGGTTATAAGTTTTGAAATACGTTTTTTTTTTTAACCCTACCCATTTGTTTTTTTGTGCAAGACCCTAACCATTTGTTAAGTTCAGTTAAAAAAAAAAAAAAAAAAAAAAAAAAACTCCTTTTGTGATATGGAATCCACTCCATCGAAATAAGAAAAATGTTAAATAATACACAATATTAATCAGAGTTAAATATAAAAGCTAACATTTAAGAATTATTAATGCATATGAAAGCGTTTTATTGATCTTGTCAATTGTCATATATAACAAGAGCCATAGATAGAAGAGTTATTTGACTTATTTCTACATGCGGTAAATAAAGTCATGTCCTTGGTTATTGGTAACAAATTTCCCATTAATTATTTGGTATTTTATATTTCCGCATAGAATGTATTATGTTTTTTTTTATGGAAAAAAATTTGTTTTAAGTTTGATTGTCAAAAAAGAAGAAGAAGAAAACATTCCACTAGTGTCAATGAGTAGAAATTATATCTTGTAAAAAAAAAAAAAAAAAAAAAGATGCTGTAGCATCGAAGAATGAGTAAAAACAATATAACTGACGGTAACAATAGTTTGGATCATAATACTCAACCTCAAATATGTGAAAAAAATATATGGGTCAAAAGAAGTTTTATTTATTTATTTATTTTATTTTTAAGAATACTAAGTATTTTTAACACAGAAAGAGAGAGAAATGTCTTAAAGAAACTGACAGTGATGTATATTAAAAAAAACCTAACTCTTAAATACACGGTACAGACTTTAATAATAATAATCCGTACTATAAATATTTGTCAAGAAATAATAAGCTGATTATTGGGATCATTTCTTGCTGGGCCACATTTTGCTTGTGAATGAGCTTAACTTTTTATGAGAGACTACGCCCAGGGCCCATCAAATCTAAGTTGGGCCAAATTAAATTTTTTATTTTTATTTTGTATGATCATTTACCCTTTCCATATTGAAAGTTCAAGAAGAAATCCCCCATGTGGTGAAGTTAGGTTTGGACCCAAATTAAATAAAATTCCTCACAGTTGCTTCAGTTGAAGGTGTGATGCATTCTCATGAAATTTGTTTACAATAGCTATTGACTTCATATTCTCGTGTCTTTGTATTGACCCCTAAGCAAAATTCTATTCTTTCGGTACATAATTGGGCATGTATATGGACCTAACTCATGTATTCTATATACTTTCTTGCTAAGTTAATTAGCATAATGGCTACTGTACGTGTTTGCTTACTAGACCATGTAATTTATAAGTCCAATTAAACTTTTCATCAAAAAAAAAAAAAAAAAAGAATTAGATGAGTGCTGGGATACGCTAGTACGTACGTACGTAAGGCTAATACGTACATTTATAGACATGGTTGAGAAATTAAAATATTAAACATTCAATTCACAGCATTCAAGCTCTTGTTTGAATGATAGCAGCTATACTTCAAGTTGTTAATGCCTTTACAATTTAACGAAGGATTTTTTATTTTTTATTTTTTAAAATTATTAAAAGGTAGAAATTTTATTTCATGGGTAATAGCCATTAGATCACAGTTTTTATTATCAATTTATGATAGAGACATGGATAGAAAATGGATCAAATACTCTAAAAAATTATAGAATTGGTCGATATATAATGCCATTAGATCACATTTCTGCTTATTTCTTTATAGTCATTATACTCTTAAGTTAAAGGCTGGCCTCTTAATTATTCAAGCCTTTGATTATTGGCAATCTATAGCATAATTATTTTTTATTTTTTAAACATTGACATGTGCATCCTTCTAGGATATTACTAAAATAATTGTATTCACTCTTTCCTAAGAATAAAACTTAAATACAGTACCTTAAATGCTATTCATTGGCTTTTCCTTTTAAAATTCAGCTATGTGGTTTTTTTTTTTTTTTTTCATGGGATGAAAATTTATTTTTAGTTAACATCTAAGAAATAACACCAAAGTACTGTATTTAAGTCTTGCCTATTTTAATTTCTAATTAATAGTTTAAAATTTTAGAGCAAATGGTAATTTATCCTAGTAGCTGAGCAAGTGATCTTGAGTTTGAATAATCTTTTTGCTCTATCTTCCCCATCAAATTCATCATTTCTTAACAATCTAAAAGTTTGAAACAATTGGTAATTCATCATATTCACCTTCCTTATTTTTGTTCTTCCAATTAAGTGGAAAATTTATCATCGTAAAGAAAGTACGTTTGCAACAATGTGTACAATTTTGTTTTATTTTTATTTTTCAAATTTTCACCCTTAGCCTTATGAGAATGTACACAGTGTCATATCCTAAATGGTTTGAATTTTGAAGATCATATGCCTAACCCCATGGAGTCTATAGGTGT